>CM066171.1:20860000-21460000 GCA_033629205.1 Lithocarpus polystachyus | reverse complement strand
ATTTCAACTCTCTCTCTCTCTCTCGCTCTCTCTGGTGTGTTCTTTTTATGTAATAATACCTTTGTCCTGGGTATGTTTTAATCTTTTATTCTTATTACCATCTTTATTCTCTAGGAATTTGAGATTGCTTTTTTTGACTAGCTTTTTTTTGAACCATTTTGTACTTACCATCATTTGGTCACATTTTTTTATTTTTATTTATTTTTTTATGAATCTGTGTCAAAATCGTATCATTGTGGAGCAAACCATAAAATTAATATGCATTTCTGTCCTTCTGTTGGCTTGTGCACCTCTCATGTAGGCTCTCAAGGTATAATTGCCGAAATCCTATTTAGTGAACATGTTGTCTAATAGATTTTAAGCCCAATGAAAACTCTTTGTTATCTAGTCATATCTCAAGCAAGTTCAGGATCTTCCTGATAGCCATTTAATTTTGCACTTCTTTCATATTTTCTTTCTTGTTGCCTGCTAGGTAAAGGATTTGTAGATTGATGTCATGTATGAAGTGGTGATTGTGTAAGTTTCTCAGGTTTTAATGTTGAAGGGCAAAGTAGAACACAAGACACAGATTCAATTTCCACTGGTTGACCATAATATACTTTTTATTCAATGAACTTAATTTTTTGTTGTACTAGAATGAAAATTTATGATGCATGTAAGTTAATGAATACATTATTGTAGTGGATATCATCATCATCATCGTCATTATCATAATGATTGAGTTTTATTTGTCATTTGCAGGTAACATATTTGATGAGAACACGACAATAGATGATGAGGTCATAAAGTCAAGCAGGTACAATGAAATTGAAGCATGTGTTTTTTATCTGGAATTTGCATATGCTGCAGCAGAAGCTAATCTATTTTAGGCCCTATTGTGTGAAGGTGGCCTTGTACTCGATCATATGCAAACCCAGTGCAGGGTTTTGAAGACCAAAGCAGCAGTATTCCAGCTTATTCAGATGAAACTCCAACTGATATATCAAACGGGAAGCACCCAGTAAGAAAGACTAGCTGAAGACATTTGCTACCTTAACCATACTCTTAGACCTACCTGTATGGTACGTGGTACCGTATATTATTTATGATGTAGACAATCAGGTTACTGGATGAAATGAACCACAACTTCACGTAACCTCCCATTTAGTGTAAGAAATGTCCACGGTTCAGAATTTACAATTAATCAATGCTATTGGATCCGGAAACATACAATTTATCAATGCTTTTGCATCCAGAAACACAAGTAAATCAGCCATCATAAATAATTAGGTTGGAGGAAGCAAACTGCTGAAAAATGACAGGAACTATATTCAATTGAAATGGAGATCTTTCCCAACATAGAAATAGCTAAATAGATTAAGTGGAAAAAATTTGAACGTATTCTGTTGATCAAGCTAAATGTCTTGTACTCATTAAGGTTTTAGTAATATTAAAATGCGAGGAGGGATGGTTTTATTCTATATCTTTTGCAATGATCTCAATTCCTAAATGCAAATTTTGATCTCTTCCAGGAGGACCTTAGCTTTTGAGGACCTGGTCAACAGTGATAATAAAGCAACTCATCCTTGAATCAATTTCATGATTTGCATCATCATAGCCTTGTTTGGCTCCATAAGCCAATCCTGAATATGGTTCCGAAAGCTCAAGCTCCCAAATTTGTTTTGACTGAGAATTAAAAGAACGAAAAGGCATCCAAATCCATATGGATGTCTCAACCAATATGTTTAATGAATTTGGTGAGCTTGCATTTGTAATGCCGTGTTAAGTATACTATATACGACATCACATACCATGCACAATTGGTATTATTTCTGATTATTTGATGTGATGTACTGGAGGAGCCTCTCACTTTTGTTCGGTTCAATCTTAGTATAAATTACACATTAACAATGCTAAATGAAAGACGTACCATTGACAACTAGTGTAGGCTATACTCTATATGTAACGTCTCAAAATCATAAATAATAAAAGTCTATACAATCTAACTTCTAGTGGGTAAAGTATCAAATTTCAAACTACGGGTAAGCAACTTAAATTTCAGTTAAACTACGGGTAATACTTATATACAAATATGGCGTCCGTTCTTGATAATAGCTCTTTATCATCAAACCAAGATATCAATCAGTTTTTGGTGTAGGCGGGGATTGAACCAAACCAAGATATCAATCAGTTTTTGGTGTAGGCGGGGATTGAACCCCAGATCTCTTATTCAACTATCAGAGACTTTACTAGTTGAGCTAACTGAAACCCTTTACCTATATTTGAAGTTGATATCTATTAAAGGTAATACTTTTTATTTCCCTTTCAATAGCCTTTGATATCAACTTAGCCGCATCTTACAACAAGAGTAAACCTTCAGTCCGGAGTTGGCGTAAATGGGCTAATTTACGCCACCAATAAATGTTGCTACGTCAGATTTGTATTGAAAAACAAATACGCTCTTGCACATATAATTATATCTCAACTAGTCGCTAACCTGTGCTATGCATGAGAACTTACTTATTTGTGAAATAAATTAAAATAATTTTATAAATTTTTTAAGAAACTATACCATTGCATGATTTGCTTTTGTATGACTTCAATTTGTGTTACAATTTGATGAAGAAGCCATTGCTTGAACTTACAATGGTTTACAAAAAATTTGTTAGACAGTTTTAGATATAACAAAAAAATAACTCAAAAATTCAGATATTAAAACTTCTAAAAGACCAAATTATATTAAAGAATCAGATGATTCACTACTTAGAAATTATTGAAACAAAGCAAAATATATATGACTAAATAATAGATTAAAATAAGAGAAAGATGAGTTACATTCAAAAGAATAATTTCAATTATTGCGAGATTTTTTATCTTGTAAAAAACGGCTAGAGAGAGTTTGGTAGTTCATGTACGAAAATTACTTTTTAAAAAATACATGAAAAACCATAAAATAAATTTTTTTAATAAAATAGAGGAGAAGAAAATAACATAAGAATAACTTATACCTCTACTCGACTTAAAAAAAAAATATATTGAGGTTTGCTTTGTTTTTATAGTGTTCATGATTAACCTCGTAAATTTAGAGATGAATTATCAATGTTTAAGTTTAAGTTAAAGTTTCATTTGTTAGAGAGATAGAGTTTCACTCTTTATTAAGTTCAGATTAAATAAAAATAATTTTGGTTTTACAAAAAATGAAGATGCATTTGAGTTTTAGTTGGACTTGTTACAGAGATAGAGTTTTACTCATTGTAAAGTTTGGACTAAACAAAAATAATTTTATTTAAATAAAATAATAATTTTATTTAAATATTATGCTAACGTGAAAAATTGTGAGAGTTTCAAAAGTTTCGGTTATATATATATATATAGATGATAATTATGAGTTTGAGTTTAAATTGGACTCGTTAGAGAGATAGAGTTTCACTCCTTATTAAGTTTTGGACTAAAAAAAATAATTTTATTTAAATAAAATGATAATTTTATTTAAATATTATGCTGACATGGAAAATTGTGGAAGTTTCAAATGTTTCAGTTATATATATATATATATATATATAGAGAGAGAGAGAGAGAGAGAGAGAGAGAGAGAGAGAGAGAGATATTACACCCAAATTCTTAAACACGTATACAAGATTCAGACCTGAAGAATAGCTCCTCCAACGCATAAACCCATTCCATCTCCTCCTCTCCTCTGAGCACCAAAGCTCCACCATGCCGCTGGCGGTTCCACACACTTCATCTCTGGAATTGACGCCATTGCACCAGACCTAAGGTTTGTTCTTTTATGATTTGCTATTTCCCATTTTGATGGGTTTGGCATAATTTTTTGGATATCAATCCATTTATATGGTTTGGGTTTTTTTTTTGATTTGGCATGGATTTTTTTTTGGGGGTATTTTCATGGGTGTTGATTAGATTCTTAAGTGGTAGTTTCAAATCCTAAAAAAAAAAAAAAAAAAAAAAAAAAAATCTAATTGTGGTTGTACGGCACAAGCTTCCAGGGCTTTCATAACCTTCGGCCCATTCCTGCAACGGCCCATAAGCTCTCGGCCCGGGCATTGGGCCGGCCTGGCCATCGGACATGATGACGTTCTACATGTATCACGCATCACTCGTTGGGGGCGTGCTGAAGCAAGCAACCTCCCGAGCATTTGAGCTGCATACCACATGACTGGCAACTCCTAAGTCATATTATGCCGAGCAACTGGCAGAGGTAGGAACTAGTCCCCAGGCCATTTCCGCTTCGTCCCACTCCCACCTACACGCCCACTTAACCTCGATAACATTGGACCTCCCCTTCCACTAACCGCCAGGGTAATCATGACATCCCATTGGATTTTAGGGTATAAATAGGTGGAGTTGAGGCAGAAAGGGGGGGGGGGGGGAGAGACATGAGAATGAAGTCTAAGTCCGAAAGGCTGTGAGGTTTCAGGCATTGAGTCATCAGTAGTAAGAAATCCAAAGCCCACACAAAAACAAGTAAATTATAAGCCCAATTGTAGGTTGGTTTAACTATTCATCCACTTTGAGACGTACAGTAATTTTTTTTACTTTTTTTCCCAGCCTGGATTCTTTTTTCATACATGCAAAGCAAATTGCTCTAGTGTGATAGGTGGTTGTAGTGGCAAATTCAAAAGAATAGACGTGTGAAAGTAACTTAAATTTTAGCCAAACCAAGAGCACGTTGTAATTAGCCCTAAAATAAATAAATAAATAAATCAAATCTATGTTTCAAGGGGTATACGACCCACAGAAAATTACGACCCACTGTAAACAGACTTTTCGCTCTTTGTTTTTCCCCTTTAAATTTAATCAAAAAAAAAAAAAAATTTCTTCCTTCAAAGTCCTCAAAGTTGGGTATTCGCAGATGCGTTGCTTGTTTTTTCTCTGTTCCTCTTTTTCTCTGTCAGCAAAAATAAGATTCGGAAAAAGAAAAAAAGAAAAAGAAAAAAAAGACTTGAGGTGAGATACGAATCTTCAGAGCCGTACCACAAAATTCTCTCTCCGGTCTTCTTCTTCGATTACGGTAAAAATAGGTGAGTCAGTACAGCAGAAGCATTAATTTGCTCAAAAGGCAGAACGGTATTTTCTCAGCTTTTCTTTGTTTTCTCTCTAAACTTCCTCTTTGTTCATCGGTGTGGTACTGTGATAGTGATTTTTATATAAAAAAAATAAAAAACCTTAAATATTATTTTATAGAAGAGGTGGCCTTGAGTTTTCTGCTGGAAGGAAATTTTTTTACATTAGTACACATGAACCATAGCAAAAACAACCCAGAAACAAACTCAGTCCCAAAACATCCAATCTTGAAGCCCTATCTTAGACCCAACTGGAATTGGGAAACCATGAGAGAACCCTCGAACTGCACATTTTGCCAGCAACTGCAGTCCCTCCTAAATCCTAACTTTGAAACTAATCCAATCCCTAGTAGTAGACGGGACGGACCCAGGTGGGGGCCTAAGGCCCAGGCCCAAAAAAAAAATTTTAGTATGTGAAATTTTCAAAAAAAAAAAAAAAAAAAAAGGGCTTGGACCCCCGGGTTTCAACCATCCCTATTTCAAAAAATAAAAATAAAGACTTAAGCCCCTCTAAATTTGTAAAACCCAATCGGCCAGCCTACTGCTCACGTGTAAAACTCAGCCGGTCAGCTCACATGTAAAAAAAAAAAAAAAATAAAAAGGGTAAGTTAAAAAATGTAAACCCAGGCCAACATACCCAGCAGTCCGAAGATTATAGTCTCCAAACGGAAAATGGAAAACAAAAGAAAAAAAATAAAAACTAAGTGCTAAGAGGCAACTGGCAAGACAGAGAGAGTGAGAGGCAAGAGACTAAGAGAGACTCTGTCGCTGCTCACGCCGTGAGTGAAGCTGCCAAAACGCGAGGTGAGAGCTTGTTGCTGCTGCCCACGCCGTGACGCCGCCACCATGCGACACCCAACTCGCCGTGACGCCGCTGCTGGCTTTCATCTGCTCCAGCCTTCACACTTCACACTCAACTGACTCAAGTATTTAATATATCCTTCAAAATCTCAGAATCTGTGCTTGTGGTGTTTGTGTTTTAGTGAATTTGTGCTTGTGTTATTTATTTATTTATTTTTTTGGCTTTTGGCTTCGTGACTGTCTTTGTGTCTTTGTGAATTGTGACTCTCTGTGCGTGGGTGTGGGCTGTGTGGCTGAATGTGTGGAGGAAACTAGGAAAGTAGAGAGAGAGAAAAAAGAATAGGTGTGTGGACGAATTCTAGAAGCTTTTAATCTTCTGCGGTGTTCTGGTGAAGAAGAAAAGTTATAAAGAATAGTCAAAAGTAAAATAGGGAGAAGGTAAATAATAGGTGTGTGGAGGAGAAATAGGAAAAAAAATATAAATAAACGTCTGAATGAAAGAAAAAGAGATAAAGAGAAAAATAAAATAAAGAATAAAAATTAAAACTAAGAAATGTTGCTGTAATATTTTTATAATATTTTCACGATAAATCTTAAGTGGTGCGTTGTTACTAGCTAATATTAATAAAAAAAATTAAGTGGCATGTTCAAATTAAAATCAGTAACAACTTATCACGAATGATTGTTGTGAAATTATTGTAAAAATACTTTTACAACAAATTTTAGTTAACAATAAATTATTGTTATTATTATTATTATTAAGTAGTTTTTTTTAGTAAGTGTTATCAAGTAGTTGATTTAAATATGAAATAAACTCTTTTATATATATTGTTTTTTTTTTTTAGTATTTGTCTTGGTTGATAGTTTATTAATATTATATGGATATGTATGTGAAAATTTTTTTTTTCGCTTATTTCTAGCCTCCCCTAGCTTGAAATCCTGAGTCCGTCTATAGAAGGAAAAAAAAAAAAAGAGTGATGTCTTAGGAGTTTTAGTGGTATGAACATTAAGTAGTTTTATTATTATTATTATTATGGGTAAAATATGGGATCTGCTAATTAAAATAGTGAGAGATATGAACAAATTTCAATAACTCTGGAGTCACAAAATTTTTCATAATTGTTAAGTGGTTAATTGTTAACTAGTAAATAGATAAGAATGTCAAAGATGAGTCCAAATAAAAATAAAAATAAGTAAAAATTTACTAACTTAATTATTGTGAAAATTATTGTCTTTCTTAATATGTAAATAAATTAAATAAAAAATAAAAAGCAGAAGTGTTGTGAAATTGAAATTCTGTGACAAGCCAAAAAGTTGGAGGTTCTTTTGACTTTGATGTGTTTGGATCCAAAATAAAAAATGTAAAAATACTTTGATGTGTTAGGGTGCTTCTTGCTGCCTTTATTACGGCGGCAGGTTCTTTTATTTTCTTTTGTCTTTTTGAGTAAGAATATATATGTTATAAAGTTATTGTTTTCTCTTTATTTTTGACTCGTCTCTGCTCCACAAGTCTCGATTATTGGCTCGATTGCGTTCTACATTTGGTCTACAAGGTCGTTAATCTCATATTTCTCTAATTTTGCAGCTCTTGTATAAATGGACAAGTCATCCCACAAGGTAAAAACTCACACCTTTCAGAAAATTAGTTGTAATTTTTAAGCTCATTGAACGTTCTTTATATACAAAGTAACTCTTTTTTGAAATTGTTGAATACTTTGGTAAAGCTTACTGACTAATTTTTTCTTGTGTGTATTTGGTGCTTGAAATCTTGAGTGTATTAGGAACTCGGAGGATCTCATTAGTCGGTTGCCAGATGAAATACTCATCTCTATACTGTCTCCCTTGAAAATGAAAAGAAGCAATCAGAACTAGTGTTCTTTCTCATAGATGGGAATGTTTGTGGTCATTCACTGATACTTTGGACTTTGACGATCCAGATACAATGCAGGACATTGACGCCGGAATGAAAAAATTGGAAACTGAAAGGAAAAAGTTTGTAAAAAGGGTGAACCGTATTCTAGGATTACATCAAGCCTCAACTATCGACAAGTTCAGAGTTTGTTTTGAGTTAGGCGAAAATTCTACACGTCATATTGATAGCTGGCTTGACTTTGCAATCTCAAAGAGAGTCAAAAGGCTTGAATTGGACTTTACACCATTGGAAAGTATAAGGCATTATTATACATTTCCACATGAGCAGCTTACAAGAATTATAAGTAAAATTGGAGTACCTTGTATCAATTTCCTGACATCCCTCACTCTAAAGTACGTCAATGTAACTGGTGAGCTTCTCGAGCACTGCCTTTCCAATTGTCCTGTGCTTGAAAAGTTACATGTTACCCGTTCTCAATCTCTAGTGAGACTGAAGATTTCCGGTCCGTCACTGCAGTTGAAGTACTTTCACATAATAAATTGTACACAAATTAAAAGTATTGACATTTTTGCTCCAAATCTTGAGTCTTTTGGATTTGTTGGTCCAAGAATAGAGTTGTATGTTAATTATGCACCCTGTCTCGTAGACGTACTTATTGGTGGAATATATCCTGTACGAATCAGTTATTTATTTGCCCTCTGTCAAACTACTTGTCTCAGCTACAGCGTTTGACGCTCGACATTTGCAATTCGAATGATATAAGCACTTAAAATTCTTTTGCAATCTCTTGAACGTATGTTTATTCTGTTTTATGCACTGTTCTCTTATCTCTAGTTTGTTCATTTTCAGGATAACTTGGAATTCCCTGAATTACAAGGCTTGCTTAATCTTAGACACCTTGAAGTGAGAGTTGCTGTATATGATGATGGAAGCCTCCTTGGCTTAATACCTTTAATCGAAGCGACACATGTTTTACATAAATTTTCCTTGGAGGTGACTATTCGTACTTCATAACTTGCCACTTAAGCATACTAATAGCTTTTATTCTTTAATTTAGGTGATGCAATTTGCACATTAATTGTTGGCTCATGGTTTTCCTTCTTTTTATCTATTGAAGAGATATTCCTTGAATTTTCATGAGCATTTATATTATTGGATAAAGCTTCCCGCCAAACTGGTTGGGAGGAATTTCCTCCAACTCTCATTAAATAAATCATGTGCTAAAATTACACATGGACGGTTTTTGGTTTTTTGAGTCCCTATGTAATGGGTTGGAGGAATTTTCCTCTTAACCCTCCTGGAGGTAAACTCTGTCCTACATTATCCTTTCTAAGGAATAAGTGTTGAAAGGAATGTGAGTTCTATTAAAGTCATAATCTTCACTTTCCATACTGTAGCAGTTTCTCACATACGATTATTATACCACTATTTATTTATTTATTGGATGAAGAAGAAATACAGAAAACAAAATTCTCCACAATCGCATAACAATCAATTGTGAATAGAATTCTTTACTTTCTTACAGCCTCTAACCTTGCTCTAACATCCTCTCTAATTGCTCTAAATATGGTAAATATGGTTTCACTACTATCTGTTTTGAAGTTCCTCTCTTTTTTCCAATTACATGCATGATACGATCCTTATTTTCTCTTTTCCAATTGCAGTTGTCATTTTTTGCACGGCCTGAACCCCTAAAAGAAAGAGAATTAAGGAAGGTGATGAAATGTCCCAATGAACACCTCAAGGTGGTGGAAATGGTGGGATATGTGGGGCGTGCAATTGACATTGAACTTACGGTTTATTTACTCGAAAGTGCCATTAAACTTGAGAAGATTTGTATTAATCCTCGTGCTCCACGTTTAGTGGGAACTCCTTGGGAGACTGAGAACGAAGATGCCAGAGAAAGTGCCAAGCGGCTAAAGAAACATCTACCCCTAGGAGCTGAGTTAGTCATATTGTAATCATCGTCATTAACATTAGTGAGAGTGATTATGTGTGCAAGTTAATATATAATATATATCCATATGGGGAGATTTTAATATTATTAAATATTATTGTAATGATATTTGCTTTATATCCAAGCAATTGTGACACGGACTACTAATTGTTAAAATGTGATGGTTGTTGTCTTCAATTGTTTCTGTTTATTTTGTTTGTTCTGTATTTTAATTTGAAATACGAGCAATGTCAAATGCTGTAGGGAAGATGTGAGCTCGCACTTTGTGCGTGTTTGTGGAGTGACTATTACACTAAAGTTACGTGGTGGTATATATGAATACATCTTTAACTGTGCATAATGGGGCACATGTATTAAATGTTTGGTTTTTTTTTTTTTTTTTTTTTTTTTTTTTTTTTTTTTTTGAGAATGTTGCAAACACACACACACACACACATACATACATATATATATATATATATATATATATATACATTCCTTGAGAATTTTTCATTTAAGCTTCCACCTCATCAAAGTTATATATGAAAGTAAAAAACCTCATATGGGAGACCATGCGTTTTTGTCATGTGACGCTTTGTTAGAGTAATTTTTCATTTAGTTTTTCACCTTAACTTCTTTAAATATTTTGGATTATAATAAAATTCTATTAATAGAATATTACTATTTTCATTGAGTGTTTAACCTACTACTGTCTTACTTCACTCACAAGACATGACATCATAAATTATGGATGATATTTCCATAAGCCAATCAAGAAAAAAAAAAAATACTATGACTAAAAATTTCAGCAAAAAAAAAAAAAAAAAAAGATTAAACAAATAATCAACTTTATTACACCACATTTTTTTTTAGAAGAGACTACACCACATAAGAACTAACTTATTTGTAACTCCTTGTATATGCATGAAAATACTTAAAGATATACAATAAGATGTCTAATATAATTCCTATATATATAATTTATATACTATTAATAGTCATTTTTATATTTTGTTAACTCTTTAAAAAATTTTGTAAGAATATTATTAGGTATAAAATGTAAATTGTCCATTTAAAAATAAAATTGTGAAGCACTTTTTTTTTAAAGATTCATTTATTCTAAACTCTTTAGTTTTTGTACTTAATAACTCACTTGGATGAATATTTACGATGTGGTCCCACATTTAATTCTAAAATTAAGAAATAAAATTCTTTAAAAATAAATAATTTAAGACACATGGCACAAAATTGAAACTTTAATTTTAAATTCTAATTTGAGTTTCTTTTAGTTTCACCTATTATATATATATATATATATATAGATTTCTAATTTATGTAACATTTTCTTTATAGTCTTAATTCTTCATCCCCTTAATTTTGTATTACATCATTAATTTAACACATATCTCTTCATGTTATCGCAACATTACTTCATGTTATTTCTTAAAAATATTTTGAACATTCTTTATGTGTTTTTCACATAACAGTTTACAGCAAGATCCGCACATTGCGCGGGGCTATTACTAGTTTTATTAAGATAAGCTAGTTAAATCGACTACAATTATAGCACTAGAGGAACATTCTCTATCTACGTTAAAAAAACTACTAACATGTTTAGTATGTTTAGCAAGGTTGTGAGCAACAGAATTTCCTTATGTCTTGGTATGGGAAAAAAAACCATCAACAAAAGGAATCTAATAATAAAAAAAATTCCCTCATCAATGAGATGACCATCTAGAAAGCATCGACACGATTACAGGGTCGCCATACCGGAGTCCGACTCTGGGTGTGGTGGGTGATGCCATTGCCGGTGGGTTGATGCCACGTTAGAAATTTTTTTTTTTCCAATTCTGGATTCGCGCCGACTCGAGCCGATTTGGCTCCGATGCACACCGATTAGGGCTGAATCGAATCGTATCGGCCGAATATCGATGTGTTTTGGCCGGAAAAAGGAAATCGGCCAGTAAGAAAAAAAAAAAAAAAAAAAACTTAAACCGGAAATACCGGTGGATATTGATACAAGATAGCCGTTGTCGCCGTCACAATTTCACTGGCCTTGACCCCTTTTTTCTTTTTCATTGCTTCTTTGTCTTCTTCTTCCTTTTTTTTTTTTTTTTTTTTTTTCTCGCCAAAGCCCTAGCCTTCTGTTCTATTTATTTTTTTGATAAGTTTTGTTAAATGCCTTTGTTAACGGCTTAAAAGGTTTATTTTGTTTTTTGTGCCTCTCTGACCAAACATGTGAGCCATTGAGCCACATCTTCCCTTTTTTTATTTCTTTTTTTCTTTTTTTAATGGAAAGCTACACATATTTTAATACCTGCCACAAATATCCTTTATATTGTTTTTGGGCTGACCAAATACGTGAGCCACTAAGCCACATCTTTTATTTATTTATTTATGGGAAGCCTAATCTATTTTAATACCTCTATCAATAATTCAAGTGTCAAAAACTTTTGTGTACTTATTATTATTATTATTATTATTATTATTATTATATGAGTTTTCTATTATTATTATTATTATTATATAAAAAAGCATGCTTAGTAATATATAAAAAAATATTTTTAATAATTTTTTAATTACCGCACCCTGCTGCATCCGCACCCTATTTTTTCAAAAATTGCTGAGTCTTGCATTCTCACCCGTACCCGCATCCGAATCTGGAAGCGCACTCGTGCTTCATAGATGACCATAAGAAGCAAAATAAGTATATTTACAAATCAAAGCTTTGAAAACTACTTCGAAATCACATTCGATAATAATAGAAGAGGCACCAATATCTTCAGCGGAGAGGAGAGCTCTCACTTCAGCCAAGTCTTCAACGGAGTTCAACTTCATCTAGAGATTGAGGAAGCATGATTTTATCCAAAATGGATGCTACGACCAGGCCATTTTCATTCTGAATAACAGCACGTATACCAGCTTCCCCCTCTTCCTTAAAACCATCCCCATTAAAGTTAACTTTGAGAAAATGCGATGAAGAAGGAGACCATGTAACTCGATTAGGTTTACAGCCTGGGAGAGAAGTAGGAGTAGAAGGTAGAACTCGAAGAAAATCATTGAGGTTTGCTATAGCATTAGGAACAATTTGGTGAGAGGGATAATTGTGATTACTTGTTCTTATTTGATTTTGTCTGAACCATATAGTCCAGATAACTGAAGCAAAAAGTCAAAAACCTCTAAATTCTTTCCCTCCTCAATGCTAAATGACACCAAGTCATTGAACTGAGAAAGGCCTGGAGTTGCAAAAATAGAGTTTTTTTAGCACAGCTGATGCTGATACTATAAGAATTTCCTAGATTGCTACTTGAAAAATTTTGTGGCTTTATTGTATTTTGGGGACAAGTTTGCAGTAGACTCTTAGCAACTTGGGGCAAGGGATATTGTCAAAGGAAAACGATTTATCATGCTTTTAAGCCTTTTCTTTTTATGCAAAAAAGAAGAAGAAGTCTTTGTTCTTCGATTATTTCTCTTTTTTCATTGTTCATTGAAGATATTTAGAAGAACTGTTCTAAATAATTAAGATTCTTTGTTGTAAAACCACCAGATTTGGCACAAGATTTGACATTATTCGTCCACACTGACTTTCAATAAAAACCTTCTCATCATGTGAACCTAAGAAACTCTCAGACGTCATTGACACCATCACGAAACTTGTTTGTGGGTTCTTTTATAGACACACATTTGTCACACATGACATAATTTGGACATTTGTTAAATGTATGATTAGTTTACGTTATTTACATGAGACCATTACTGGTATTTGTGAAAATTAATCCAATCGCCACTTGACATATGTACTGGTTGTGGTAAAGTGTGTGAATTAGTGTCTCTAGATTTTTTGCTTCTTTCTTGTTCAAGAATGCAATGACAAGCGTGGAAAGTCCTAACTTCATGTTAGATAGGGGAAATTATACATTTTTACTCTAAACTATATCATATTTTGCACTTTGACCTATGAACTATCAAAACCCATGATTGACCCCCCAAATAAAAAATTTTGCAACACACTAACACTTAGCCCACTGCCATCTATTATGTTGTTAAGTCTAATAGAATTTAGCATTAAAAGACCAATATAACCATTTACTATCCGTTTTGGAGAGATGATAAATTGATCTTTCAATATTTAATTCTATCAAAGTTAACACAAAAATTGACGATAGGGGGGGACATTGAAATATAGCTATAACATTGGAGGGTCAATTATTCATTTCGATAGCTAAGCAAAGTATAAAATGAGGTATATAGTTTTGGGTGAAAAAAGTGTGATGGCTAATAAGTTCAACTAAAAATGTCTCTTTATCAATATATAGGGTTATAAGTGAACCAAGTTGTTTATAAACAGCTTGAGCTTCGCTTTGAGAAAAAGCTTGATTATTAAGGAAATATTTGTAAAAAAAAATTTATAGGTATAGAAAAATAATTGATTTTTGACAGATTTTTATATTTTCATAAAAATGGTAGCAAAAAATTCTGAGAATGGTACATTAACAAAAGCCCCTGGAACATCCATTAACCGGACCCTTACAATATTAAGTTAGTTATTACCAATGGTCCGTTGTCTTTATTGTTGAACATAAAAATTGACAATATATATTTACTACATTATTGATGTTACTACATTATTATTATTATTATATTTATAATTACAATATGCTGCGAACTCCATAGCTTGAACCTTTCACCCTAGACTCCCGAGCACTTTATGCATAGAGAGGTACCAATTTAGCTATAAGGCTCTTCACAAGTTGCTACACTATTGAAGTGATAAAAGAACATCAAAACAAAACAATTTTTCCCATTTCTCAAATAGCTAAAATTTAATTTCCAAACATAAGAATGCCAATCTACACCAAGCTCCCAAAGATCCAATGGTGTTTAGCTGTTATATTAATTAATTGAAGTGAGACTAGTTCAAATTATAGTTGTTTTTACCTATTTATAAGAACAGCCTTAAATTATTTCCAATGGGGTTTTGCTTTGTTGGTTTTTTCTTTAGCATATATATCACAAATTTTCCTATATTGAGCTTACAAATTGATGTGTCACTAATCATAAAGAGATAATTCAAATAAATCATATGAAAACTAACAAGTTCACATTCACCAATCACATTCATTGCCAGGTCTTTATGTGGTAAAACTTATAATACCTATCACAAAACAGTATATTGTCCCCAAACAAAATAACTAGCTAATTATAGAAAAATTAAAAAAAAAGAAAAAGAAAACAAAACAACGTGCATTCTATTGTATAGCTGCTCATGGAGTTTTTACAAGACATGCATTAAGGAATTTACACAATTTCGTGCATTGCGTATCATCTACTCACTATTCTCGCTATCACAATTTTGTGCTATCAATGAAAAAAATCCCCTAAACACTATATTCACGTAGAGCAGAGAGCATATAAATGTCTATGAAAACTAACAAGTTCATATCACCTTCCTATAAAACTTTGCAAATTCTGAGCAGCTGACGTTCGTTCCATGGAATTGTTATAGAAATATTATCGTGAACATTCAAGACTGTCTACTACCCACCATCTATTCTAAAATGTTCAAGTCCTTGGCAAGTGCTCAAAGGTCCGCTCATTCTTTCCCCCATCCAACTTTTATCGAAATTCTACCGCGAACAGATATTTGGTAGTCCTTTTTCAAGTCTACTAACGCCCTAGCTTCATCTCTTGTGGAGAAGAAAATATCCTTGCCTTCAAAAGAGGCCGCTAATTCCCTTGCCTTTTGCACCTTGACTCTGCTTTTTTCGCTAGTGTCTTTGCTTTTTGCGCTTGTGCCTTTGCTTCTTTCACCAGTGTCTTTGCTTCTTTCGCCAGTGCCCTTGCTTCTTTTGCCAGTGCCCTTGCTTCCATTACAAGAAAAAATGTTTATTGCAAAAAAAAAAAAAAAAAAAAAAACCATTGCAATAACATTAGAGTCATTGCAATAGTTGATACAAGATGTTGCAATAAAATTTGCGGTAATAGGTTTATGCAACAAAAATTTTTGTTGCAATAAACTCCAAATATATATATATATATATATATATTGTTGCAATAAACAATTTACTATTGCGAATATCTTGTACGTATAGACTATTACTTCACGAAACTACTTGTAATAGATTGCAAATAATTAAACAAAATAAATCGAATTAAATTACTGCAATAATATCTTCATTGTAATAGATAATTAATTCATTTTGTCACTGCGATTAACTATGAAATAATTGACACCAAGTTATTGCAACGATATATTCATTGCAGTTACGTGTTTGTCATTGCAATAAATTGTAAAAGAATTAATATCAAATTATTGCAATGGTAACTTAGATGCAATAAGCTATTAATTTGAAATTTTCGTTGCAATAGATTGCAAAAACAATTGGTATCAATTTATTGCAACGATTCTTTCATTTTAAGTTATTGCAACAATTTTTCCTAATATGTTAAAGTTTCTATTGCAGCTGAAAATTATAAGTTATTGCAACTTATTATTGTTGATGCAATAATTTAATACTTTTAAGTTACTATTGCAACCATTTTAACTTGTAGATGCGATATTTTGTCTAAAACTACTATAAACATATTTTGTTGTATTAACACTTGATGTAATAGACATTTTTTGTTGTAGTGTTCTTGCCATAGTGATATTGCTTCTTGCATCCGTGTCACTGCTACTTGAAGACGTGTTGCTACTTTTTGCCAATGTCATGCTGCTCTTTGCTCAAAACGTTGCCTATGCAATTGAACTTTGCTCAATTTGCTATGAGCCTTCTGAAATTGCTTCAACCTTTCTTGGATTGTGAGTGGCATACTGTGTATTATATCAATGAAAGGAAAATGGAACTTGATGAATATACAAGACATAAAGTCTTTTATTTCTTAGGAAAGATTAAAACTTTAAGCAGATTTTACAAGAACAAAGATTCCAAGCTGAACTCAAAATCCAAGCTGAGAAGAAACTAAGATTTGGCTGCTAGGTGAGGATGAAACACAGTGATTTGATAAAAGACCAATAATAACTCGTTATTAATGTCAAAACAAAATAAAAAAGCTAAAAAAAAAAAAAGCATAACAATTGATAAAGGACCAGTAATAACTCATTATTTAATAATTAAATAAATAAAACATTTACGTTTCATCTTGCACAGGCAACCTCCTTCATGCATAGGTCAACCTAAGAAAATGAAAAATGTTTAAATTCATGAGAGCCTTCTAAGGTCTAAGAAGAAAGTGAACAAATAACAATGCTATTTCCACTCAATAACACAGCTTGAGAATGAGAATATATAGGAACAAGAACAAAGCACTTCAAACATGAACGTTAGTTATTAAAAGAGAAGAAACACTAGTCATATAGGTCTATAAGTATAGCAGCCTCCATTGATGGCTAATACACACTTGGATCTGTAACTTCTATTTCAGCCAAGTTTCAGTAAAGTCTTTATCCAAATTTCATTATAATGAGATTAATTATGGGGAAAGAATAATATTGACATATTAATCTGTGTTTGAGAATACTAATCATTGTATATATCTAAAGTAATAACAGCATTGTTCATATTGATTGTTTCATTTATAAAATTTCATTAAACTATTAATTTTTTCTGCTCGACACTCTTTCTAACAATTCAAGCATGCTATAACAATTCAAGCACATCAATGCACCCATGTAAGACATCATTTTTTTTTAAATTTCCCCTTTATTTCATGATAAATAAAACCATGTTATTCAAGCTAAATTAAAAATATGAAAACACAGTAGACTGTAATATTTTAAGCAAGAGGAGAAAAACTCTAACCTTCAAGGTTATACATAAACATTGAAGATGGGACAAGATGTAACTAAAGATCAAAATACCTGTGAGCTCCTTCAGCACAATCACCGAGCAACGTTGCTCGGTGATTGTGCTGAAGGAGCTCACAGGTATTTTGATCTTAAGAATTAAGTAAGGTTAACCTTACTTAATTCTTATACCAAACACGTCCAATTAATTTAACTTCAACCTTAAACTCCTTAGCTTGTCCTGTAAAGCAAAAACAACAACCCCAATTAAGCTATCTTTGTCATAACCCCCACAACACCAGCACATGCAGCACTTGTTCAACAGGTAATCTAGACCTTAAAACTCTTGAATTCATAACAAATTAACAAACAAGCATACCGATAAAATTTGCGGTAATAGGTTTAAGCAACAAAAATTTTTGTTGCAATAAACTCCAAATATATATATATATATATATATATATATTGTTGCAATAAACAATTTACTATTGCGAATATCTTGTACGTATAGACTATTATTTCACGAAACTACTTGTAATAGATTGCAAATAATTAAACAAAATAAATCGAATTAAATTACTGCAATAATTTCTTCATTGTAATAGATAATTAATTCATTTTGTCACTGCGATTAACTATGAAATAATTGACACCAAGCTATTGCAACGATATATTCATTGCAGTTACGTGTTTGTCATTGCAATAAATTGTAAAAGAATTAATATCAAATTATTGCAATGGTAACTTAGATGCAATAAGCTATTAATTTGAAATTTTCGTTGCAATAGATTGCAAAAACAATTGGTATCAATTTATTGCAACGATTCTTTCATTTTAAGTTATTGCAACAATTTTTCCTAATATGTTAAAGCTTCTATTGCAGCTGAAAATTATAAGTTATTGCAACTTATTATTGTTGATGCAATAATTTAATACTTTTAAGTTACTATTGCAACCATTTTAACTTGTAGATGCGATATTTTGTCTAAAACTACTATAAACATATTTTGTTGTATTAACACTTGATGTAATAGACATTTTTTGTTGTAGTGTTCATGCCATAGTGATATTGCTTCTTGCATCCGTGTCACTGCTACTTGAAGACGTGTTGCTACTTTTTGCCAATGTCATGCTGCTCTTTGCTCAAAACGTTGCCTATGCAATTGAACTTTGCTCAATTTGCTATGAGCCTTCTGAAATTGCTTCAACCTTTCTTGGATTGTGAGTGGCATACTGTGTATTATATCAATGAAAGGAAAATGGAACTTGATGAATATACAAGACATAAAGTCTTTTATTTCTTAGGAAAGATTAAAACTTTAAGCAGATTTTACAAGAACAAAGATTCCAAGCTGAACTCAAAATCCAAGCTGAGAAGAAACTAAGATTTGGCTGCTGGGTGAGGATGAAACACAGTGATTTGATAAAAGACCAATAATAGCTCGTTTTTAATGTCAAAACAAAATAAAAAACCTAAAAAAAAAAAGCATAACAATTGATAAAGGACCAATAATAACTCATTATTTAATAATTAAATAAATAAAACATTTACGTTTCATCTTGCACAGGCAACCTCCTTCATGCATAGGTCAACCTAAGAAAATGAAAAATGTTTAAATTCATGAGAGCCTCCTAAGGTCTAAGAAGAAAGTGAACAAATAACAATGCTATTTCCACTCAATAACACAGCTTGAGAATGAGAATATATAGGAACAAGAACAAAGCACTTCAAACATGAACGTTAGTTATTAAAAGAGAAGAAACACTAGTCATATAGGTCTATAAGTATAGCAGCCTCCATTGATGGCTAATACACACTTGGATCTGTAACTTCTATTTCAGCCAAGTTTCAGTAAAGTCTTTATCCAAATTTCATTATAATGAGATTAATTATGGGGAAAGAATAATATTGACATATTAATCTGTGTTTGAGAATACTAATCATTGTATATATCTAAAGTAATAACATCATTGTTCATATTGATTGTTTCATTTATAAAATTTCATTAAACTATTAATTTTTTCTGCTCGACACTCTTTCTAACAATTCAAGCATGCTATAACAATTCAAGCACATCAATGCACCCATGTAAGACATCATTTTTTTTTTTAAATTTCCCCTTTATTTCATGATAAATAAAACCATGTTATTCAAGTTAAATTAAAAATATGAAAACACAGTAGACTGTAATATTTTAAGCAAGAGGAGAAAAACTCTAACCTTTGAGGTTATACATAAACATTGAAGATGGGACAAGATGTAACTAAAGATCAAAATACCTGTGAGCTCCTTCAGCACAATCACCGAGCAACGTTGCTCGGTGATGTCTTATACCAAACACGTCCAATTAATTTAACTTCAACCTTAAACTCCTTAGCTTGTCCTGTAAAGCAAAAACAACAACCCCAATTAAGCTATCTTTGTCATAATCCCCACAACACCAGCACATGCAGCACTTGTTTAACAGGTAATCTAGACCTTAAAACTCTTGAATTCATAACAAATTAACAAACAAGCATACCGACAAATATTCATCCATGCTAACACATCAAAAAAACATAGTAACAAAGCAACAAACAAACATAGTAACAAAAATCCAACTGAATTAAGTCACTAACAAGTAAAATTATCGTCTACGTTCATAAAATACAAACACCAAAGCATAAGTACTACCAAAGAGAACTCTGAAATTGTTACCTATCACAAATTTTGAGACATTAAAAAAAAATTGCCTTCTTTTACAGCTAACTTTATAAATAAAAGAATTAGGTCAAATGGCATTCCCTTGTGATTCCAACAAATATTACTAGGGTTCGGATAACTCTTCCCCCACTTAAAATGTATTCTTTTAAAAAATATATCCAAGTAATAGAGTGTAATTTAAATAGAGAAATTAAATTCTTGACATAAACCCACCAACATCTACTACTCCTATGTAGAGTCTCCTCTATAACTCTCACTTTACTACTTTCTAGAAGCTACTGATTTCTTTTTTCCCTGTTTATGGTTTGGATAAACATTCTTTATTTTATTTTTGCAGATGCATTGTTTGTGCAAAATGGACAATAAACTCACATAAACAAGATTCGAATTGCACTAGTATCCAATAAAACTAGTATTCATAGAGAAAACCAATCACAAATTTTAATAATTTAAGACAAAACAAAGAAAGTACGACTAGTCTAGCAAAGACACTGAATGAGCTGGTTAATAAGATGCATTGACTGATTGTTACCCTACTTATGTTAACAGTAATCCAAGCTATGGTTCTTTTCACAATATTTAGAGAATTTTTTTACCACATTCCCTTGTTTAATATGATAATAAAAACAAGTTAATTTGTTTTAACCACAATTATTAGAAGATGCTTGTACACCCCAAAGATGTTTCCAAACATTTAAAGCTGATGGAAACCCAGACATTTTTTGCAACTAGGGGAGACTAAATTAGCCCAAGTCACAACATGAACCTATACAAGTCATTTATATATATATAAAACCGAAGTCTCTAAAGCTCTCACAATTTTTCATGTTAGCACAATATTTAAACAAAATTATTATTTTATTTAAATAAAATTATTTTTGTTTAGTCCAAACTTAACAAGGAGTGAAACTTTATCTCTCTAACAAGTCCAACCTAAACCCAAATTCATCATTAATTTTTTTAAAATAAAATTATTTTTGTTTAATCCAAATTTAACAAGGAGTGAAACTCTATCTTTCTGGCAAGTCCAACTTAAACTCAAACTCAAACATTGATATATATTTTATCTCCAAATTTGTGAGGTTAATTAGGAACATTATAAAAGCAAAGCAAATCCCAATATTTCTAATACCTTTTAACAATTAGGAAGCATTAGGATCTTTATAGAGAAAACAAAGAGATTGCAAAGAAATATTGAATTAGTTGTTTTTATTTTATTTGATTCATTGTATTGAAGTTTGTCTATTTATGTATTTGATTCAATTCGTGGACCTAAATTTTAGTTTGGATTGTATATTTGTAATACATACACCCAAACAAGCCCAACAAGCACAGCTTTAAGGACTTTCTTCTACACCCGAACTTTAGGAATGAAAACAACAACTTGAATTGAATTGACTGTATAGCTGATTTGATATCTGGAGTGTATATTGTTGTCTCCTTTAGTTCTATCAATATACTAAGCATGTGGGCACCAATTTTCTATACTTTTGTACACTAACTTTTGAGAATTAATAATAACATTCTATCTTTTGGATATTATTGTATGTTATGTTTAAACTGATAAATTTTGATAAATTTTTTCGTGCATAGCACAGGTTAGCGATTAGTATTAAATATATACATAGAACTGAATCTTAGATAAGAATTTTAAAAAGCTTCAAGGTAATTATCTCCTCTTTTGCTCAAGTTTCAGTGCCATAACTAATTCATTCTATTTATTGGAAGCGTAAAAATGTAAATAAAAATAACTCAGGATATCTCATCCCAGTTTACTAGAAGGTGATATGCAATTTGTAAGGTCAACAATTATATATGTTTTTAAGAAACAAAAATGCTTCATAACATGTTGCAAATTAATATACTCGATATGCACAACAATGTTGTTAAAAGCGAGCCTAACAAGCCCCAAGTTCTGAGCTCTTCACATGGCCTTAAAAAAAAAAAAAACTCATTTAACAAAGCCCACTTTAGGCATGCTTTTTTAATTTATTGCTAAAAAATATATGAATCATCAAAATTAATTGCTTGATTTTAAAAAAAGGGTGATGCTAATGAGTGCCCTTATGGCATTGGTTGACAATTCATTTTAGAAAAGTTTTGATACCACTATTATGAGAAATGAAAAAAGCTGTTAAAACTTTAATTGTTTTATTTTATTTTCCCATAAAAACTTTCTTTAAATGGATTGTTAATCAATGCCCTAAGGGCATTCATTAACATTTTCCATTAAAAAAAATGTACAATTCTACCTAAGGACCATAACGTAAAAAGTGAAAATGGGTTCTGTTTTTATAGCCTGAAAAAACAAGAAAAAGGAAAGAATATTATGCCAAAGCAAAGAAGATAAAGAGAAATTAAAGAAAATCCAAATATAATTACCAGAATTGGCAGCGGCGAAGGAGATAATTTGGAGAAAATTGAATTAGTTCATCGAATTGACTGTATAGCTGAAACTGGGCCAAAATTGGCCATTAACACCAACTAGTTGAGTTTTCGCACGAAATGCAGTACAACTTATTATTAGTTTTCTCTAATATTTCGATTAGTTATACCAAAAATCTTGTAACTTTACTGATTGACACTTCAATTTTCAATAGAAATATTTAGGATTTAGATCCCCACCCCACAACTATCGATATAAAAAAGAAGATATTTCAATAAATTTCATTGTAAAAAATTGTAATATTTAGTTATTTTATATGTAGACAAAATAGAAATATACTAAGAGTAGTATAGTTATTTGATCATACTATATATATGTGTTTACGAATTAAAAATTGTATGATATAGTAGCTAATATAGATAGACATGTTTTATGCCTACTAAAAAATGCATATATCCTTCAAATTTTATTTTATTTTATTTTATTTATTATTATTATTATTATTATTTTACATTCTTGATTGTGTGTTACTAAAAAAATTTCCCCCTTTTTGTTGGACATGGTTTCAATTGTTGCAAAAAAAAAAAAAAAACAAAAAAAAAAAAAAAACAAAAACAAAAAACAAAATTTGAGTAAAAATGCCGTATTTCAAATTAATTGTTTCTCACATAAAAAAACCAATTGTTTCTCATATAAATCTTAGAAAAATGATATTAAAATTTCATTATGCTTAAAATAATTAATATAACAAAATAAACTTATTTATTATATTAGTGATCTTTCTAATTACATAGAATACATGCTACAATGTTATTTCCACACACATACATACACGCGCGGGCTCACACACACACACACACACACACACACACAGGAGTTAGGAAATTTAAAAGATTAAGATTAATTTTAGTAAATTCACAAATATTTATTTTTTTATGACTTTTGTGACAATTGTTGTCAAAACAACTGAACATGAGTAAGAATGTCATATTCTAAATTTATTATTATTATTATTCCAACCGAAAATTATTTTCTATATAGAGTTTATAAAAATAATCATATAAATTCATTTAATAGAAATAATTAATGCACAACAATAGATAATTAATATATGCATTTACTCTATTGGCTAATTCAATGAACTTATACTTTAATATACATGCAAACTTTGTTGAAGTGGAAAACTAAATAAAGAAAACTTCAAGGAATGCGCCACATGGCTCAACCTCATACTCTCTAGCATGAGGTCTCTAGTTTTATATATACTAGTCGCAGATCTGCACATTACGCGTGATAATTTTTTAGATAAAATACTATTTTAGCCCCTAAACTTTATAAAGAATAAAAAAAAAATTTATCATATTTTTCATAATCTTATCTATAACATTTTTTACCATTATCATATATTTATTGGTTGATGATTTGTATAAAATAGACATTAAATGAGAGGTAGAACTATTCAATAATTTTTTTTAAAGCCATGGTGTATGAAGATTATGATTATAAGGCCCTTTTGGATATACATCACTGTGGATTAAAAAAAAAATATATATACACCACTGTAAATTTCTTTAAAAAACCTTCTCACATCTCCTTCATGTGTGTGTGTGTGTGTGTTAAAAAATATTTAGTATTCTAAAAAAAAAATTATGATTATATATATATATATATAATTTCCCTAGTTAGAGTTTGATTAGTTTTAAATTTAAATTTTGTATTATTATATTTAATTGTTGATTTTATTGCACTATAAAGTTTTTAATATCCTCTGTATAACCATCTCTATTTTATTTCTTACTCCTCTTTTTTACCTTTTTATTTTCCAAATAACAGTTATTAATTGATGTTTGATTTCATTTCTTTTTTTCTTTCTTCATTTATTATTTATTACTTTGTATGTTCCCTTGCTAGTTGTAAATTTTATGGTTATTAATAAGAAATAGATAACATAGATGGCTTAAATAGTTATAGATGTAGTTATGTTAGTGGTATGTCAAAGGTTTTTTTTTTTAATTTTTTAATGGGGGATGTGGCTGAATTTAAATGTTAAATAAAATGATATGAGAAAAAAAAAACATAACAATAAATACTAACTTATTCAAATAATTCTATGCAATATAATAATAGTACATTCTTATATACTATTTTTAATTATTTATAATGCAATTTGATAATATTTAACAATCAAAGTCATAAAAAAATAAACACAAAACTAAATCCCATCAACCAAAATAGAGTTCTAAAGAATACAAAACTTTATCAAGCTAAAATAGAGATACAAGAAAAATAAAAATAAAAATCCACCAAAAAACTGAGGGAGAAAGAGTGGGAAATAACCATTTTTTTTGTGAGAGAAAATTATGTAAAGACTGGAAGAGTGGATGACAAATTTATACTAAGAGGATGATAATAAAAAGAAACAAAATAAAGGAAGATAAAAGAAAAGAGGAAGAGTGATATCAAGGTAGAATGTTTGGGGAGATGAAAAGGTAAAGAGAAGGAGAAAGGTTGGAGAAAGTGTAAAAAAAGAAACAAAATAAAGGAAGATAAAAGAAAAGAGGAAGAGTGATATCAAGGTAGAATGTTTGGGGAGATGAAAAGGTAAAGAGAAGAAGAAAGGTTGGAGAAAGTGTAAATGTTAAAAAAAAAAAAATAGTAAAATTTGATGAGCACAATAAAAAATTACATTTTTTATTTTTTAAAAGAAAAAGAAAGAGAAAATATAAATAATTTAATGATAAGGAAGATGTGGTTGAATTTCAATATTGAGTAAAATAGAAGAGAAGAAAAAAAAAATAAGAAAATTTAAAAGATATAACAATAAACACTAAATTATCCAAATTATGGAATGTAATAGAATACTATTTTATTTTTATCTACTATCTTTAATTTTTTATAATGTAATCGGATAAAATTTAACAATCAAAGAGCAAAATAATAATAATAATAACTTAAAACACAAATCTAAGCAGTATCAACCTAAATTAGAGTTCTTAAAAACACAAAAATTTATCAACCTAAAGTGGAGATGCAATAAAAAATAAAAATCCACCAAAACATTGAGAGAGAGAGAAAGAGAAAACCTTTTTGTGAAAGAAAATTATGCAAAGAATAGAAAATAGTGATAAATTTATAGTAAGAGGGAAAGGATAAGAAGAGACAAATAAAGAAAGATGAAGGGAAAGATGAATAGTAATATTAAAGTAGAGGGTAGTGGAGAGATGAAAAGGTAAGGGAAGAAGAAAGGTTGAAGAAAGTGTAAATATTTAAAAAATAAGTGAATGTAAAAAAAATTATTGGAAAGTTGGAAATAAAAATGAAATATATATAGATGTTAAAACTAACAAAGATGAATATGTAAAGTCAATAATCTATTTATATATTTTTTGTAAAAAAAAAAAAGGAATAAATAATAAATAATAATTATGTAGCGAATGACATGGCGATGAGGTGGCGCAACAAGAGCACAGCAGTTATAAATGACACGCTTCAGCTTTTAATAATATAATAATAATAATATATATATTGATATTGATTGCCATGGAATGACATGGCGATGAGGTGGCGCAGTAAGAGCTCAGCAGCTATAAATGACACGCTTCAGCTTTTAATAATATATATATATATATATATATTGATATTGATTGCCATAGTATATAGTTAGTTGGCAACGTTTCAAAAGCATATCACTAACTAGCTTATAAAGTTTAATAGACTCGATTTAGGCCTTGTGAATCGAACCTCAAAGGCTCGGTTTCTATGTTCTGATTTGGCATTTTTCCACGTGGCATCCACCTGGAACTTGAGTATTAGAGGCTCGAGTTATATCTCGACCCTTTGAGCATCGATTTTCATGTCTTGAGAATGACATGGTTTATCCATGTGGAAGCCACCAGGAAAGTGATCCTTAGAGACTTGATTTCATAAATGGTTTATTCAAAATTCATAAGTCACAGACACCAGACCACTCTCACTTACCCTCTCCACTTTCACTCAGTCTCCACTTCCACGCACCTTCTTCACTCTCACTCAGTCTCCACTCTCACGCACCTCCACTCTCATCCTGTCAATTCCTCACTCTCAATTCCTTATTCTCATTCTACCAAATTCATTTTCCACAGACTTACCTTCACTGAAACCCACGCTAGGTAATCTGTTTCTTAAATGCTTTTTTTGTTTTTGTTTTATGGGTTTGATTTTTTTGTTTTTTTTGTTTTGCGCTTTTTTTTAGTTCGTGGGTTGAACTGTTGATATTAGGCATATTTCAAATTTCTATCTTGAACTATGCATTGTTCTGGGAAAGGGCTAAACCCATTGTTCTGCAATGATGATGTTAGGGTTTGTTAATTGGGTCTTTGTTAAATTAAATTGTTGATGTTAGGGTTTGTTAAAGTTAATGATTTAGTGTTTAATTGGATCCATGTTACTGAAAAATTTTAAGAAATTTTGAAACTTTGATGACTTTCTTCTTGCTAAATTTGAAAATGTCAGAAATGATATTGTGTTTATTAATGTAATAATGTTGTAGTGTTATTTTATTTGATTTTATTTGCTAAGTTCTTGCCCTGCCTGCATTTACTGTGTTGGGATATTTTATTTGATATTGAATTATTGTTTCGTTTACTTCTGTCATCTATATCATTCCAGTCCTCCCCTATATTGGGATATTTTCTTCTGCTCTCAATTGGACCATAAGTTTTGGACTACCATAAACAGATATAAACTTCAATATTGTGGTCAATCATGAGTTAAAATCATGGCTAGAACCTGGGTAATCTAATATTTAGTTAGCCAAAAACTAATTCTCTATAATTAGGAAAACATTTCGAGTTAGGAGATTTCAAGCTAACCCAAGTGTTTTCTAATACAAGCTTAATACTCATCTAAGTTTTCTTAAGCTCAAACATAATCTATTAGAACTTGTGTTGATAATTCTAGGTAGGTGTGAACTTGCTGAGAGAAGGCATTGATCCTCCATGTAAGGTTTTAGTTATCAAAAACCCAAAATTTTGTTGGTTTGAAGTCATATGCAGGCAACAAATGTGTAGAGCAATATATATTTATTTTTTCATATTTAGGTGCTTTAGGTACCAAGGACAAGGAAAATTGATCATCATTTATTTGGTGCTTTAGGGGTCATTTTTTTTATGACCCCTAAAGAAGAACATTTTGTAAATAATAATAAAGTTTATTTTCTTTTGAACATGGTATAGATTCTTATTAGAGACAATGTTTGTGTATGGTAGAGACCTTAAACCTGTTACTTGTGCGCTTATTCCTATCTTACATCATTCTTAGGATGAGTTTGGTTTGGCTTTTTGAAACTATGCTTTTTGAAAAAGTAAAGTTTTCAAAAAGTGCAGTATGAAAAAGTGCTTTTTCAAAAAGTGCTTTTTTAAAAAGCTGAGTATTTGGCTAGCACTTATAAAAGTGGCAGTTTGAGGAGTAAATTATCAAAAAGGACAATGTATATATAAGGGAGTTTATTTTATACTTAAATCAACTACTTCATATACTTACTAAAAAAAACTAAATAATAATAATAATAATAATAATAATAATAATAATAATAATAATATATTATTGGTATTATTTTAATAATGTTTGTGTTTATTTTATACCATCACTTTTACAAACTACCAACATCAGTTTATCTATTATACACACTATTTTGTTTTCCCTCGTGGGTGTTTGGTTGGAGGAATGGAAAATTGAGAGGGTGAGAAACTTTTTTGTTTGGTTGAAAAGAAAAGTGGGAGGATAGAAAATATAGTTTATATAAATTGACTATTATACCCTTGTTACATAATATGTAAGAAATATATTTATTTATACTCATTAAATAATATAAAATTTACCAACAATTATATTTTTCAATGAGAAGTGTTACGTTCATAACATTTTTCGCAATACTTTCACAACAAAATTTATGTGAAAAGTTGTTACTAGTTCTAATTTGAACCCACCACTGAAATTATTTTTTTACTCACCAATATTAACTAATTACAATCTGTTACTTAAAATTTAGGGTAAATTGCAAATTACACCCCTAAAGTTTGGGGATGACTGGATTTTACACCTAGAAGTTTCAAATTTGGATTTTACTCCTGGAAGTTTCAAAATTTGGATTTTACCCCCTGAAGTTTGGTAATGTTTAGATCTTACACCCTAACGTTTCAGAATTTGGATTTTACCCTCTATATTTTAGAAGTTTTCGGATTTTACACCCTAAAGTTTTGGGGTGTTTGGATTTTACACCCTAAAGTTTCAGACTTTGGGGGTGTAAAATCCATACAACCTAAACTTTAGGAGGTAAAATCTAAGTTCTGACACGTTAGGGTGTAAAATCCAAACACCCCAAACTTCAAGGGGTAAAATCCAAATTCTGAAACTTTAGGGTGTAAAATCCAATCATCCCCAAACTTTAGGAGTGTAAATTGCAATTTACCCTAAAATTTATTATGAAAATATTGTGGTAACTTTCTCAATTAGGATTTTTTATTCATTTTATTATTTCTCAGCCTTCATTTCATCCATACGTTTTTCTTTTTTCTTCTTTTTTTCTTCTTTTTCTCCTCCACACATGTTGTCCTTTTCTCTATCCCCCTTCTTTTATTTTCTTTTTCTTCCTCACTCAAGAACGTTCTAGCACCAGGCGCAGCTCTCATTCTCTCTTTTTTTTTTTTTTTTCTCCAGCGCTCTCTCTGTTTTTTTTTTTTTTTTTTGGATTATCTGTGGATTTTGGGTTTGATTTTGAGTTGATTTTGTTTTGGGTTGATTTTGAGTTGGGTTTGGGATGGGTTTTCCAATGGGGTTTGAGTTGATTTTTAAGTTGTTTTGTGTTGATTTTGAGTTATTTTTGGTTTGATTTTGTTGATTTTGTGTTTGGATTATCAAATGTTGAAATGGGTTGTGGTGGTAGATCAGTGATAGTTGGGTGGTGCTGTGTTTGTATTTGGTTGATACTTTCTTGACTGGTGTTGGTCTGTAACAGAGGAGCAAGAATATGAGGGAGGGCAATTTGGTAACTGAACCAATAACCCAACGGATGGATTCATCAACGCGCACGGGCTTTTTCCAAAATGCACTTCTGAGCTCCTTTCATAAATTGTGTGTTCTCTTCACAAACCCAAAACACAACTTTTTCCAAAAAGTTGTGTTTTATGCCTAACCAAACGGGCTATTTTGTATTTGCTTTCTTCAAAACGGGCTTTTGGGGTTGGGAAAGTTGAAACAAATAGGCACTTAGTTGTAATATATATACTTCTTTAGCATGCATGTAGCATGATGATCAGGTCACCCAAAGGAAAGTGATTCTAACTTTACTTGAGGATAATATTAAGAAAATCAAAGCAAATGTGTGTTTGATCTTCCTATACTACTAATCTTTTCAAAACCATGTTGATTGAGTACTGAATCTCACAAGCAAATTTTTTTTAAGCCCCCACATCCTTTGCTTGTTTATTAATTTAAAGAGAGTGTGTGTGTATATATATATATATATATATAGCCCTATAAATTATTTGATATATTTCATCTTGATATGTAAAACTGTACTTTCAACTAGATTTGTTGGCCAACGTTAACGCTTTACTATATAGTAATCAAAGTCTTTATTTATTTTTTTATTTTACCTTAGTAAATAAAGTATTGGGTATCCAAGTGACCAGAGTTTTTTGATCATCTAATTAATTTCCATAATTTTTGTAGTCTCCCATTTTATACTCATCAAGTAATTACAAGAATGATTCTTTAGAGTGTATACAAAATTCTAGTTAAAAGTTTTGAACTTAGGACCTCATGAGATAGTGAGAATCACTTAATACAACATCTTGAGATAAATCAAGTCTTTTTGTTTGCATGCACTATGCAATACTCTACATGAATATTAAAAACAAGAATAAGTACATTACATATTTCATCATCACTATTATATGAATCCAAGTTGTTTCATACTTTCTTTTTGTATGTTCATTTCTCAAACTAACTGCTTATCATTCTTGTGCAGTATGGCTGCTGCCAAATGCAGGAGAGATTAAGGTTGCGCACCCTGGACCTATTGACGATTCGACGTTGACTCTGCAACCCAAACATCGGTCAGATGCTATTTGGAATGGGCATGTAAAACACAACACTAAAACCATTTAATTCATAGAATATACACACACATTATGTCATATATTAATCCAGGGTTCTATTCTGTGCAGGATCAGAGGTCCCTTATCTGCTGCAGTTGTACTGAAGAGTTCACCAATCTAGAGCCAATGGTGGATGACGGTGTCGTTGACATAATTAAGGGACTTACTTTGGAGGGATTCCTTAGGACCTTAGGTAGAGAGATTGACCATGGGCTGATAACGGCCTTAGTGGAGCGATGGCGACCCGAGGCTCACACCTTCCACATGCAACATGGTAAGGTTACCATCACATTGCAGGATGTGGAGGTTCTTCTTAGGCTTCCTGTTGATGGTGAGGCTATAATAAGGAGCATGCAGAAAGAATGGCCGATTGTGTGCCGGGACTTCCTTGGCTTTTCTGCTTAAAATGATAATACAAAGGTGCTACTAGGCCAGAGGATTGTTATCAAACGACTTTTGGAGCAAGTTACAGGTCCATTGCCGCCTAATGTTGAAGAGGATCAGTTGCATAAGTACGCACGGTGCTACATCCTAGCACTACTGGGGCACACAATCTTCATGGACAAATTCGGCGATAGGGTGCATCTAATGGGGGTGCAGCAGTTGGAAGACCTTCGCAACCCATGAAGGTACAGTTGGAGAAGTTCTTGTCTTGCATGGTTGTACAGAGAGTTATGCAGGGCAAGCAATAAGACAGCCAGTCGGATTGGTGGGTGCTTGCTATTGGTCTAGTATTGGGCATGGGCCAGGTTCCCATTTTTGTGCCCGAGAGTTGAGCGTGGCCTGCTAGTAGGTGCTTATGGTCCTCCAGTGCGTAGTCCACTGTCCTTGAAGTAAGTCTCTACCTCATACATGACATATACATTATGTGATCATTACCTAACCATGTAACTTGATTACATTATAGATTGATTACATTATAGTTTTAATCATAAGATTATCTTTGTAGGAAAGTTGTAGATATTGATCCCTTGTTCTTGATTGTAGGTGGTTGTGGGTCCCAAACAAGAAAAACAGGCCCGCCCACATCTTCAGGGACAGGTATCGCGAGCAAATAGCTTCAATGTTGCCGGGTTAGGTATGAAAATGCCTTTTTTTTTTACATGTTTACGAACAAGATATAGCTTTGGTGAACTTTGAATATACACATTGTTGCCTAATGTGTTGCCTACTTGTTTTTTGGCAGCTGTATGAAGTTGAATTACGCAACCTTCTGACGTACTGCGTTGCCAAGAGGGCAGTGTGGATGGCAATGGTGTCGCTTGTATGTTTCCACCTAGTAGAGAAACATACATCGGATCGTGTCGTTCATCAATTTGGGATGATCCAAGAAATTCCCCAACTTGTTGATACTGATACAGTGCTTCATGGGATTGATTTGAGGGCGAAGGTCGGTGTCGATTGGACGCGGAGACATGCTGGGCATATCATTGAGTAGGGTAATCTCTTTGAATGGCGGTGTGAAGCAGTGCTTGGTGATATGCCTCCACATCATGCGTACTTCGACTGGTTCCATAGGGTAACTCAGAGGTTCATCGATAGCGGGGGTGCTAAATTGATTCTAATGGTAACTTCCCCATGTCTTATTGGCTCTTGGTTTAAAGTCTCAATCTTTTAAAACTCGTGCAGATTAATTTAACATGATCTAAAATAACATGATCTATTAACACTAATTATTAGTTTTGCTGAATCTAAAGTGGAAATTTTAGTTGATGCTTGTAACATGGAAAATTTTTATCTATGCACATTACAGTTTGTTGTTCTCTTATGCAAACTAATTTTATCTGTAAAGTGAATATTCTCTAGGAAAAATTTCTTCCCATAGGTAAATGATAGTGTATTGAATGAAACTTCTACCTAAGTGCAATGTTAAAGAAGATACACATGTTAAAATCACTTAGAAACATTCAGTTTTGTAGATGAGTTGTATCAGTTGACAATAGGGGTCATTTGAATCAAGTAGGAGTAAGGCTTGTTGCTCTTAACCTCACTCCCTCTTTCATATGATACCCTTGTAACCTATGATGCATCGACCCAACAAAATGGCCGTCGAACCCACGTCTGACGCGGCCCGACGTGGGGTACGACAGGCGACGCCGCTGCTCGCGCATCGGTGCAGCTTTGGAGTTTTTTTTTTTTTTTTCCATTTTTGGATTCGTGCCAACTCGCATTGATTCAGCTTCAACACGCACAGATTCGCGTCGATTCGGGCTGAATCGGATCGTATCGGCCGAATATCGGTGTGTTTCGGCCAGAAAAAGGAAATCGACCGGTAAGGAAAAAAAAAACTTAAACCGAAAATACCGGTGGATATTGATACACTGCTGTCTCCTTCATAATTTCATGGTGCTTCTTCGTCTTCTTCTTTGCTTGTCTTCTTAAGTGAGTTGTTTTGTTCTGTTCTGTTTCTTTTTTCTTTTTTTTTTTTTTTTTTTTGAAGAGTTCTGTTTCTTTTTTTTTATAAGAACAACTTAAAAGGCTTTATTTTGTTTTTTGAGCCTCTCTGACCAAACACATGAGAACCACATCTTCCTTTTTTTTCTTTTTTCTTTTCTTTTTTTTAATGGGAAGCTACACCTATTTTAATACTTGTCACATATATCCTTTATTTTGTTTTTGGGCTAACCAAATATGTGAGCCACTAAGCCACACCTTTATTTATTTATTTATGAGAAGCCTCATCTATTTTAATACCTCTGTCAATAATTCAAGTGTCAAAACTTTTGTGCACTTATTACTATCTATTTTTTATTATTATTATTATTATTATTATTATTATTATTATTATTATTATTATATAAGTTTTCCATTATTATTATATAAAAAGGCATGCTTAGCAATATATAAAATATATAAATAAAAATATTTTTAATAATTTTTTAATCGCCACACCCACACCCGTACCCGAATCTGGAAACGCACCCATGCTTCATAACTTGTAACTATACTATGATAATAATTTCATTGGAGAAAGAGAAGCTCAATAAGTCAATGAATGATTTAGAAATTGGGTAATTTTGTGGCCAGTTTTGTCAATATAGTTTAAGATATAACTTTAGATTTCAATATAGTTCACTATACTACTGAATTAAATATAGTTCATAGCTTGTAACTATACTATTATAATAATTTCATTAGAGAAAGAGAAGCTCAATAAGTCAATGAATGATTTAGAAATTGGGTAATTTTGTAGCTAGTTTTGTCAATATAGTTTAAGATATAACTTTAGATTTCAATATAGTTCACTATACCACTGTATTCAACTGAAACTTACGGTACTCAAAGTTGGATGCCAACCATACCCTATTATGCTTGTGAACCACAAACAATTCATGGAGGTGCCATCAGGGCCGGCCCAAGCATTTTAGAGGCCTAAGGCAAAATCTTCAAATAGGATATTTATGTTATCACTTAAATAATATCTAACTACCATTTTATATAATACTTTTTTTTAAATCCATTCTTTTTACTTTTTAATATGATTTTTTTTTTGAGAAAATGTTAAAGTTATAACAAAATTTACTATAAACTGGTGTTGTAATGAATGTGATCAATGACATGAAGCTTACAAAAATATACACAAGTATAAATTCTTGTAGGGTGTGAGGAGCAATGACCGAGATTTAAGTCTCTAGAAGAAAGTTTCGCACACATATACACTTGTATAAAAATAATTAAATAAATAAAAGTTATGTAGTAAAATTTATAGTATTTTTAACATTTTCCTATTCGAATTACTTGTGATTAATAACACGTCTATTTGTAAGACCTATTTATTTAAATTTGTCTTATCTCTATTTCTAGCATTACTTAATTCTTTGAGCATTCTTAATAGTTAAAAAAAATGTAAACTAAAATGTTTTAATATCTTCCAAAAATATTTATATATAAAAAATAAATAAAAAATTTTGCCCCCAAATTTTGGGCCTTCTCTAGTGAGGGGACCCTAGGCAATGGCCTAACTGGCCTAAGCCTAAGGCCGGCCCTGGGTGCCATCTCTTGTGTTTGACACTTGTCAGCGAAAACTTAGACATGGCTTCAAATAAAATGTATAAAATTACTAAGTGGAACACATCAAGCATTGATTAAACATAATCTCCTTGAATAGTGCTGTGAACAGTAACATGAATAGTGATAGAATGCCAAAGACAATAAAAGATAGAAGTTGAAAACAGGGGGAAGTGACTGGCATTTGCAATTGTTTCTTGATGAGTTTCTTGAATGTGCCTGCGTATATTAGTTTTTCATCAGAGATGGTTCTTCTCCATAAATGAATATCTTCTTTAAAACCAAATGATCATTTCTCAATTTCTGTGTTCTTTGTAGTTAGTAGTGTGTGTCTGTGTGCACTGCATGAAAAAAAGTGCTAAAATAGTCTACTTTGATATGCCAAGACATTAACATAATCACTTACTGGTTTATCTTTAAGTTTCAAAAATGAACAGAACTTTGTACCTTTAAATGTTGTGGTCTTTAATTTTGAAAAAATGAATGGAAGTTTGTACTTTTACATGTTTTGCCTTTTCTTTTTGGAATTGCTAAAATTACAGATTTTCCCTTGACTATGAAGTTGACCGTAACTAATAAAATAAAAGATTGATACCTAGACCTTTAAAACAACATGACTTTTGCTGCAACTGAACTTCACATGTGGACCGCATAACATGACTTTTGAATATCACTAGTTTCACTAATACTTGGAGTCGTAAAGGCAAATTTGAGACATCTTTCTTTAGAAAAGAAGAGTACTGTTGTTTATTAGGCATTTCAAACCCATAGGACTTATTGGTCATGAATGATGATTGCTAAATTTTTGTTGCTAATTTCTTAAAGAGGAAGCCGAGAACAATTTAACTGAAGGAGGATGAATCTATGATGCATTTACATTTTGTATATCTTTAGATTCAAGCCAACATATTAAAAAAAAGTCTTTGGAGTTTCGATTCAAGCTTTGAACTTAAAAGCTTCTTTTATGTGTTTTTCCATTCAGCTGGATATTTTGATGGTTTATTGGCATGTGAGATGTGTTTGGATTCAAGCCTTGAAGAATGAATTCTGGAATTAATAGAGGAAATGCATTTGCACTTGCACCTAAACTGTTTACATGCCAAGTTCTTGTTTTCATAGTAGAGATTAACCCCAGCAAATTATTAAGGTGATGAGATTGAAATTGGTGCAAGTTGATTGTTTATGCAATAATTATTACTAGCAAATTTGATCCTATATGTGAGGTGATGCTTTGTTGTTGTTGTTGTTTTTTGTTTTTTTTTTTTTTTGGCTTCTCTTTTTGACCTTTTTCTTAATGACTTTCAGCTGTTTGGTGGATGTGTCAAAAATTTCATGCTTCTACAGTTTTATATTATTTGATGAATCGATTAAGCAGCCAACGTTTATTTTATTGTTGATTGGCTTTGTTGATTTGGTATTGCATTACTACTAGTCATTTTTCCATGTGCAGATTGAAGGATCCCTTCACCCACCCCACATCTATGTCCTAGGTTTGACATCCCTCCACTCACCCCACGGTCATTTCCTGAGCTTTCACCCATTCCATCGTTTGACCTGGGTATTGATCCAACCCCTCTTGACTTGTACACGGAGCCACCCTCTCACAGTATGTCTACTAGCCCTTCTTCGGGCATCGACCCACCCTATATTGACCATGTTCAGGCTGAGCAGGCTATTGGGTTACCTGCAAAATTGGTGGGTCAGGCGAAACGCATATCAAAGGCACCTCCTTATGGGACTAGTGGCCACAAACATGGACACAAAGCTGGGCATGAGGCATCTGACTAAGGATATGCAAGACCTCCTCCTTCGCACAGTAAACATTATACGAGACAGAATAAGGTTCAAAAAATATAGCTGACAATTGAAATTATGTGAACAAGCATTTGATGTGAAGAAAGGATAGGCTAGTCTAGTATTTTGTTGTGAACAAGTGTACAAAGTTAGGCATGTATATTTTGATGTATTCTCCATTATGTGAACAAGCAATGGTGATATACAAAATGCCTTTTTGGAAATTCATATAAGTTTGTTTATGAACAGGGAAATGACTTGAGTATATCAAACGCAAGAAACTTGAGTATATGACTTTTTGGAAAGTACATTACTGTTTCATTAAATATATACAGGGAAATGCCTTTTGGAAATTGATGTTTGGTTGTGAATATCAGGGAGCTTTGCATTGTTCAGCAATGGAAAAAAAAATTCCAACAAAACTCGAGTATATCAAACTCAAGGTCCATTATGACTAAATTTAAGGGAGACCTTGCCTTCCCGGGGAAAAAAATTATAAATAAATGAATAAATGAATGGAACTCGAGTATATGAAACTCGAGTTCCATTTAGTAGTTGAGTTCTGTACTTGCGAGTACGCAAGCAGAGAGTTCAAAAATAATTACGAGTAATGCCACTCAAATGGACTCAAGTGTTTGACACTCGAGTTCCTGTCCAAATATTTACAAAAGATGCCATTGAAATGGAACTTGAGTGTTTGACACTCGAGTTCCTGGGGAAAGATTTACCAAATTTGCCACTCTAAGACTTAGAGGCTGTTTGGATTTCTAGTTTTCATAACTCATAACTCTGTTTCTATAACTCATAACTCAAAAATGGTGGGACCCATAGCAAGAAGTCCGTTTGGGAGCATCATAACTTTGTTTTTATCACTCAATTCTCTGATTTTTGAGTGATGATTTATGAAAACTGAAAACACATTTTAGGTGTTTTCAGTTTCGATAACTCAGTTTTCAATGGCATTTTTGTAATTAAACCTACATTTTTTTTACTGTTTAGCCGCATTCTTTGACTTTTTATATTTTTTATTATTATTATTATTTTTAAACAACTTAGTTGAGCCGCATTCTTTGACTATTTTGTTTTTGTTTTTTTTTTTTTTGAGACAAAAGAACTGAGTGATGAGTGCGTTTGGGTGGGTTTGGAAAAATTGGGGTATTTTAAGTGATGTGTGATAAGTGATGAGTGATGAGTAATGAGTGACGAAAATTGAGTGAAAAGTGATGAGTAATGAAAAAAAAAAAAAAAAAAAACCAAACAGGGCCTTAATTTCCACTAGAAATTTTTTCCCCCTGCAGAACAATGCATAGCTCCCTGATATTCACAACCAAATATCATAACTTTCCAAAAGGCATTTCCTTGTATATCCACTAGAAATTCCCCCCCCCCCCCCCCCACATGCAGTAGTAAACCAAATTCACAACTGTATATATATCTGTGCAGTAAAGAACCAGTACAACCAACATATATATATATATATATATACACACATATTTTTGAGGGAACCAACCCAAGAACATGCAGATCAATTAAGCACATATTTTGAGGTCAATTGCAATAAAAAGATGCACAACGCAACTAATCTAACCAGTACAATGAGTAGAGAATAGTTCAATTACAAGAACATTTAGCAATAAACAAAATAACAACTAAGTCGATACAACATAGTCTACTTTGATAACTACACTTGTCCATACTGAAGATAGCCACAACTTCCACGTACAATGCTATTCCAAAATTGAGTCTCCGCTCACCTAACAAACATTGAAATATGGTTGTTAGTTCCCAAGTGCGAATAACAAAAAACAAATGAAATTCTACGCAAGTTAGCTACTTTATACAATTCGATCATTACATCTGAGCTACTTTGTACAAACAGCACTTACCTAGTTTGTAACACCATTGCTTGTCAAAGCCCCACAGGAATTGGGACATCTTCTAGGTTATGCCCCTTTTCGTGACACACGCTGCGTAGTTGCCTCGGTTGAATCTCCCTCAAGTCCGACTCTTCCCTTTGGCTTCCCGGTTCTCGCTGTACCCTATCCATTTCATTCCTTATTCTTGACTTCATAAGACGACCTTTGGCTCGCAACAGTTTTGGGTCAGGCACCCAGAGTGGCTTGCTAACATCCCTCCACAAGGACTTCGATTTTGGCACCACAAATTGATGTGGATATGTGTGAATGGCGTTGTCCAAACTGTAACATGGGTCAATATAGCTGGTCTAATCAAGTCGCAAACTCTGAAAAACTTTAATTGCATGTGAACAAGGGATCTTAGTGTTTTGCCACTTTCCACAACCACATGTTCTAGCCACTATATTTATTTCCTGACTGTGGTTTCCCCTTCCACCACTATAGTCGTTGTACGGGGTAAGTACTTGATATATACCAACTTCATGATTAAATACCCTTATAGTGTGTCCTGAAGCTTTGCACACATTTGGCTCATAGATCTCCATTGTATAATCACTCTACACCCTACCTTGAGAGAGATCAGAAGTAATTTCTTTATGTCGATCATGGAAATATGCAATAAGTTTGCACCAAGTGAACTCAACCATTGTAGTAATGGGCAAACCGCGGGCACCTTTAAGTATCCCATTAAAGCACTCAGAGATATTGTTTGTCATTGCCCCATAACGTCTTCCACCATCATGTGATTAGGTCCATTTGTCCAAATCCTCACTCATTAGATATGTGTATGGCATATAGTGTTCAGGTATGCCATTCTTTCTTTGTATCAGCTAATTCCTCCGAAGTGCATTGACCTCGACATCCTTAATGGTTTGCATTATGGACTTAAATTTAGCTTCTTGAGTCGCATATCCAGCTTTCAAGGCAAATGCCTTTAGAAGCGGGTCATCAAAGTGTGTGTTGAAGTTGCTAGCAACATGCCGAAGGCAATATCGATGAAATACCTGTAATCTTCCATCATCACCTCTAGGCCATTGTGCAATGGCACTTTTGATACCTTTATGTTGGTCAGAAATAATGCAAATGCCCTTGTCAGGTATCACATGCCCTATTGAAATCCTAAGGCATTCTAAAAACCAACCCCAACTATGCCCTGACTTTTTGTCCATAACAACAAAGGCGAGAGGGAAAACCTTATTGTTAACATCAATTGCCATTGCAATCAACAACATCCCTCGTATTTACCATACAAATGAGTCTCATAAATACTGATCACTGGCTTGCAATATCTGAATGCAACAATGCATGGAGTGAATGCCCCAGATACATGGCACAGTAATGTAGTACCAGTATGCTCCTAGGTATGGTGTAATAGTTGTATTGGGTACCCGGGTCCTGATCCAAGTATGCTAACAACAACTTTCGCAACCTTTAGTAAAACTGTTCCCAATCCCCGAATAAATTAGCAATTGTCTGTTGTTTCGCATCCCATACCTTATAGTAAGAAAGCTCATGATCATACTTTGTTTTAATGATGTCCCAAAGCTGATCAATACAAGCACAGTGATCCTGTCACAATTTTGAAACAATTTCTGATGCAACAAAATTAGAATCCATCATTTTACCGTCTCTTCGCGGGCCAAAGGGTATACAACTGTTTGGACCCACATAAGATGTGACCACCCATAGACCATTAAGTTTAGCCTTCATGAATGCCCCAACGTACCACTTGCAATTGGTGTCCATGCATGCAGTGCACAATTTAGTTTTGGTTGACCTCTGGATTGTAAAATTTCTATTATCCTTTGCTGCGTATATTATCAATGCACGCTTCACCGCCTCTTTATTTGCAAAAGTCAACCCTTTACTAAAATACATCCCATCTTTCCAAGTAGAAACAAATGGTATCTAAAGACTTAAAAGATCAATTATATTTTCCAAAGTATTCGCGTAGAATGACGAGGTAAAAGGTGTGTAGGCAGTGGTTGTATTTGTAACATGCTAGACACCAATATCATTATCCGCATCACCTTCATCATGGTACTCCATATTTTCCTCTTCAAAATTGGGAGCTACTTCAGGATCATCCACATCCCCATCAAAGTCGCCTCGCTTAATCCTCTCTTCGTACTCATCTATTTCATCAAAATTTTCACCATTATTGGCAGCATGATCTTTGTCTTCGTCTTCATCTTCCTCCTTTAAATGTGTCTTTTGAGGTTGGAGTGTTTCACCAGTATTGGCAACATGATCTTGAGATAGGAGTGTATAACCTCCCATTGTAGTGCATCTATCATCTAGGGCTGTAAATTATAAAGATGTAGTTGTTTGTTGCACCTCCTCGGCATCAACTTCTGTAAGCGGCTCCAAACTTACGTACAACTCAGTAGCATTTACTTGGGGCATTTTATGGATCCTATTAAACATGATCTTTACATGTTTGTCTTCTTTGATCGCCATATACCTCTAATTTATCTGTTCATGAAGGACTTTTTGTGGGTAATGGTAAATTATCTTTATGTCATAACAAGTAGGGTTCAAATTCAATTATTCCATAATTTTCATCTTTAAATCATTCAATGTCTTCAACTTGCGACGTATCAGCATATAATAGCATTCAATACCCGGCCCTTTAAATGGGAATCCGTCAATCTCTTCAGGATTGACAAGCGGTCCACCGTAGTATATATTAATATCAATCATCTTCCATTGTGATTGTGAACCTATTAGAGTCAAGTGTAATATGTTAGTGACATATTTTATCTCTTTCATTTAACTTCAATTACAAAACCTTTTTTATCTACTCAAAATACAAAAATTACAACTTCTTACATCATAAGCATATACAAACACACCCCACATTTGCATATATTCAACCCATATCACATACACTCAACCCACATCACATACAAACACACTCAATCATTATCACTTCATACTCAAAAAAAAAAAAAAAAATCTAAAGACAAAACTCACACCCATTACAAAATTTTAAATCATTCTAACAAAAAAATAAAGAAAAATATTAAACCAAACAACAAAAGAAATAGTCATGATACATACCCATGATAAAAACCAAAAAATACAAAATATATCAACAATACATCTTAAATATATCAATCATTATCATTTCATACTCAGCAAAAAAAAAAAAAAAAAAAAACTAAAGACAATTATCAAACCAAACAACAAAAGAAATAGTCATGATAAATACATACCCATGATACAAATATATCTTAACAACTAGATACATATGAACCTAGCAAAATCCACTAACAACTATATACGCTAAACAACTAGAGAGGGTGAGTGTTATAAAAACCTTATCTAACATGAGGATGTGTAAATGTAAGTGTTGGGATTGTATGAGAGTGAGAAAGGGAGTGAGGGAGGAAGTGAGAGAGGGATAGTACAAGAGTGAATGTGAATATGAGGAATACTTGAGAGACACACAACAGAGAGAGCTAGATCTGTGATATGAGGAATAGGGACCCAAAGAAAAACCATGTGGCTTAATATTCACCATAGTTTGAAAATTGAGTCTCTAAGGCTCGATTTCACTTTTTACAAACCAAGTTTCTAAGGCTCGATTTCTAGGTGGAGTCCACGTGAAATCTCAGACCACAAAACTCGAGACTTTAAGGGTCGATATGGAACTCGAGTCTCTAAGACTCGAGTTCCAGGTGGACTTCACGTGGCATTAGCCCAAATCAGAAAACATAAATCGAGCTTAGGCAAAATTTGCCAAACAGTACAAATCTGGCAAAATTTTAGGCGGATGGCATGCTTTCAAAGTTAATTTATAAGTTAGACTCTTTTTGGAAATCAAGTTTAACAAACTCGACTTCCCAGTGAAAATAAGTTCCAGCGTGGATTAAAAAAAAAAAGGGAGGAAAATCCACGTAGAGCTCCTGAAAAATATTATACTCGAATTCTTTTGAAAGTCGAGTAGGCTATATTCGACTTCAGACAGGGGTTAAAAAAAAATTTCATGGCTGGGTAAAAGGGGAATCCGAGTATACCTAAATCGAGTTTGACACAAAAAAAGCACCTTCAGGCCTCTCTCTATGGTGTCTCTTTTCCTACGCCGTTCGTCTCTCTTTGCCTAGCCGTTCGTTTCTCTCTCCGGTGTCCCTTTCCTATGCCGTTTTCTCTGTCCATCAGCAGGTTCGTTCTCTCTCTCTCTCTCTCTCTCTCTCTCTCTCTCTCTCTCTCTCTCTAATGCAATTTCTTTCTCTTTATTTATTGGCTGAAATGGGTTTTGATTTGCTTTTTAGGTTTAGTGATTTGGAGATTTGGGTTTCATTTGATTTGGTTGTATTTGTGTTTTTGTTTATTGTACTATTTGAATTTTAGTTTATAGTTGCATCAGTTACAAGCATATTAAAGCTTTAATAAAATCACAAGCTAGTAGTGCGGTTGGGGCAATTCTACTCAAACAGCTTTTAGTAGCAAGTCAAATAGTATTTGCTTAGTTAGATACAAGTGATGAGTCAAGCTCTCTACCCAAAAACAGAGTCAAGCTCTAAATTATCAAAAAAGAAAGAAAAGAGACAACCTGTAATAGAGAGTGGAATAGCACAAGTTTCTTCCAAATCCAACACCTTTATGAAACCTCTCTCTATGCCCATTGATTCCATAGGAGGATGATGCATTTTGGTTTGTTTTTGGGAATTATATACATGAAGCAACTACTACATGTCTTAATTTGGCCCAATCATAAAAGGTGCATGTGTTCCTTCATAATAGTAATAATGGTGCCTATGTTATTAGAGAACAAGTACTCTACTCACTAGCTATGCTTAGGGTATACTCAAAAGCCAGTGAATTTTTAGAAAAGAATTGCATTGAGGGGGAAAAAAAAACAACTATTATGTGAGATCCATTTTCTTACCTTATCTTTGGGATGAAATGGTGGGTATGGGTTTGAGAAAAGAACATGTCCAAAACCCCATCACTATCACTCCAATTATGTTTATTGGTTGCTTTTTCATCAACTAAGCAAGAAGTCATTGACATAGTTGTAAATACCTAATCCATAGCCATGTGAGTCTAAGAATCAAAGAGTAGTTCATATAAATATAACTATTCCATTAGGTGCCTCTGTTAACCATATCCTAGAATTCTTGTTTTTCTCCCCTTAATTTTCTCCTCATCATTAATCCTTGCTTGACCTTAGAAACACCTTTTTTTTATGAATTTAAAAAATAAAAAATAAAAATCACACACAATCAATATTTTGGTGCACATGGAAGGGTGGTCCTATGCATAGTTTACAAGTAAGATTTTGTCAAAAACTCAAAAGCATCAAATGCCCACAAACAATTTCATATTTCTAATTAATACTAAATGCAAGTTCATTTTCAAGCTCATTCAATTGTTTAGTTGAATAATTTCTAACTTTTTACCAGGCCCTTCGTATATCACTCCATAAGTCACATCACTGTAGGGCTCTCCACCATAATATAGATATAAATCAATCGAACTTGTTACAAGCCTATAAGTCAAATAAGTTTACTAAAAGTTAGTGACGAATATAACACCTTTATTCGATATGAACTCCAAAATATTGCCTCAAGGCAAATATAAAGATAACATTGTATAGTCCACCAAACAATTATAAAAAAAATTTTAAACTCAAAAAAATTTGTACATGGTCCCTATCCTTAAAAAATTAATATTCATTACACCTAACAACTAACAAACAATTACACATTACAAGTTTACAACACATTGCAAATAAATAACATGTTACCCATTCATTCGCATTATACAAAACCCCATTGCATATTTCAAATAACAACCCATTAATAAAAATTATAATAATGATAATAACAAATGCAAAAAACAAATGAAACAAATGCAAAAAACGAATGCAACAAATGGAAAATTATAATAATGATAATAACAACCCATATAACAAATGCAAAAAACAACAACAAAAACAATAATAATAATGATAATAAATTACTACTACAAACAACACATTACATCAACAATATAAAACTGGTATCTCATAAAATATATATATATATATATATAACTGGTATGTGTGTGTGTATATATATATATATATATATATCTACCAAATGAAAAAATGAATATATAATATTAGCCAGGTCTAACAAAAATTAAAAAGGTTTGAATATTTACCTACAAATTGAAGAAGAATAAAATTTTTTTAATTTGTAGAAATCGATGTGTGTGTGAAAGGGAGAGTTTGGGCGTGGGAGAGAGCTGGGAGAACTGAGAGAACTGAACTGAGTGTTTAGTCAGTGTAACAAAGAGTTTATATCTGAGAGGGGTGGTTGTAAAATTAATTAGAACTCGAGTTTAATAGGGGTGGTTGTAAAATTAATTAGAACTCGAGTTTATTAAACTCGAGTTCCATTTAAAAGAAATTTTACCGTGCTCGCTTAACTGAGGCAGGCGAGTAGGTGCGGCTTAATTACCAACTTGGAAGTCGAGTATAGGAAACTCGACTTTAGTGGAAGACGAGTTCCCTGTACTCGACTTTCAATGCTGTGTGGCTAGTGTATAATCTCAAGAGAAGTCGAGTTTAGTATACTCGACTTCTACACGAGAAGTCGAGTTCACTATACTTGACTTCCAGGTGGCTTTGTTTCATTTTTATAATCCACGTCAGGCTTAAAATATTTGCGGTGAATTTTGCCTGGAAGTCGAGTTTGGTAAAGTCAACTTCCAAAGAGTCCAACCTACGATATAACTTTGAACGCATGCTATTTGGCTGAAATTTTTCTGAAATTGTACTGTTTGGCAAATTTTGCCTAAATTGAGTGTTTGAAACTTAAGATGCTAGTTTGCTATAAACTTTTGAAACGTTGCCAACTATATGCTATGGCAATTGGTGTTAATGGCCAATTTTGGCCTAGGAAACTGAGCTAAAAGAAATTAAGGAATATGAAATACGTCTGGGGATCCTATCATTTTCTCCCAACCCTGAACTTACGGTCTCCAACTTCCCAGTTGGCGGCGATAGCAATCTCAACACTGCCCCGCTCATTGCCGCAAGACCCCTCCGCGTTTCCTCGTCTTGATGAAGAGTATGTTTTCTCTCTCATTCTTTCATCTTGTTTCTGAGTACAGATGCGGGCCATCCAAACCTTCTAGATCTGAGAATCAATGCATTGGATTTTTTTCAATTGCAGTTTCTTGTTCTTTTTGTTTCAAAATTTCATTTTGGTTCTTGTTTTTGTTATAAAAATTTTGTCTTTGGCCTGGTTGAACTGTTAAGTTTTTTAGTTTTTATTTCTATTACCAATATGTGAATTTGAGCTTTGCCTTGAATGAGGTCTTTGTGAGAGCATTTCTCTATTTTTCCCTATTTACACGTGTTCATGTGTTTGATAATTTTGCATATAAGCTGTTTGAGAAAATATAACTTAATTATAAATATGGAGCAATCACTCAATTTTTCATCTTTAATTTTTAATAGTTTCTTTGCAACAATACAAGAATCTAATAATATATTTTTGGCTAGTTCTAAAGCATGTTATGGTATTATAATTTCCAAAAGATATGGGATTTATAGGTTGTTTTGATACCACACCCAACTTTCATGTACATGAGAATGTCCTGTGTAGTCTTATGTTTCCGCTATTGCAACAATGATTAGAGGGAAAAATAAAGATGCAAGTATTTGTTCATTGGTTGGGTGTATCTCATTTTCACATTTTGAGTCTTTCTTTGATGAGACCATTTGAAGTAGGTCATTGCCATAGAAGCCAACTTCATAATATTTAGATATACTAGTGATCGTGTTTGTCTTTACTTCATTTCTATAGTTCTACTGATCATAATTTTTCCTTCATTTGGTATCAGGGTTTCTTAGAAATTTTTGCCACATTACTTGGTTTGTTGGACTTTAGCTCTGAATTTGTGTGGTGGGGAGTAGCATTCTGAAATTGGTGCTCAATTACTATTTTTGGTTCAATGAAATTGATGTTCAATTGCAAAACCTTGATGCCAGATTTTAAGGATTGATTCTTTTGCTTATTAGGCTTGCTCAAGTTTGTTATTTTGTGCTTTGCTTATTTCCACTCATTTGCTTTTGCAGCAATAGAATGAGCCAACTAATGAAACTATTCAAGGGCTTGGAAGGTGCTCTGGCGTTAGTCAAGAACCTGACGTACAGGATTTTAATATCGAATGTGCTTAGCTATTGGCGTATTCAATTCTACTCAACCAAATTCAATACTTACAGCTTTGGTCATCTATTAAAAGATGTCAAAGATGATACAAAGCCTTTTTGCTGTGTTGAGTTTAAACTCGTACCAAAGAAAGGCAGTAAAAGTGCTTAATGTTCTCGGCATGGTTATAGGTCTTTGGGACCAAAGTTGGTGGCATTTATCCATTTGAGATCAACAAAGCAATTGGTCTTGAAGCACACTTTTTTTGGGGGTGTTGTAATTGTGTATTTTTGGGAAAAATTGGCCTTGTAAAGCCTTGTAATATAAGTCTATATGTCAATAGAAATTTTGTTATTTTATCCTTATAATCAAATTATACATTTCAAATTATACATTTATATCTTTTATGACATTACCAATAGTTGAGAATGATATTTGCATTTGTCACTAAATTGGTTACTCAATTATGTGTTTTCTATTAATTTTGATGGGAAAAAAATGTCTGCAGTCTCTTACCATCTTTTTTACGAAATCAAAACTACCATAATTGGCTTGATAACATTTCAAAAGATAAGTCACAAACATCATTATAGATATTGAAATATCATGAAAAGAATAACTACATTTTGTTACATTCTCTTGGTTTGTATTATACATGTAATGAATTTGTATAAATAAACAAAGATGCTCAAGTGTCATAATTGGACAATACAACATAATACTCAATTCTTTCTACCACATTACTTGTTTCAAACTAAAAAGAAGTTAACATATATCAAATCTAAAACTTCAGTAACTTCAAGATACGTGACTTCAACAAATGCCTTTTTCTGTTGTTGAAATATGTGACTACCATATAGCCTGTCTATAACTTATGTAATTTTAACTCCCTGTCCCCAACAAATGCGTTTTTCTGTTGTTGAAATATGGGTTCAATTTTGTACTTTTCCAATGTTCTCGAACAAATTATATTCCTTATACAGTTATACCTTTAGTTGTCAATGCATTTCTTGATTCTAAAAAAGTTGTCCTTGTTTGTACAAGGACACTCATTTTGGGACAAGGGGAATACTATCTTTAGATCTATATAAGAGGCTACATGATGTAGCATGATCTTCATTTTTGTTAGGTATTTTGACAGCACAGACTACATTGAGAAGTTCAAGAAATATGAAGCTGACTACACTTCCCGGTTGATGGCAAAATACTTCTAAGAAGAATCTATATGGAGGTAAGCAGTTATTGGTATAAGTTACTCTGAATTTTTTAATAGGGATTATTTTATTTGTCTTTTTTTAAAATTCTTTTGTGCCCTTATTAGTCTTGGAAATTTTGCTTTCTGATTTTCGTTAATTGAGTGGAAATTTGACAAGTGATTTTCTTTATTCTCAGTTCTCTCCCTCAGTCAGAGAAAAGACTTTGTGGATGGTCAGTTTTCTTATCAACTTATATAAATTCTTCAATAATGTAATTTTCAGTTACTGTCATCAGCCAAAAAATTTATGATTTCGACTCTCTCTCTCTCTCTCTCTCTCTCTGGTGTGTTCTTTTTACGTAATAGCACCTTTTGTCCTAGGCTATGTTTCAAACTTTTATTCTTATTACCATCTTTTTTCATACTTATATTTGCTCTTTAGTTTTTACTTTTTTTTTCCCCTGTTATTTTTCAACTTTTATTTTTTGTCAAAATTGCCCACTTTATCCGCTAGGAATTTGAGATTGCTTTTATTGACTTGCTTTTTTTAAAACCATTTTGTACTTACCATCGTTTAGTCACATTGTTTTTATGTGCCAAAAATCGTATCATTATGGGGCAAACCATAAAATGTATTTGCATTTCTGTCCTTCTGTTGGCTTATGCACCTCTCATGTATTAGTGTACATGCTGTCTAATAGATTTTAAGCCCAATGAAAACTCTTTGTATTCTAGTCATATCTCAAGCAAGTACAGGATCTTCCTGATAGCCATTTAATTTTGCACTTCTTTCATATTTTCTTTCTTGTTGCTTGCAAGGCAAAGGATTCATAGGTTGATGTCATGTATGAAGTGGTGATTGAGTAAGTTTCTCAGGTTTTAATGTCGAAGGGCAATGTAGAAGTAGAATTCTACAACAAGACAAAGATTCAATTTCCACTGGTTGACCATAATATACTTTTTCTTCAATGAATTTAATTTTTTGTTGTACTAGAATGAAAATTTATGATGCAAGTTACGTAATGATTCATTATTGTAGTGGATATCATCATCATCACCATCATCATAATGAATGACTGAGTTTTGCAGGCAAAATATTTGATGAGAACATGACAATAGATGACGAGGTCATAATGTCAAGCAGGTACAATGAAATTGAAGCATGTGTTTTTTATCTGGAATTTGCTGCAGCAGAAGCTAATCTATTTTAGGCCCTATTATGTGAAGGTGGCCTTGTACCCGATCATATGCTAACCCAGTGCAGGGTTTTGAAGACCGAAGCAGCAGTATTCCAGCTTATTCAGATGAAACTCCTACTGATATATCAAACGGGAAGCACCCAGTGAGAAAGACTAGCTGTAGACGTTTGCCCCCTTAACCACTCTTAGACCTACCTGTATGGTACAGTATATTATTCATGATGTAGAGAATCGGGTTACTGGATGAAATGAACCGCAACTTCACGTAATCTCTCATTTAGTGTAAGAAATGTCCACGGTTCAGAATTTTCAATTTATCAATGCTATTGGATCTGGAAACATACAATTTATCAATGGTTTTGCATCCAGAAACACAAGTATATCAGCCATCATAAATAATGAGGTTGGAGGGAGCAAAGTGCTGAAAAATGACAGGAACTATATTCAATTGAAATGAAGATCTTTCCAACATAAAAATAGCTACATAGATTATGTGGAAAATCTAAATGTATACTGTTGATCATGCTAAATGTCATGTACTTGTTAAGGTTTTTCTAATATTCAAATGCAAGGAGGATGGTTTTATTCTATGTCTTTTGCATTGATTTCAATTCCTAAATGCAATTTTTGATCTCTTCCAGGAGCACCTTTGCTTTTGAGGACCTGGTCAACAGTGATAACTAAGCAACTCATCCATGAATCAATTTCATGGTTCGCGTGATGAGCCTTGTTTGACTCCATAAGCCAATCCTGAATATGGTTCCAAAAGCTGAAGCTGCCCATATTTGTTTTGACTGAGAATTAAAAGAACGAAAAGGCTTCCAAATCCATATGTATGTCTCAACCTATATGTTTAATGAATTTGGTGAGCTTGCATTTGTAATGCCGTGTTGAGCATACTATATATGACATCACATACTATGCACAATTGGTGTTATTTCTGATTAGTTGATGTGATGTACTGGAGGAACCTCTCACTTTTGTTTGGTTTAATCTTAGTATAAATTACACATTAAAAATGCCAAATGGAAGATAAGTACCATTGACAAATAGTGTAGGCTATACCTCTATATGTAATCACAAAAATTACAACGAAGTTGAGATCCAAATTAAGTCCTCCAAAAGCTGTTATAGTGTTATTACTACCATATACCTCTAAAATTTGTTAACACAAAGTTTTGTATTCAATGAAGCAAATCCCCAGAAGTCTCAGGTCTAGGGCTATTTGCATTATTGCAAGTGACCTCGTTCACACATCTCAGATGCAATTATTAAGTTGGTGAGAACTATTTGAAGGGAAGATACTTTTCCCTTGAGCTGAACATTCTCTTGGAGGATCTGTTGGTTGCTCTGTAGCAGTTGAATAAGCTTTTCCGAGAGCTGTTGATTCACAGTTTGGACCTGCTCAACTTGATACTGGAGCTCTTCAATTTGCATCTTTTTCCTTATACGTGATCTACGAGCAGATTCTCTGTTGGATATCATTCTTTTGAGCCTCTTCTCATTGATGATGCTTTGTTGGAGTACATTTGCTTCATCAGAAGTGGTGTCATGACTGAGAGATGTGTTTGGAGAAAATTCATGGTGTGGGAAATGAGTTTGAGAATCGGGAAAGAATCCAGTGAAGAAAAATGGCATGGAATCTGTATTTTGAGATGGCTTTGCTAAGGATAGACTATGGTACTGTCCTCCAACTTCAGCTGCCTGCATGTTCAGGAGGCTTGGGATGGGGTTGCCGTTGTTGGTTTGAGAAATACTACGGAAATGTTGAAGTGGGTTTACATCAAAATCATGAAGTCCCTTGAGATCATTTGGCTCCATGGCTTGAATTTTAAGCTTCAAGAGAGCTTGAATTATAAGGGAATAGGGGGGGATTTTATAGATGGGCTTTTGGCAACCTTAAGTATTTCTCGGCAGTTTCTTGGCATACAATTATGTTATGCACTACTAGGGTGTTGTCCATACATGCTTTTACAAATTTATATTCTTTATAAAAATAAAGAAAACGTGGCTTAAGAGATTATTGTAATGCTTACATGACTCTGCTTTATGAAATGAAAGTGAAGAGCTCTATTGAGAAAAAAGATGCAAAGCTAGCCATTTTATGTTATATGTAATTTCATATTTGAAAATTGAAGGCACCACCTCATCAATGCTTTTTTGACAAAACGTACGTAAAGTGCGGGGAAGCAATCAAGCACTTATTTTCAGATGCAAGTTTGAGAAACCTTTTTTTTTTTTTTGAGAAGAAGCTAGTTTAAGTAGTTGAAGTGACAAAATGCTCTGCATGAAACCCCACTTATAAACAGCAAAGTGGGTTGGTCGAGTTTAGACCAGAACAATATTCTATTATTTGTGGTCTATATATCATATTCTTATATTCATCTAACAGAAGTAAGTGTGTTATGCAATAATTCAGCCAAAAAAAAAAAAGTGTTACGCAATAATTTCAACATTTTTTAACATATGTTTATATTCACATCTATGAGCATGGATTCTGAAAACTTGTGATTTTATACTTTGATGTTCATCTAATCCGAAAGATATTTTCTCAGAGCTTTATAGCAAAAAAGAGACCGATCCTTGAAAAAGGTATTGGCAATGCATTAAGCAATTTATATTATCACCTAGTCCAGATCCATTGAATTATTCACTACAATGATTGGGTTAGTCAACTTGAAAACTAATTTTCTCATCAGTGACAGTGATGTGGGATCTTAGCCTAGGAGCGATTAGGGTGCTACTATGATCACACCCAAATAAGGAAGCCACATTGATCGCCCCTTGTCCCCTCTAACCAATTTTTTTTTAATTGGAAAAAAAATTTCTCAGTTTCTGAAGATCATAGCATTTCAGTGAGTTATTTGTCCTATGGTCAAACCATATTAAATGCTACAATTAAAAGAAAAGAATGGGATAATTTCCTGATAGAGCAAGACTTAAGTACAGTACTTAGGTGTTGTTCCTTAAATTCTCTTTTTAAGATTCTACCATGTGAATTTTTTCTCATCGGAACCTAGTATATTTTTAAGTTAACCACATGGCTGAATCTTAAGAGGAGAATCTAAGGAACAACACCTAAGGTACTATACTTAAGTGTTGCCCTTCCTGATAAACCACACTAGATGCCCTAGTTTAGAGTTTGATATCTACTAGTGTCATTTTTTAAATAAAAACAAACCACCTAATACATAAATATGACCGAAATTTATAAAATTCTCCTTTTAAGATTCTGCCATATGGATTTTTTCTCATGAGAATCTAGTGTATTTTTAAGTTAAGTAGCCACACGACTGAATCTTAAGAGGAGAATCTAAAGAACAGCACCTAATGTACTGTACCTAAGTTTTGTCCTTCCTGATAAACCACACTAGATGCCCTAGTTTAGAGTTTGATATCTACTAGTGTCATTTTTTAAATAAAAACAAACCACCTAGTACATAAATATGACCAAAATTTATAAAATTCACGTGAAAAAAAATTAATTTGTATATTAATTAACTTACCTTTATTGGTGGACTGCGGAGAACATCAATTTTATTTCAGGGTAGCTAATAATTTTTCTAATTTTGGGTGGTTAGATAAACTTGCACACATGAGTATGCTTATATGTAGTTCAATTCAGTCATGAAATCCTGTTAATAATGGAGAAATGTTATGTCCACAACAATTTCACAACAAATTATAAATAACAAGTTATTACTGGCTATTAAGTGTATATAGGTAAAAAAGTAATTAAAGTGGTAGATTCAAATTAAAACTAACAACAACTTACCACATATAAGAGTGACAATTTTTATGCATATTCATTAACTCATCCATTACCCACCTAATTTGGATAAATCATAACCTATCCTATTTGAATATTTGGGTTAAATGGGTGAAGACTCATCAGGATATTTAATTATATGGGTCTTAATGGATAAAAATACTAATACTCACTAAAACCCATTTAAATTTTAAATAAACAAGAAAAAATCAAAATTTCTAAAAAATGACCGAAATACCCTCGAAACTTGAAAAACAACCAAAATACCCCATGAAACTTACAAAATAACCAAAATACTTCCAAAACCTAAAAATTAGCAAAATATCCCTAAAACTTAAAAAAAAGATCAAAATACACATGAAACCTAAAAATTACCAAAATACCTCCTGAACCTAAGAGCATCCACAATAGTGGTGCTATTCTTTTAGCTATTTGGCACCACAAAAAGTTACTTTATCTATTTTACCTACTCACTTTACAAAACATCCAGCAGCAATGGATCTATTTTAGCTTTCAACACAATAAAATAATATAAACATCATAATAAAATAACATATCTACTACAATAAAATAATATATCCACTATAATAAACAACAACTACAACCACCGCTACCGCTGCCACTACCACCGCCACTGCCGCCTACGCCACATGATAGCAAATAATTGTCTAGTGTTAACAAGTAATTTTTTAAAACCCAAATTATACTTATACATTTTCTTTTTACTAAAACAATTTCTCAATCATCATGATAGCAAATAATCATCTCGTGCAACAATAATATTTTGTTTAACCCCAAATTATATATATACAAATTTTTTTTTTTTTTACTAAAAAAATTTCTCAATTGTCATGATAGCCTATCATTGTCTAGTATAACAACATTATTTTTTTAAACACCAAATTATATATATATATAAATTTATCTTTGACTAAAAAAATTGTCTCAATTGTCCGGAAATAATCTTGGAACAGTGTGAACTATGAAATGGAGGAACTTTATAAGAAAACATATAAAATAGAACACATATTATACGAAGACTCTTTGTCATGGTCTTGTGATTCTTCAATAAATTTCAATTTCTTGGTCAAATATTCCCCTACATCTTTTCCGGTGGCTTTGTTCTTTCGGTTGGCCTTTTCGGCCTTCCTACCAATTGGCCTCTCAAAATTGGAAGCGTCACCAAGTCCGAACCCACTATCCTCTTCGCCAATAGATGTTGACTCCGGAGTTGGAGGCATGGATGCTCTCGATCTTTCATTAGGATCGGTCCACTTTGGTTGGTCCTTTAACATGAGCCAACAATGTTCAAGATGAAAGGGTTTCTTAAAGGTCTCTTTATACAAAACCTTTGTATTGGTAATCTAAAAAAATTAAAAGAAATATAACATGATTAGTATCTTCAAACTATTGGTGAATGGGTATGTTAACACTATTGCAATATAATTTATATCTTATCTTGTTTGGTTATACCACTTTGATGATGTGCGTTAACTTTCACCATGCACCCACAAAACTTATTTGTCATTGTATTAATCATTGCCCAACGACTTTTCAAGGAGATAGGAGTACGTGTGGTACCAGATGTATTGTACTGCATGAAGTATTTCCAAACTTTTTGACAAAATGTATTATGTGTTTGTTCATTATTGTGTATGGCATCAACACTAGTATTGAGCCATGCTGACACTAGGAGTTGATCTTCCTCTACACTAAAGTTAGTGCCCAGTTTTGCTTTGTAGACGAGGCATTTTCAACTTGAGGTGGAGAATCAGAAATTGACATAGGATTATTTTGAGATGTTCCCAAAAGTTATGAGTCAATATCTATATCCCCGTTCATAATATTTGTGTAATATGTTAGGTCTCGTTGTGACTTCATAAAATTAGAAACAACAATATATACTTCCAAGCAAACTGAAAGTAAAGACCAATACTATATAAATTAGAAAAAAAAATGTAAACTTCCCTGCACACAGAAAATTGCCAAACTAACATTTATATCAACACATTAGAAACAACAAACATAAATTAATTGCAACATCACTTTCCCTAACATACTCAAGTCCCAGATTAATAATCAAATGCTTTCTAAGTATCTGTTTGGATTGCATTAAAACCCTGCTACGTCTGCTTTTGGCGTTTTCAGTAGTGAGACCCACAGCTATAGTGCAGTTCATCATAAATGCCCATGACCATGGTTTTAAAAATCGGACTGGCTGGTCTGACCAGTTCAACCAGGAACCGGCCTTCAATCCGGTCCAGTTATGGAATAAAACCAGAAATGAACTAAAAACTGCTAAATAGTAAAAACCGAATGGTTGAACCAACGAACCGAGAACCAGCGCGATCGAACTGGTTACTGACCGGTTTGTCCTTTCTCACCTAAAAGCCTAAAACTACATCGTTTAATTGGGGTAGAAGAGTCCTAAAAACTAACCCTAATAGCTAACACTCATCTGATCTCACTTCTCTCAAGTCTCACGCCTCTCATCTCAACTCTCAACTGAACTCTCAACTCTAATGCCTCTCTCAAGTTCTCAACTGAACTCTTAAGTCTTAAGAGCTCAGCCAAGCCTCACTGTCTCACACTCTCACGGTCTCACCCACTCTGCGAGTCACGCGGCACGCGACACGCCTCTCTGGCCTCTGTCTCGCCCTCTCAAGCCTCTCTGCCCGCTCACTATCTCTGCCTCCACACACGCGACACGCCTCTTTACCTCGCCTCTCTACCTGCTCACTCTCTCTACCTTCACGCACGCCTCTTTGCCTCGCCCTCTCACACCTTGCCTTCTCGTTCCTGCCCTCTGAAGTGCTCTGCCTCTGCTCTTTTCTTTTCTTTTCGGCTTCATCAGGTAACATTCTTTTCTTTTGATTTTGATTTTGATCATTTTCTTTTCTTGGTTTTGTTTTTTTTTTTTTATAAATAATCTCTCGGCTTCATCTCAGATTCTCCTTTCATGTTCTCGAATTCATATCAAGTTCTCCGTTCTGTGACTTCTCTGGTAAGTGGTAACTTCTATCTTTCAATTATTAGTTTACAGAGTATGCTGTGAATGTTGTGGATGTTGTGGATTTGATTTACAGAGCATTATTGTTTGTGAAATATAGTTTACAGAGTATTTTACAAAGTATGTTATGGATTTGATTTATAGATCATTATTGTTTATGAAATTTTGTTTACAGAGTATTATACGATTGTTTGTGTATGTTGTGTTGATGAATTTATTTGTTGATAAAATGGTTGCTGCCAGTCTGAAATTGTTGACGTTAAGTGAAATGGAGTCCGCCTCTGTACCACTAATGAACAAACTTCTATAACCGGGTCTAGTGCTAATTCTTCATCTGTGAGAGTGAAATGTGATCCCGCATAGGATCATGTAACTGAAGAGTTGAAAGACGAAAAAAGTAGTTATAGATATATACATTGTGGGAAAACTTATAAAGAAGGGGCCATCAATAGGATAAAAAGACATCTAGCTGGAATTAAAGGTGATGTGGCTGCATGTATGGGTGTACCTTATGATGTTAGGTTTCAAATGGTTGAGAATTTGAAGGAAATTTCTAAATCTAAAGAACAAACAAAAAAGGATCAAGAAGCATCTAATTATTCGCCATTAAAGGACTCACTAGAATTTGAAAATGTCCAAGAAATTACTCCTAGAGGTAGGGGAAATAGAAGTGGTCCTAGTGGTTTTCCACCAAGATCCAATCTTGGCAAGAGAAAGGTTGGTGACATTGGTAATTACTTTGCTCCTAGAACAACACCGAGAGCTCAACCTTCTATTAAAAGTGTGCTTGCTGGCAAAGAAAAGAAGTAGAGGGTTGATATTGCTGTAACAAGATGGATGTATGATGCTTGCATTCCAATTAATGCTGTGAATTCTAGTTATTATCAACCTATATTCAATGCTGTGGCTTCTTATGAAGGCCCAAATTATAATGCCCTTCGAGTGCCTTTGTTAAGAGAAGCAAAAAGAGAAGTCTAATAGATTGTTGATTCTCATCGTTTACATTGGGCTGACACTAGTTGTACAATAATGGCTGATGGGTGGACTAATACTAGGCATAGAACATTGATTAATTTCCTTGTCTATTGTCTTAAGGGAATTATTTTTATACGTTCTGTTGATGCTTTTGACTTGGTTAAAGATGCTATTAATTTGAGTAACTTGTTTGATGAAATTGTTAATTGGGTTGGTCCTGCAAATATAGTACATTTGGTCACTGACATAATGCTGCAAATTACGTAGATGCTGGAAGAATTTTGTGTGGAAAATATAGGAACATTAGTTGGTCACCTTGTGCAGCACATTGCCTAAACCTAATTTTTAAGGAGATTGGGAAGATGGATCATGTAGCTAAACTTGCAAAGCGTGCATCCAAGATCACAGTGTTCATCTATAACCATGTGGCTTTGCAAGCTTGGTTGAGGACAAGAAAAAATTGGACGAAAATTGTAAGTCCATGGCCAACTAGGTTTGCTACTACTTTCATTGCCTTGGGAAGTCTTAAGGAACATAAGCATGACTTACAAGCCTTGGTGACTAGCAAATTTTATGTTGAATCAAGATATGCAAAAGATAAGAAAGCAAAGGCAATGGTGAAAATCATTCTTGACAATCAATTTTGGAATTATTGTCATGTTATTGTGCATATTATGTCACCATAGATTCGTTTATTACGCATTGTTGATTCTGATGAAAAACCAGCTATGGGTTATGTATATGAAGGCATGTATAAAGTAATTGATGGAATCAAAAAAATTTTCAAAGACAAGAAGAGACTATGGGAGCCTTATGTTAATATTATCAAGGATCGTTAGGATATTAAATTCTATAGAGATATTCATGCTGCTGTTTATTGGCTAAATCCTGCATTCCAATATGACTCATCCACTCTTAATAAGAGGCTAGAGACATAATCTACTGTGACAGATGTTATTGAATCAAAAGTTTCAACTGGTCAATTGAAGTTGGTGGAGGAATTAAGGCTATTTCGAGAGCGTGAACAAACTTTTGGAACCCAACTTGCTCAAGAATCAACCAAGACATCTCAGCCAGGTAAGATATTGTTTACTTTACCTAATAATAAAATGAAAATATGTTTTAAAGATCATAGCTCTTTTTTATATTTTTGGGATAAGTATAGCTGTGTTTATTGATTCATTGTATCTTTGTTTTGTGTTGTCTATGGAACTTAGATGAGTGGTGGAAGTTGTTTGGATCTTGTGCTTCAACCTTACAGAAGTTTGCAATTCGAATCCTTAGCCAAACAGCTGCCTCTTTGGGATGTGAGTGGAATTGGAATGTTTTTGAACAAATACATACCAAAAGAAGAAATAGATTGAAGCATCAACGACTTAATGATCATGTGTATGTTCATTATAATTATCGATTGAAAGAAAGGTATATATTATATAATCTCTTTGTTTCAATGTTTTTGTGGGGAAATATGAGTGATTCACTGATTTGGACAAGTGGGTTCTTTGTCATTGTGAAATATAAGTGATTTGGTTATCAATTATTCATTATGTTCATCTTATGATATAGAGTCAAAAGGAAGAAGTTCAATTTTGATCCTATTGATTATGCAAGTATCGATAAAACTGAATTTTGGGTAGTGGAAGATGAGGAACCTTCATTTCTGGATCATAAGGAGATAGAGAATGCATTATATGAAGAAGGAGCCTATCCAATCGAAGAAGGGTCTTCTAGCCATGTACAAAGAGGTTAGCTTATAACAACTCATTGTCTAGTTGCATATTTTAATTAGATTATTTATGACTTATGAGAAATGATTATTAGAATCGTTATTTCATTTATTGTTCTTTGGTTGTGGAATTTGTATAGATATGGACAATGTAGTGATTGAGGATGATGATGACATCAATTTGGAATCATTTGGTGATGAAGATGATGCTCCTCCCGGATTTAGAGATAAAAATCATCCTATTCATGTTTGTAAGGACACGAACTTGTGAGCCAGCCCAAACTGGATGAGACGGCCCAAATGGTCCCTAAACAATGAATTTGTAGAGAGTGGGACACGAAAGTTGGGCTAGGATGATTTAAACAACCAATACAATAGGTTAGGGTTTCCAGTAAGAAAAAAATAAGAAGCCCAAGTTTTAACGAATCCTTCTCAATAAAAGTCCGAGGAGGTGAATTCCGCTATTCCAACTCCATTTCTTTTTCTTTTTTCCAAAATCCCAATCCCCCCACTGAAGGAGAATCCCTACACATTATATAGCTCTCTCAAGACTATCTCCACCTTACACTTGTCACCCATCTGATCCTTCACTTGAGTGCATGTCCCATCATGTATCCTTTTTGGCTTACTGTGAGTCACGGTGGCCGAAGTTGCACTGTTTAGGAGTCTTCTCCACATAAATGCGGTCAGAAGAGTAAGTATAGCACAATTAATGCGGTGGTGACAGCCCTTCCTTAGGTATTTTTGGGGATTCCCATTTCTATATAGCTAGGGTCACTCCTCGGACTACCCTCTCCTTCACCAAACGTAATAAATCGCAATCTGGGATTCTGCATGTCCATTTCCCTCTTCTCGGACTATACCTCATCCTCGGATATCGTTGGAGGCTTGATGCACAATTTTCGGCCTTTAACCCCACGAGGCCCACTACATGATCTTGAGGCTTTTAGCCTCTTCATGGCCTGACACATAGCCTTGGGCCCCTGTCCCCACAATAGCCCCTCAAAACTCTGGTTTTTCGCTCTTATCCGAGGAGAAAAGGTGGAGTTTTGACTCTCAAGGGATATGTCAGTTGACCTCTTTGCTTGCACGTGCCAGATTGATGTTGCGCGTGCTTCGCGAGGAATAATGATGCTTCGAAACTCGCGAAGTGCTATTGATTGCTCCAGGCGGCGCTATGTCCCCCTTATCTGATGGTGGGACGTTGATCTAACGACGCACATTACTCCAAGAATTTTGAGTGGGGTAACTCCCACTCATTCCACTCCCCTATATAATGCCCTCGGGGGAATTATTTCCTTCATTTCTTTAGCCTCCAAATTATTCAGAGTTTCAAAGAGTTTAAGAACCCGAAAATCACGAACGTTCATCACTTCCTTTTTGATTCCTCGACTATAGCCTTAAGGATCTCAGAGACAATCACCCACTAGTATTTGTAAGTTGTTGAGTCTTTAGACTTTTCATTTTCTCCTCAGCTGTTCAAAGGGAGAAAAAACTTCCTCTCTTCTCTTTTTTCTTTTGCTGCTCCCCTCTAGTTTGTCCCTTATGGGTAGGTTTAAGTACCTGGTAGATTCCCCAGCGAAGATAGAGCTCTTCAAAGACAAATACTAGATTCCACAGGGAGTAGCCCTGCGGTATTGCGATCCAGATAGGATAGATCTTGATAGGGGGGAGGGGGAGGTGGTCATCCAGATGATAGCCTTCAGAGAAGGAGGGATGACACTCCCCATGGGACAGATAACGCGGGACTACCTCTTCAACCACAGACTATGCCCCGCGCAGTGCGCACCCAATGTCTTTAGAATCCTAGGGTGTGTCGATGCCTTAAACAAGCATCTGGGCTTAGGGCTCACCTGGCACGACGTGGTGCACATGTACAAGTGCCACTCACAAGCCGAGGGGGGGTACTACCTTAAGTCCCGCTCGAACGTGGTTAGGCTGATCTCATGCCTTCCTAAATCTAACAAAGGCATGAAGGACGACTACCTAATAGCCTCAGGAGCATGGCACGATGGCGTTCACTGCCTCGTCCAGGAGGGAGAGCCAGGTGGGATGCCTTAGAGTTAGGTGTCTTAGAAAGAGTTTTAGATGCCCCCCCCCCTTTTTTTTACCGCTTGCTGAGTCGTTTTTCCTTTTACTTTTGTCTCTCTATCAATGATGGCTTCTCACTTCCTCTGACTAACTATGGCTCTTTTCTTGGGTATGTTTGCAGATAAGAATCACGTGGCTCCTCGGCTCAGCCTAAGTAACGCCCCAGCACTTAACTTCCTCCTCAGATCAGAGATCTTTGTCAACGAGGACGGACAGCTGCGCGTGGTCCATCTAATTTTAGGCTTCGAGCCCATTTCTAAGGTGTTTCAAGAAATCGGCCATAGCATTAGGAAGGGTGACCCTCGGATACGCCATGTAGATGTGTCCAGACCAGACTTTCTAGCCCAAAACGACCTTCCCTCGGTTGTGCTGCCGATCTGCCAGGACGCCCCGCAACTTGTGATTCCATTACAACAGCTTCCACCAGCAGCGGCGGGCGTAGTCTAGGAGGAGATCGGGTCATCCCGTTTGTCTCTGGACGAGGAGATAGACCGGTTTCAATTCAAAGAGGAGGAGAGCCCGGCACCAAAGCCAGTCCGAGCTTCCGATCCCGAGGGCGAGGCCGGCGACTGTTCAAGCGTGCACACCCTCGCGGTTATGGTGACCTGCTTGGACAGCACCTCCGAGGAAGAGATGGCCTCTAACCAGAAAGGCAAGGGCCTCAAGGAGCTCCTGGCCAGAAGGACGAAGGGGGGAACTTTAAAAGAAGCCCCCAAACCCAAGGTTCCTCCTACCCTTCCCCCTCCTCCTCCTCCTCCTCCGATCGGCCCGGGCCTGAAGGCTTGCCCGGATTTAAAGAAGAAGAGGCTGATCGTGGACCTCGAAGAGGGGGAGGTTGGTTAACAAAAGGGGGCCAAGCAACAGAAGACGACCAAGAAGGCGCGGGACAAGAGGTTTACCTCCGTGGATAGCCGAAAAGACCAGAAATGGGCTAATGTGCGCATAGCACCGAGAGTTTGGGCTCCTCGGCTGGAGGTGGATGGGGCGGACATGCCTTAGGACGCCTCAGTCCGAGAGTATCGCAAGGGCCAAGCTGCTTATGTGGCGGAGGCGTTAGAACAGCCGCTCCTCCTGCCTAAAGACATGAAGGCTGTGAGGAACCTGAGGCAGCAGGACCTTTTGCTGTGCCTGAAGAGGGACCTCGCAATGGTGAGCCTCAAACTTCTTACCCTTTACCTGCGTGAATTTTTCTCCACTCATACTTCACTAATGCGGTTGTATTATTTTTGTGTAGATCACCCAGGAGGTCTTCGTGGCTGAGGAGTGGGTGAGGGAGGCTCGTGGTGAGGCGAAGAACGAAATGCTCCTTCACCACGATGCCGAGAAAGCCCTAGGAGCTGCCAAGGTTGAGAACAAGGAGCTCCACACTAAGCTAGTGAATGAGGAGAGAGAGAGAGAGAAAGAGCACGGAGGCGGGATTGAAGAGCGCCGAGGCGCAGGCTGAAGATTAGCGTAAGTTGCTTTATAAGACGGAGCTAGAGTTGGCTACGTCTAGGCAGCTTGTGCTTGATCTGAAGGTGCAGCTGCAGAAGGCCAAGGAGGCCGCTCAACTTGCCAAGGAAGCGTCCGAGGCTGAGAAACAAGCGTTATATCAACTTGGAGTTGAAGAGATGCAGGCCAGGCTCACTGAGGAGTTGGCTGAGGCGTGTAGGGAGTTCTGCAGCATGACTTGGGACGAAGCTCTCAATGCTGCGGGAGTCCCCGCCGACTCGGCCCTTAGGCACTCTGAGAACATCTACTATCATCCTGACATCCGAGAAGTTCTAGATGCCGATCTCCCAGAAGTCACTGGTGCCGAGAAGGCCAAGGAAGTTGAGGCTAGTGGGACCGACCCTAGGGCCCAAGGAGCTGCTGCCGAGGCAAAGGAGACGGAGGCAAAGGCTAAGGAAGATGATCCTAAGGCTAAGGAAGTCTCCACTGCTCAGCCGCGCCAAGAAGAAGACCCCTCTGCCCTCAAGAACAAGCCTTAGGACCTAGGGTTTTCTTGCTTTTTGTTTTTGTAATTTCGTTTTCTATATTAAGTTCGGTTGTACATGCACGCCCTTTTGAACGGAAATGTAATATATGATTTGATGAATGAAAATATTCTCCTCTCTTTTGCCCGTGTGTTCATCCTTTATATTCCATATCTTATTGTTTCTAATTGATTTCAACATATGGCATCGGGCTTGGTAACTTTAAGTGCATTTTGCCGTATATTTATAAAACTCCAAATAGTCATAGGTGCAGTTTACCATGTACCCCAAAGATTCTTGTCCGAAAGGCTGGATGTAATGAGAAACTATCTAACAACATGGTATTAACTATATCAAGGCGTTTGATTTGAGAGATCACGGGAAGGAAGATAGGACTAAGGGTATGAGCGAGGGTTCATTTGTTACTTAGAAGAGTTAAGTGAAATGTTACTTAGGATCTATTTGACAATTAGAAAAATTATAAGCAGTATTAATTTTTCCTAAGCAGGAGGTCCGAGGGGCCAGGCGTAGCTTAGGATCTGTTTAACACTCATAGAAATTATATGGAGTGTTAATTTTTCTAAAGCAGATGGTCCGAGGACTCGGCGTAGCTTAGGATCTGTTTAACACTTAGAAAAATTATGTAGAGTGTTAATTTTTTCAAAGCAGATGGTCCGAGGACCCGGCGTAGCTTAGGATCTGTTTAACACTTAGAATAAATTATATGGAGTGTTAATTTTTCCAAAGCAGATGGTCCGAGGACCCGGCGTAGCTTAGGATCTGTTTAACACTTAGAATAAATTATGTGGAGTGTTAATTTTTCCAAAGCAGATAGTCCGAGGACTCGGCGTAGCTTAGGATTTGTTTAACACTTAGAATAAATTATGTGGAGTGTTAATTTTTCCAAAGCAGATGGTCCGAGGACCCGACGTAGCTTAGGATCTGTTTAACACTTAGAAAAATTATGTGGGTATTATGTGGGTGACCGAGATTTGCTGATTCTTACAACATAATGAACACCACAGTGCGATAAAGCATATTCTCATTAATAATAGTACCTTTTCAGGTTGTTTACATTCCAGGGGTGCAGTGTCGCCTTATTTTCTAAATCTTCCAAGTAGTACGCTCCTATTCTAGCCACTGAGGTAATCCGGTACGGTCCTTCCCAGTTGGGTCCCAGCTTTCCCCAGGCTGGGTTCTTTGCAGACCCGACCACCTTCCTCAGTACCAAGTCACCCTGCGCCAAAGGCCTCAAATTCACGTTGGCGTCATACCCCCGTTTGAGTTTATGTTGGTAGTAGGCCAATTGGACCATGACACTTCCTCTCTGCTCTTCAACTAAGTTCAGACTTCTTTCTAGTAAGCCGTCGTTGCTGCTTGGAGTGAAAGAGCTCGTCCTCAGCGTAGGGAAACTGGCCTCCAATGGTATCACCACCTCGGCACTATACGTTAGTGAAAAAGGGGTTTTGCCAGTAGATTTCTGAGGAGTAGTTCGGTACGTCCATAGGACATGCGGCAGTTCCTCAACCCATCTTCCTTTGGAATCATCTAGTCTTTTCTTCAACTCGTTCACTATAACCTTATTTACAGCCTCGGCCTGTCCATTTCCCTGAGGATAGGCTGGGGTGGAGTACCGATTGGTGATACCTAGCCCACAGCAGTATCTCCGAAAGGATTTGTTGTCAAACTGGAGTCTGTTGTCCGAGATAAGGGTGTGGGGGACTCCAAAACGAGTGACGATGTTCTTCCAAATAAACTTCTTCATGTCTACGTCACGGATGTTGGCCAATGGTTCTGCTTCAACCCACTTGGTGAAATAGTCCGTGCTGACCAGCAAATACCTCTTGTTTCCCGCTACTTTGGGGAAGGGGCCCACGATGTCCGGGGCCCACTGGGTAAAAGGCCAAGGGCTGGATAGGGGGTTGAGCTCTCCTCCTGGTTGGTGGATATTTGGAGTAAACCTCTGGCATTGATCACACTTTTTACATACTTCAGGGCTTCTCGGTGCATGTTGGGTCACCAGTATCCCTGAGTGAGGGCCCAGTGGGACAAGGATCTTCCTCCTGTGTGGCTTCCACAAATGCCCTCATGTAGTTTCTCTAAGAGGACTTCAACTGCCTCAGGATGTACACACAACAGATATGGCTCAGAAAAAGATCTTTTATACAACTTTTGGTCCTCGGACAGCCGGAAACGAGGAGCCTTCCTCCGAATTTTGTCTGCCTCCAACTTGCTCTTCGGTAGGGTGTCATCTTTGAGAAAGTGAACGATAGGATCCATCCAGCTAGGGGCTGCCCTTGCCTGATGAAAGGACAGCACTTCTCTTCCCGCCCCAAAAGGCTTTACGAGGTCTTCGACAAGAATTATCCTCGGTAGGCTTTATGCCGAGGAGGTTGCCAGTGTTGCGAGTGAATTTGCATGCGTATTCCCACTTCTGGGAATCTGCATTAAATTGAAGGATTCAAACCCAGACTGTAATTGTCTGACCTGGCGCAGGTATTCCTGCATTTTGGGCTCCCGAGCTTCTAACTCCCCTTGGACTTGTCCTATAACGAGTCTGGAATCCGAGAATATGTCCACGGACTTTCCCCCCATCTTTTGTGCCATGGTCATTCCCACCAGTAAGGCCTCATATTCCGATTCATTGTTGGTGGCCGAGAACCCGAGTCTTAACAACTTCTCAATTATAATGTTCTCGGGGGAGATCAGGACCAGTCCCACTCCAGATCCTCGGAGATTCGAAGTGCCGTCGACATAGATCCTCCATAGTGAAGCCCCTCTCACAAACATTACTCCGACTGAATCTTCGTCCGTGCCCTGTTTCTCTGTGCCTCTCTCTACGGGGGCCTCGGTGAATTCAGCCAGAAAGTCGGCCAGGACCTGCCTCTTTACAGAGGTGCGTGGCATATACTTGATATCATAAGCCCCCAGCTTTGTTCCCCACTTTGCGACCCTTCTGGTATAATCCGCATTTCTAAGTAGGGCCCTGAGCAGCAATCGGGTCAGGACGACGACGGTGTGAGACTGAAAGTAATGAAGAAGCTTGCGCGTGGCATGTACTACAGCTAGGATAGCCTTCTCCAGTGGCAGATACCTGACCTTGGCCTCGTGCAGGGATTTGCTCACGTAATACACGGGCTTTTGTATGCCATTATCGTCTCTTACTAGCACCAAGCTCACGGCATGGGTGGTGGCCGCGATATAGGCGAACAAGACCTCGTCTGCCTCGAGCTTTGACATGATAGGCGGCCGAGAAAGGTACTTCTTTAATTGCTGGAATTCCAGAGCACACTCTTCTGTCCACTCGAAACCCTTCCATTTATTCAACAGCTGGAAGAAGGGTCTACACCTATCCGCAGATCGGGATATGAATTGGTTCAAGGCCGCGGTCATTCCTGTCAGTCTTTGCACCTCCTTCGAATTCCGAGGCAGCTGCAAGTTACTAATGGCTTTGACTTGGCTTGGGTCAACCTTAATCTCACGATGAGTGACCATGTACCCTAGGAACTTCCCCGACCCTACGCCAAAGGAACATTTGGAGGCATTGAGTCGAAGCCTGTGTCGTCTCAAGATTTCGAAGATGCTTTCGAGGTCACCTACGTGCTCGGCCTCCTTTTTGCTCTTAACCACCATGTCATCAATGTAGATTTCGATGTTTTTCCCCAGCTATGGTTCGAACATTCGTGTCATCATCCTTTGGTAAGTGAACCCCGCGTTTTTAAGTCCAAACGGCATTACTTTGTAATGGTAATTTCCGACGGGAGTGACAAATGCTGTTTTCTCTTGGTCTTCTAAGGCTAGAGGTATCTGGTGGTAGCCTTGGAAGGCGTCCAAAAAGCTCATCCGATGATGTCCCACAATCACGTCGACTAGCTGATCAATCCGAGGCATGGGGAAAGGGTCCTTTAGGAAGGTCTTGTTTAGGTCTGAGTAATCCACGCACACTCGCCATTTGCCACTCTTCTTCTTTACCACTACGGTGTTCGCCAGCCAGTTGGGGTAAAACACCTCCTTAATAGCCCCGACTTGCTTGAGTTTGGCCACTTCTTCCTTGACAGCGTCGGAATGCTCCCCTAAAGAGTGCCGAGGGGGTTGCTTCTTAGAAGTGGCAGAAGGATGGATGTTCAAGTGATGACAGATGAAGTTCGGATCTATCCCCAAAGCCTCGTAAGCATTCCAGGCAAATACGTCGATGTTCCGCTTCAAGAGTCGCACCAACTAGTCCCTCTCCAGAGGGGGCAACTGAGCGCCGACCTGAAAAAACCTTTCAGGATCATCTTCGATGATGACCTTCTCCAACCCTTCGCACTCCACGCCCCTGGCCCCACCATCCAAAATGGAGGCCTCGGGCTCTAATTGCTATAATTCCCAGTCGGCGGGGTCCGAGGGCTTCTGCTCAGGACGGTGCGTGATGGCAGCAACCAAGCACTGCCTGGCCACTAATTGACTTCCAACCAACTCTTCAACCCTACCCTCGGACGGGTACTTCACCTTGAGATGGAGGGTAGACGAGACGGCCCCTAGGGCGTGAAGCCAGGGCTGCGCCACAATGGCGGTGTAGGGGGAGTAGGCATCCACCACAATAAAGTCCACCTCTACCACTCTCGTGCTGGCCTAGACTGATAATCTGATTTGTCTGCGCGGGACAACAACCTTTCCATCAAAGCCGACCAGTGGCGAATCATAATTGGTCAGATCCTCCTGTCTAAGGTTAAGCCCCTTATAGAGATTTGGATACATGATCTTGGCCCCGCTGCCCTGGTCCACCAGTACCCTCTTTACATTGTAGCCACTAATCCTGAGGGTTACGATTAAGGCATCGTCGTGTGGTTGTATGGTTCCGGCCTTGTCCTCATCCGAGAAGCTCAATGCCGGAAGAGCCTCCAATTTAGCCCTCTTGGGCTCACGATCTAAAGCCTCGGCGCCCGGGCCAGCTATCGACATCACCCAGGAAGGGCAGGATCCTGTTTTGCTTGGAGCAACAAGGATGATGTGAATGGTGCCCAAAGGGGGCCTTGAATATGCGCCGCCTTGAGCCCCCGACGTTATCTGGTTCCCCTGCCCGCTAGGCTGGGTCAAGAACTGCTTCAACCTGCCGTCTCGGGCTAGCTGCTGAAGGTGGCCCCACAAGTTCCTGCACTGCTAGGTCGTGTGGCCTCGCTCCTTGTGGTACTGGCAATACAGACTCTAATTGCACTTTGCTGGGTCCTCGATCATTTTGCTTGGCCACATAAAGTACGGCTCATCCTTGATCTTTTCAAAAATTTGATGTACGGGTTCTCGGAATAACGTGTTTACGGTTTGGGCTAGTGGAGGTCCAGGTTCCGCTCCAAAGTCCTTGCGGTGCCGACTATTGTTGTATCGATCCGACCTGAAATCCCTACTCTCCTAAGGGATAGCCCTACCTTTGCCCACCTGCTGCTGGTCTTCTTCAACCCTTTTATACTTGTCAATCCTATCCATGAGCTGACGCACGTGATAGCAGGTTTCCCAGTTAGGGACTTTCTCAAACCGTGCTCGGCAAGCAAGTTGACCTTGAAGGTTCTGACGGCCACATCATCAAAATCACCCTCTATCTCATTGAACACTTCCTAGTACCTGTTGGAGTACGTCTTTAAGGTCTCTCCCTCTCACATGGATAGGGACAATAAGGAATCCAAGGGCCGAGGGACTCTGCTGCAGGTGATGAAGCGGGATCCAAAAGCTTGAGTAAGCTCTCTGAAAGAGTCGATGGAACCCGCCCTCAGGCCGTCGAACCATCTTATTGCCACGGGCCCCAAGCTGAACAGGAATACCTTGCACATCAAGGACTCATTCTTAGAGTACACCGCCATCTTTTGACTGAAATGGCTAACATGCTCAACAGGATCTGTGCGGCCATTATAGAGGGTGAACGTAGGTTGGGTGAACAACCTGGGAAGTTGTCCATCTTCAACTCGTGAACCAGCCCAAACTGAATGAGACGGCCCAAATGGTCCCTAAACAATGAATTTATAGAGAGTGGGACACGAAAATTGGGCTAGGATGATTTAAACAACCAATACAATAGGTTAGGGTTTCCAGCAAGAAAAAATAAGAAGCCCAAGTTTTAATGAATCGTTCTCAATAAAAGTCCGAGGAGGTGAATTCCGCTATTCCAACTCCATTTCTTTTTCTTTTTTCCAAAATCCCAATCACCCCACTGAAGGAGAATCCCCACACATTATATAGCTCTCTTAAGACCATCTCCACCTTACACTTATCACCCATCTGATCCTTCACTTGAGTGCATGTCCCATCATGTATCCTTTTTGGCCTACTGTGAGTCACGGTGGCCGAAGTTGCAATGTTCAGGGGTCTTCTCCACATAAATGCACTCCACCTTACACTTGTCACCCATCTGATCCTTCACTTGAGTGCATGTCCCATCATGTATCCTTTTTGGCCTACTGTGAGTCACAGTGGCCGAAGTTGCAATGTTCAGGGGTCTTCTCCATATAAATGCGGTCAGAAGAGTAGGTGTAGCACAATTAATGCAGTGATGACAACCCTTCCTTAGGTATTTTTGGGGATTCCCATTTCCATATAACTAGGGTCACTCCTCGGACTACCCTCTCCTTCACCAAACGTAATAAATCGCAATCTGGGATTCTGCATGTCCATTTCCCTCTCCTCAGACTATACCTCATCCTCGGATATCATTGGAGGCTCGATGCACGATTTTGGGCCTTTAACCCTATGAGGCCCACTACGATCTTGGGGCTTTTAGCCTCTTCACGGCCTGACACATAGCCTTGGGCCCCTGTCCCCACAATGTTGAAGATGAAGAAGATGAGGATGAGGATGATGATAATGATGCTAGTGGTGGAGCATTTGGTTCACATGATGATATTGATTTCAATTTTCTTCGTAACAAATGAGGCTTGGGTCTTAAAACTTAGTAGTTGTTTGTTTGAAACTTTAAAACTTAATTTGCTATTTGGATGTAATGAACTTATTTGTTATTTGCCATTTGGATATAAATGTAATGACTAATGAACTTATGTATTTAGTTTTGTTGAAAGTTTATTATGTTAAGGATGATTGTTTTGTAATGTTATTATGTTAAATTCTTTAAAAAGATGTTATATACTTATATACTTGTATTTTTTTTTTTTAAAGGAAACATATTTATTACTATTGGTTTGTTAGTTTTAGTATATTAAAAAATTATTAATTATTTATATAATTTAAATAAATAATATTATTTATGACGTCACTGGTTCGACCATCGGTTGGACCCCAGTCCGACCATAAAACCGGTAATTATCTCATTTTCCAGTTCTTTCACCGTACCGGTTTTTAAAACTATGCCCACGACTTCAGAAAAAGCGCAAAAATTTTTGGCTGAACGCACCATTTCAATAAAACTAGGCATGCGTGTACTGTTCATTATTATTTTTGGAAGAACTTGTTCTTCGTGTTTTTCATGTTCTTCCCAGAACATGACTATTCATGTTCTTGAAACCCAACAAACCCATCAAAACAGAGGATCAAAACAGTAAAACCAAAACCAAGATAGAAGCCACCAATTTGAGATTAAACCGATCAAACCCATATTAAAGAAAATCAAAACTGATCAACCCATCAAATCCATATGAAACCAAAACCAAATCAAACCCATCATATGGATCTACCCATCAAACGCAAATCAAACCCATCACTAATCTCAACCTCACCCAGCACCACCGAGTTCCCATATCATACCCATTAACTCACTGCCGATCAACCCATCAAACCCACCGCCAACCAACCCATCCACCACCACCGAGTTCCCAAATCAAGAAACTAAAACATTAGATCTTCATAAGATCAAACTCCATAGGAGAAAGAGAGTGGAAGCTCCAACTCTTGCATATCGAAGAGAGAGAGAGAGAGAGAGAGAGAGAGAGAGAGAGAGAGAGAGAGAGAGAATGGTTTAAGTCGAGAGACCATGCTCCCCATCTCTTCTTTCAATTAGTGCTGGGAACTCCTTCACACTGGGCCTCCAAGACCTAGATGACATTTCACTTCTCAATGCCGAAAAAGCTAAAGATTTTTTTTTTTTTTTTTTATGTTCAAATTTTTATGTGGCTACTGGGAATCTTCAAATTTTTAGGTGGCTCGTGGATTTCTCTTCTCGAAGATAGGTGTTAGGGTGGGAGAAGAGTGAAATAAAATAAAATAAAAAAACAAAAAAAAAAACAAAAACGCTACAATACTTTCAACTGAAGCTACAGTAGTTTCAACCCCAAAGAATCAGCTGGTGTTTAAAATTATTTGCTACAGTATTTTTAGTTTTCAGCAATATAAGCGGTATCCAAACAAACCCTAAGTGTGAAATTATATTAGATGAATATATAGTCTGAAAAATTGGTTGTCAATTACAAACTGGAAAATACATAGCAAAGTTACTTTGTTGCCATGTATATGGAAGAAACGCAGCACTTTCATTCAAAATGTATACATGAGAGAGAGAGAGAGAGGAAATATGGCTTATTTATTAATTATATGGTCTTCTAGTACATGCTTATCAAAGAAAAAATTTATTTTCTTTCTTATCCTAGTTCAACCGAATCTGAAATACGGTTTGGAAGTAAATTGTACTAAAGTAACTATTTTGTAGCCAGTAATTAATTCACACCAAACATGTAGGGTGTATGAAATTAAGATAAGCCAAAGGCAATACAAAGAGAAGTATTAATCAAGCTCAGTACCCAATACAAAAAACCTCCACAGTTTATTGTTTAACTACCATAATAGATAAAGCTTCACACAAAATGAGCAAGTCACTTAATATAACTAACACAGTAGATCAAGCTTCACACATAATGAGCAAGGCAGAGGAGCAAGAGAATCAGTATGTGCACTACAAATATTGATAATGTAAATGAAGTCAAATTGGCTCAATAAAATACCAAGGTTTCACATTCTCAAAAAAAAAAAAAAAAAAAACCAAGGTTTCATGAGAATAATTTATCTTATATCCAACCAACAAACATAAAAAATTGTATCTTTCCCTGCACATAGAAAATTCCCAAACTAACATTTAAAAACAAAAACATAAATTTGTGCAGACAGAAAATTCCCAATACATTCCAATCCTCAACGATTTATCATTAGATTCAACAAATATTATAAATTCCCTACAAACAAAAAATTCCCAACTGACATGACAAATTTACCATTCCAATTACCCAAATCAAAAATCCCAAGCATATAGATGAAGAAGACAAAGACAACTCACCTAATCAGCAAGACAGGCTTCGGACTTGGTGGGTCAAATTTAAGAGAGGAAAGGCAAAGTTGGTGGGGCAGAGCATCAAAGATGGTGAGTCGGATTGGCATGGGTCATCAAGCTTGGTGGGTCAGACAAAAGAGAAGAGAGGCGAGTCGGGTTGGCGTGGATTGGCGATGTGGATTGTCGGCGTGGATCAGAGGCGTGGGTTTGAGGCATGGATCGACAGCTTGGGGCTAGGGTCAGCTTGGGAGTTCGACGAAGTGGGTCAGCCCGTGGGTCGGTGACGTTGAGCTTCAGTGGGCCAGTGATGTTGAGCTTCGAGTTAGGTCGGCAATGGTGAGACAGAGAGGTGAGAGTTTAAGAGAGTTTGATGAGAGCTGATTTGAGAAGAGAGGGTGAGAATGTGAGCAACAGGCAGAATTAGCAAAAAGAAAAAGAATAAAAAACATTATTTTAATAGAGTAGGAATTAAAAAAATATTTTCAACTTTTAGCTTCACCTTCAGTATGAAGCCAAAAGTAGCTTCGTATGGAAGTCTGAAGCTAAAAAATTTTAGCTTTACATACATTGAGAATTACCTTTTTTTTTTCATCCTCATTTATTAGACCATTTTCAATATCCCTCCAAAACTTAAATTTGAGAGTTGAATGCTCAAATTTAAATTTAGAAAAGACATTGGGACTGACCTCACAGTTTAAAGTCATGAGAAAATGTAAAAGTTACCCATTTTATTACATAAGAAGGTGAGATGCCGATGAGTATACCTTCAGGACCTCCTGGAATCTGCCGATCTGTGGTAGGATCTTCACTTTGATATCACAGTTAAGGAGTTCCTTATTAGCACCTTTAACCTGGGATTGATTTGGATTAAGAGAGCGAGTTTTGGACCTCAAAAACAAAAGAAATAGCAAGCACGTGCAAAATCTCAACCTATACATTTTCACCATTTTTAATCTCTAGGTTTCGAAACTGCTAGGCTAGCTTGTAGATACTCGATCTGCACGGTGTTATATATGTATTTACTGATACCTTTCTTATATTAATTAATACAAGCGGAAAAAATGGAACTTCCAAAGCACAATTGACTAAATTTTGTACGAAACTAAGACCACTGTATATGCACCAGTCACATAAAATACAAATAGTGTCCAGTCAGGATGCAACACTAATGTGATTCCATTATACTAAAAATTTAGCAAGATATTCCTAGGATATTTTAAGCCAATGAAAATTCTCTTAAATATGCTTCCTTTAGTCTATTCAAGTTCAGCTCCGGTGTTTATTGGCTTCTGCGATCTTCAAAATCTAATGTTGCTCACAAGATGGGCGAACCGGCAGTGCCCTCCTACATTTATCACGAAGTTCTTAATCTATGCATTTCCCCTTATGTTTTTTAAGCTGAACTTTTTTGTTTCATAGTTGCTACCAAAAGGGTTTTCAACATTAGTTTGAGTTCACCCTCAGAATTCACAAGTCTCCAAGATCGTTGTCTGTAAATCAACCAAGAATTTGTGCTCACAAAAACATGTGAAAATTAGTATTTTGGACATACGTGGGAACATAGAGGAAACTGACTCAATTGTAGAATTCTAACACCATCTTGACGGATCCACCTATAATCGAAAGTAGGGCTTAGTCATGTAGCTATAGCCCAAAGCCTCCATTTAAGAAGGCCCCAAGATTGTAGCTTAATATATGATTCACTCAAAAATAATTGAAGGAAGAAAAAAACCAGCATAGGTTCCCTGCTCTTTCTCACGAGCAAGTATATCCTGTACCCGGCATATATGTCGGGTATCTCACAAAGAGGCGGGACCCACACACTGTGGGGGCCACCTCTTTGTGAGTAACCCGGCATATATGCCGGGTACAAGATATACAAAAGCCTTTCTCACACCCTTGAGAAGGCCCCTAAAATTGTGTGCCAATTCTAAATTATTTCACCCAAAAAAAAAAAAAAAAAAAAAAAGTAAAGTGTTTAATCATCGTTAATGACCATCTTTCTTAACAAGTAAAGCTTTGTTTGGTTCCTCAACGTCTTGTTCTCAATTTTCATTTTCAAAACTTTGTTCTCATAACTCATTTCCACAGTTCAAAAAGCCACTTACATTTGTTTGGCATCAATTTTTTGGTCTCACTTGTTTTTTCCCCTATTATCTTCCAATTAAAAATTCACCACCACACCAATATCATCTGTCATAGCAGGAATACAAACCACCACCACACCAACCGAAAAACAACTCCACCCCTACTCTACAACCTACTTGATTAAGGGATTGAGATGCAAGCAATAAGAGGAGAGCACGAAAAGGCAAAAAGTTGGAGGTGAATTTTTCCCTCTTTAACTCCAGGAAATTGGCATCACCTACTGTAGAAGCCCAATGTTCTAACCACAAAAATTGAGCTTCTTCATCACTTTGGCATAATCTACAAGGACAACGTAGCAAATTCAGCAACAACTAATAACGCATCACCACCAATGGCAAACCCAGAACCCCCCACCACCATCAACAGCCACACAACCAAAAGAAAAAAACCCATCATCTAGTGCAACCACCAACATAGCAAGCTAGCGATCTAGCATGAGAGAGAGAGAGAGAGATTGAAGTAAAAAGGAAAAAAAGAGTCGTTGGGCTCAATTAATGGCACAGGTGTGGGTTTCCATTATGTCCATTTTATTACGAAAATGTCACTTAAATTGGTTCTCAATTTTTGAATAGTCCAGAATGTTATTCTCATTTTTTGTTCTCATTCTCACTTGGCAGTCTTGTACACGAGAAAACAAATAATGCGGTTGCTTAAAATTGCTATCAAGTAATTACAAACTAACTGGACCTCAGCTCGCTTCTGTTCACTTCCATGCCATTTTTGTTCAATTTTTATATTTCAGGGAGAATTGAACTTGGATCAAATTGGTCCCAAGCACAAGGCAAAACATGTGACAAACCCAACAAAAAACAAGAGAGACAAACATGTCTTGAAGTCACAATTTCAGTTCAAAATTTTTAAAACTCAAATCTAGACTTCAAAACACTATTTCAATTCAAAAAATAATGTGTACATTGTGTGCAACAATGTGTGCACTAACAATTAGCCTTATTTATTTATCAGAAATGGTATTGCTCATGCATGAGCTGACAAGAAATCAGCTTGAGAATATTTGCAATTAGGCAGTTCAAATGATGAAATCTAATTCAACCTATGAAGCATCACACGTGAGTGTCTAACCATGCCGTCACCACATAGCCATGATGAAAGAGAACATCTAGCCTTTCCCTGAAATTAACACAAGAATACAAACTCGTCTACTTTAATTTAGCCGTACAAAAAATGTGCAATCAGGTGGATAAGAAAATTAGGCTAAGTCAGCCAAAACATGCCTTACAAATACCTTAATATGAAAACTGTTGCTGCCACCCACTGATCATGCTTGAAGCTCCTTGGACATCAGTTGGGAAGCGAAATTCTGAATCTTACAGATGTTCTCAATTATGAAGGAATTTCCAACACAATAGAAACTGAACAAAGAAAAAAAGAACTTAAACATCAAAGAAAGTAAGGATATCTTCTCGTCATAGATGGGATGGTTAAGCATCAGCAAATTGTTATTGTTGACAATAACTCGAACTAATATTTCTTTGGCTTCCTCATGCTTCTTTCTCAGCATGTTGCAAATCTACAGGAGAGAAAATATAAGGACAAATTAAAAATGAAAATAAACCTAACTAAATACTAGGACCTAAAAATAAACTACATATGACTAGAGAAATTAAATTAAATATTTATTTGAGTCTCCTGCATCAGTTGCAAGTTTTGGGCTGATTACATCCTCCTTGTAAAGACAAAGTCCAAACTTTGACCCAGGGAGGGTCATTAGAACTATGTTGGGTTGAATTGGAAAGAATTTTTTGATCATTGGGAATCTCAAAGTCAGCATTTCACTAAATGAAGATGTGTTCCTCTACAATTTAACAACTGCAAGTCCTTTTCAAGTTTCAGGTTCACAATTTCAAAGTCACATACAGGTTTGAGAGACTGTCAAGTTCATCGTTTGATGAGCAACTATTGCGTGAAGCCTATATAAATCACTTAATAGCTAATAAATAAATCCTAGTTTACTCACATCATCAAGATCCTTTGTATATGCCTCAGCCTTCTCAACATTTCCATCATTCTCCATAACTAAAGGAATTTCCAAGTCCATCATGTTCACCTCTCGAGCACATTCAAGTCCAGAGGTCCCGTGGTCAGTAAAGACATGCTTGGCACTACTCTCTCCCTGAATCCCATGAATGCAAACCTAGAGCACATGTAAAGGAAAGTGAAGCAACTTAGGTTCACCTAATAAGGCTTCAACCATCTATATGTTTTCATCTGAAGTTCAGCAGTTAGGATTGATAAATAAACTGACGAACTCAATAGATATCTACCTGTTCTTCAAGGACACTTTCCAAAGGTAATTTTGAATTGCTGCAGGTGATTTTTGATGAAGCACATGTTATTCCAGTAAGTTTAGAACATATTATTGTCAATAGAAAAATCATACCTGCTTTCACTAGGGGGCGCAGAGAGGCGTTTTAGAGGCTTTAAGTACACTGAATCTCCATTTGATGCCTGCAAGTAGCTTCCCATCAATATTGGTGATGGGAAGTCATGATAATTTTCTTATAACTTACTGAAGCTTCATATGAAATCATTATTGTTGTGATATCATTTTCAAGAGATCTTTAAGAATAACAAGGAGTGGCTTAATAATATAAAACCTCAAATGTTTTCCTTTTCAAGGATGGGCTTTGAGACATTTGTTTCTCAGTACTGTCAACATGACGCTCAATCTTCAATGCTATATTTCCCTGTACTTCCATTTTTTTCTCTGACTTTTCCAAGGAGTTAATTTCTCTCCGACTTATAGAACTTGATAGAACTTTGTTTGCCTCTGTAATCCTACAATGAAGACATACATCATTTAAAGACTAGTAAACTATTTTCAGATAGGAATCATACCTTGAAGACTTGTACCTATATGGGAATCATACCTTGAAGTTTTAATACTGGAGAGATCAGGTGTTCTCTTGACAGCTTTTATGGAGCAAAGTTTACTCCTTTCAGCCGAAATGTTCTTCAAGTTCCGCAAAGACTCCATGCTCGAAAGCACAAGTTTAGAATTCACGCTTGTCTGAGCACCGCATTCAGTTGTCTTACCAGTTAGACTGGATAGATTCACAAAATTCTCAAGTCAAAACTTGAATCAACAATATAATATTTCCCTATAAGGTCTTATGAAATGATTACAAACCAGAATATATGTCTGAGAGAACTTACTATAGTAGCATTATCATAAAGAGATTAGGAGACTAAGCAGTCATGTTCAAAACAGAAGATTAACATCCCAAAAAAAAAAAAAAAAACAATCTATGGTAACAAGGCTTTTCAAAGAACTTTATCCATTGAATATAGTGAGGAGTGACTGAAGTATAATTAGCACATGTCCCAAAAGACAGGGTAACTTTTTGAGAAATCATTATCTAAAATCAACTAAATGAGGAAATTTGTATTGAACATAGATTCCTTCAAAAAATGATGATGTACAAACACCTAAAAAAAAAGCATTTATGCATATATATTTCATTGTCAGTTCCACCCATAATTAGTTTTCCCTCATTTGACTTCATCAATTTTACATTTAGGATCCTCATCTTCTTATCCAAACACTTTACAGTTTTTTTTTAACTCTCTTTAAGATCAATAACACAAGATTGACATCAATAGACAATAATAATCGTATAAGCATGCCAAATGTCATCTTCAGAATAGGCATTGTCACAAAGGTTCTTAAGCATTTAAGCATGAATTGATATTACTTTCTACAGTGACTAAAATTCGACCAACAAAAGAGTTCTCTTACGTTACATGGATGGGACAAACAAAGGGAACTTTTAAAGCTCTAAATCACTTAGGAAAATCCTATGTAAAGAAATTGATATTTCAGCTAAAACACTTAGGAAAATCCTATTTGAAGCAATTGATATTTCAATTGTTGAATGACCAAACAACCCAACTCAAGGCTCAAAGTAATGTACCTCTGATATAAAGAACTTCAACACAAAGTCAAACAGCAAAGCTTAATTACAAGATGAAATATATATATATATATATATATATATATATATGAATGTATGTATACATATAAAATAGTTAAATAAAGTATAGATAGCTTACCTCAAAGTATGATGGTCTTTAACATTCTTTTCACTTCCTAGCAAAACAAATTCACCTTTTTTTACTTCTTTGTCATGTGGCTGTAAATTCTCAATCAGCCTGCTCCCAATTGGTACATTATCAGAATTTATGCCCCCCCCCTGTTGAAGATTGTGAGGGGCATTGTCATTTGATCTTCAATAAGGGAACTTTTTTTTTACGGTTCTTAAATGATCTAATCTCGAGGGACAAATGTTTAACATAATGCCACATGTAGAAGCTTATCTGAAAATGGAACTACCTGGTACAGATGCCTCACCTGATTTTACTAAGATTTTTAACATTATTTTCACTTCCCAACAAAAGAGGTTGGTCTTTTTTTAATTCTCTAGCAACTGAAATTGTAGTATGAACCAATTTGCTTCCAGTCTGCGCATCATTAGCATTCAAGCCCTCCCTGTTGCAGAATATATCAAATAGATGATCATTTGAAGGCCTATAATAGCAATTGTTACATAAAGCATTACTCACACTTTTTCACTGGAAGCAGACAGATGCATGGCCCCAACTCTTTTGCTGCCAATTGAGGGAAACTTTGTCCCAGATGGCTGATGAACTTTAGGTCCAGTTTCCTCTGGCCTCTTACAAGATATAGAGTGGATGTCTCCTGCTTCTTTTCCTTTCACCAGTGTCCTCGTATCAACTACCCTGCATCAAGTAAACAAAACATGTGCTCTAAACGGAACCTCAAAGTTAACATGCAGTGTCAAAGATTAATCATCACAGATTATGAACATAATGGATGAAAATGGAATAGACATCGTTCAACAGAATGCATGAAAACGTGACAAATCCAAAGAATATATATATATATATATATATATTTTTATATATACTTATAAACCAAAAAGGCCTTCTATTTTCCAGATTTATAAGCTTCATATACAGTTTCTCTAACAGAAGTAGTACATTTTGTGATATTTTCACTTGAAGCCATCTTAGAAGATTAGTGCTGAACAGTTTCTCATTATCTTAATTCATTAAAAAAAGAACTTTTCTAAATTTCTGAATTCTCTTACCTGTCCAATGGGGCCAAAGAAAGCTTGGAAGTTGAACTCTCGTTCTTTTTGACCCCCTTGGTGTCATAGGCATTTTCCTTGAGATATTTGTGACGGTGTTGTCTTCCATATCTAAATCATGTTCAGCTGATTCAGCTGGTTCCATGTCATCCGTAAATCTGATTGGTTCATTGCCACCAGTCTTATTCCTTTCAGCATCATTGTTGTCTGATGCAGTGATGTACATCGGAGGTGAATTCTTGCATGCTGAGTCTTCATGATGAGATTCCATACTAAAAATCATTTTGTCAGCATCAGTTTGCTCTCCACCTGAAGCAGTTTTTTCTTTTGTGCCCAATGAAGAAATTTGTGTCTGTACTTTTGAAAAATCCGAAAGAGTGTGTTGATTTGATTCATTGTCATGTACAGGTTTGACAGGTATATCATCTTTAACCAGCTGAGAAGATGGTTCTGTGAACATTGACTTCTGAGATGAGCAACTTTGTTGATCAGTTTCTTCTGCACTCATCATTATTGTTTTCCCTGGAGAAGTTCTTCCCCCATGTGTCAAAACCAAATTTTGAAAGGTTTCAGATTTTGAAGCAGAATCATCATTGAAGGAATTAAATTCCCCTTGACCACCAAGTAAAGTCTCAACCTCTGAAGTGACTGCACTTTTGGTTGCTGGAACTTTCATGCTAGAGTTATCATCATACCTACCGTTACCTTCAGTCAGGTCCAAAGCTACTCCTTTGCTATCTGAGGTTTTGTAAGAATTCTTATCTTCATTCATTAAGCTTGACTCATCACACCTACCATTGCCTTCAGTCAGGTTTAATTTAGAACCTTGACACTGACTTCTCTCTAAAGCAACTCCTTTGCTTTCTGAGGCCTTGTTAGACTTTTTATCTTCTTTCATTAAGCTTGACTCTAAATTGAAACCATCCAAACTAAATACAAACAGAAATGTGCCAGGTTAAGCAATTTTGAAAATGAAATCATAAGTCCACTTGAATTACTGGTATAAAATACAAAAACATAATAGAACAGAATAAAAAGGTCCAAAGACGTCTTGGAAGAATTGTCTACGTACTCACTAAAATCAAAAGAGAAATTAAAGCCATCTTTTTTCCCTTTATGATTTCCACTGGAACGTTCTTCTCCAGATCTTCCCTTGGGCTTTGCAGTTTTTTTAGGCGAACATGAGAAATCAAGGTCAGACATGTCTACTTTGAATGATGACAACTTGTCAAAATCACCATCTAGAATGAAATCCATATCCCTGAAATATATCCAAAGAAAAAACATTGCATCTAAGTATTATTTATCAAAGTATTATGCAGCAAGGGCAGCGGCAATTATCAGTAATATATCTACAGGTTTAGAAACAAACATTTCAGTGGAGAATTTCTATATAAAAAAAAAAATACAATTTAGTAAACATAAAACAGAAAATTCACCAGATATTCCCAAAAAGGGCATAATGCTGCAGAATATAAATAAGAAAAAAGAAGATATGAGAAGAAATCATATAGCAAAGCTTAAGGAGTTTGAATAAATACTCAAAATCAGAATGCAATTCAATGTTTAGAAAATCAATAAGATGACATCATTTAATTGATATTTTACTTTCATTAAATTTGCAAAAACTAAATTTGCGTGGAGGATTTCAAATGAAGGGATTTGAAAACCAATTGCTAGTATAAATTACTTTGTATGAATTTAAGAACACGTGGATTTCAGCTTTGAGGATTTTGCGCAAACAAAAACATTTTTTATGATATGGGTTTGATATAATATCTTAAACATTTCAAATCCAGATATTAATAAAGCTTTAATCCATCTATAATTTTTTACCAAAGAAAACTTTTCCCAGTTATACTTTATTCAAGTCATTCAAAATAAAAACTGAAACTCAAATCCTTTTCTTCAAACACCTCCATCCAAATGAACCACAATGTTTTTCCAGTACTCACATTTTCTCAAAGTTGAACGCCTTCTTTTTGCCTTTGGGTACCGTGTCAAAGTTAAAATCCATAGCATCATCTTCTGTAACCGACATTGATTTCCAGGAGCTGAGGAATTCATTTCCAATTTCATCATCTGCTTAAAGTGGAATATTGGACTCATTATAATGTGTAAATGAGCATGTCATTAAGAAACAACTAATTCTGGTAAATTTGTATGTAACAATACATCAAAACTTAAGGATTTAAGCAACCAAATATAGGGTTGTCCACACTGATCCTTGTCTACTAGCACACTTTGGAGCAAAAAGTCATGGTTGTGCTAATTCAGATTTCACTAGCCTACTCTTAAACATTATATCCCGCCTTGTTTATTTGGAACCCTCTACATACACCATGATGTCTGAAAATCGCCATCTAATTCACAACAAAATTAAGTCATGCACATGACAGAACATCTACTTTCTAATTCTCGTACACTATTAATTATGTGATAACGGCCCAAATCCATTAAGTTTGAAAATCTTACTACATACTGTAGGACAAGGAGATACCTAGCAGTGATGTTTTCTCTTTTGATTTGATAGATGAAGTTCCCTTCTGCGACTCTGCCATCAGCAAAGATAACTAAAGGTATGATTTACGTCTGAAAACAGCCAGAAACATTCAGATATGGATTCAATTGAAAAAGAGGCAATTAGAATCAGAACTACAGGACCATCCAACCTAGAGAACAAAGTTAAAAAATAATAATTAAGAGCATAAAAGATGAGAAAGGGTAAAACCAAAAAAATTGATGAAATTTATCCATGTTATGATACCTCAACAAAGCTCTCAAAATTTGATAACAAAGATATTAATTGAAAGAAACTGCACAGTGAAGCGTCAAGCATTCCCAAGGCATATTATTTATGAAAGGTTGGCACATTAATATATATATATATATATATATTCTTTTTCTTTTTCATTATAGTCATCAATCTGGTCTTATCTATCTAAAATGATACAAATCAGCTATAGGTCAAATTATAGGAGCAAGGTGAATAGTGAGGTTGTGGGTTTAAGACCCATCATGTGCATGTATAACTTACCAATTATAAAACAAATCCATCTTAAATGATGCATCAAGTTCATAATTGAAAGATATTTGGATATACAGTAACAAAGAGCTAAATCAGTTAAAGAAATTTAGAGACATGTGTAAGAACCAATTCATTCTCAGGACAAATCAAAGTGTAATCTATTTCTATCTGTCTACATGTTCACTCTCAAAGTATTGCATGTGAAATATATTCTGATGCTACGTGTGCTTTCAAATTATTTTTTACAACCAAAAAAAAAAGGGAAAAAAAATAGAGACCTCAAATCCAAACAGTGACGCCTAATTCAACGATGAGAAAAACTAAGATAGTTTCTAAAAAATTGGTGAATGAATCAATTTTATCAAGAATCATCAAAACAATATACAAACGAACTAAATAGATTCGCAAAAATTACAAATACTTTTAAGGATCCGATCTCATTCTGATCATAGCTTCAAAGTGAAAGAGAATTCAATTCACTTACAAAATGTAGAGTTACTGTTCAGAGAATCTCTAGATCAAACTAACCGCAGTGAAACTGAAAGGCTACAGTAAGTTATTGTGGAATCGAACCAATTAAATTAACAAAAACCAAACAAAAATGGAAAATGAGAGAGATTTCACTAACCACAGAATGCTTCAAATGAAATCCGATGTGAAAAATGAGCAACATACAACTCAATTTTCAAACAATTCATAAAATCTATGACCTAAATCCACCATATTAGGCACAGTAGAAGCATAAATTTTAGAGGAAAACAAAATCAAATCAATTTCATTCAAGAATCAAGTCGAGCTGCGAATTCGCTAGAAATTAATCAATTACATGAACATGAACAACACAACGAATTCAATTCTTTCTTATTTTCTCAGATCAGAAAAGCAATGGATCACTTAAAGATCCAAAAACCTAGATTATACGCTATCAGATACTGAAAAATTCATGAAGTATTTCACATCCGCAGTTTCCACAGAGAGAGAGACAGAGAGAGTTGCCTGGTTTTGCAGTGGGAGAGAACTGAGAAGAAAGGGTGTTTGGTTTGAAGGAAAATGAGTACGGAAGCTTTTGGAATGAATGAAGTGTAGAAGGAAATGGAAGGGTTCTGTTTGAATCAGCTTTGTATTTATTGATTTTAAAAGTTCCACGAGGCGGGATAAACGCTCTGTTTTCCTTTTTTTTTTCTTTTTTTTTTTTCAAAATCATCCGCTTTTCCCTAATTTACAAATAAAAATTTCAAGAAACAATATATATACTAAGCTCCCTAAACCTTTGAGATTTTGAGTATTTAATCCTATATAGTATTGTTTTATACCTATATTAAACCTGTGTCGGAATTGACTTGATAAAGGTTTGGGTCACTAATTTAATTAGTTGATCTACCTTCAATCCATTGGTTCAATTAAAATGTAAAAAAACTACGGAATTTTTTTCTAATTTCCGACAATTTTTAATTTTAGGTAATGACCTCTTTCATATTAAAAACATAATAAACTAAAACACTAATTTAATGTTTTTTTTTTATTCACTTTTTTGCCTTATATAATTCATTAACTTTATCCGTCCCTAAAACATATATATGTTCCCAAACTATATAAGTAAAGTCTTTTAATTTTCCAACAAAAACTTCTTTTCATTTTATATTTAAATTGTTAGAGATATAGGAATGCATGGATTTTTTTTTTCCCTTGCTAGAGTCACAATTTTCACAAAATATGTCCTGTGGGGACCTGATCTTGAGTTCTAAGCCCAATGAGATGCAAGAGCTCAAGCCCAAGAACTCCGACAATAAATTTGTAGAGAAGTGGATTGGAAGGCTGGGCTAACGTGAGCAGAATAACAGGCCGGTAGCCATGGGGGTTGTCAACGTTCCTTCAAGGAAGATGCTCTTTTTTCCTATTCCAGAAAGCCTTTCTTTGTTTTTATTCACTTTTCCCTTCACACAAGTTTTTCTTCCCCCCCCCCCCCATTCATTCAGGGGTCCCTCACATTATATATTCTCTCCCCGGGTGATCCTAAGCCTCCACTTGTCAGCCATCCAAGTCACCACTTGAGTACTTGTCCCGTCAGCCACCTTATTCAGCTCCCCGTGAGTTGTAGTTGCCAAGGCAGCGCTGTTTAGGTGTCCCTTCCACATAAATGCGGCCAGAAAAGTAGCGGTTGTACATTTAATGCGGGACAGTCATACTTCTCTTTAGGCATCCCCAATTCCGCTTGCGACTGTGCTTTAGGCGTACACGCCCAATGCTGGACCTCTTGTGGAGCTTATATTAACTGATTGGGCCTGTGTATGGCTTGGGCCGAGGTTGTCCGAGGAGGTGTGTCCCCTCGGATGGGCCCAAGGCCCAATGCCAGATCTGGACCTTGGCCCCCACAATAGCCCCTCAAAAGCCCGGCTCTTCCCCTCGGCCGAGGAGGAAGGTGGGGGTTTTGACTCGCGTAGGAGTGGGCCCTTCATCTTTTTGACTTGCGCGTGCGCGAACCCCGTTTTGCGCGCCTCTTAATTACATTTGGCGCTTCGAGGTTCGTGAATCGTCTTTCATTACTCCAGGCGGCGTATTGTCTTTCACTTTGATTGGCGGAGTACCAATCCAACGGCTAGCATCTCCTTGGGATCTCAAGTGAGGTAACTTCCGCGCACTCTCATCCCCTATATAAGTTGTGGAGAAAAAGAGAGAACGCTTTCACGACTTCTTTCTTGCGAGCATTCGAGCCCACCAGAACTCCTGAGTGCTCCAATTCGTTACGTCATTCGCAGCTTTGGATTCCCTCACTCCCCACTTCCAAGAAATTGCCGAGAGATTCCTCAGGAGGCTTGAGAGTTTGGTGCATTGATTCGAACCTGTAAGTATCAGCCTTCCTAGGTTCCCATTTTTCTAGATCGGGCTCTCGACCTTTATTTTAGTTAGGAGAAGATTTCTGCCGCCGTTCGCTCTTGCTCGAATGGGTAGGTTTAAGTGTTTGGTGGATTCTCAGTCCGGGATGGAAGGGTTTAGAGCTAAATACCATATTCCACCGGGAGTGGGTTTGGAGTATTGCTCCTCGGACCAGGTCCTAACCAGCAGGGGGGAGGGTAAGGTTGTCATCCCTATGATCGCTTTCTTGGAGGGAGGGATGACACTCCCCATGGGCAGGATAACCAGGGACTATCTTCGCAACCACCGGTTGTGTCCCCACCAGTGCGCTGCCAACATGTTTAGGATTCTAGGGAGTATAGACGCCCTCAATACACAGATGAACCTTGGGCTTACGTGGCACGATGTCGTCCACATGTATGAATGCCATGCCTTATCAGGGGGGTACTACCTCAAGTCTCGGTCCGAGGAGGTGAGGCTAATATCCTGCCTTCCCAAGTCCACAAAGGCTTGAAGGACGACTACCTGGTCGTCTCAGGAGCATGGCACGATGGTCTTCATTGTCCAGTAAGGGCGGGAAAGCCAAGTGAGGCACATTAGGATAATGCCCCTCGGCTGGGGCTTTGATTTTTTAGATAGATTGGCGCCCATTTTTATTGTTTATTGTTGTATTTCTTCCGTTGAAACTATCTTTTGGGTGGTGATGGTTTTTGGGCTAACTTGGTTTCCTCTGCCGAATGTTGCCGCAGATAAGAATCATGTCTCCCCGAGGTTGAGCTTAGTTAACGTCCGAGCGCTCAACTTTCTGCTGAGGTCGGAGGTATTTGCTAGCGAGGACGAGCAGTTGCGCGCTGCGCATTTGATTTTGGGCTACCATCCTCTGTCCCGAGATTTCCAGGACATCGGTCAAGCAATCCGAGCGGGCAGCACCAGGCTCGCACGAATAAACGTGTCCAAGCCCAAGTTTCTGGCCAGCGAGGACCTCCCCCCCGTCACTCTGCCATCTTCACCCGTATCTAGGCAGTCTGCTATTCCGAGCGAGGGATCCGCACCGTCTTCCCAGTCCTTAGAAGCTGAGATTGACCAATTTCGGTTCGAGCAAGAGCCCGCTCAGAGGCCCGTTGAGATCTCGGACTCGGAGAGTGAGCTCGAGGCGTCCGCTCATCGCCCAGGGTTAACGCTGACCTTGCCAGATCCCAGCTCCGAGGAAGAAGAGGAAGGGATGGACTTAAAACAGCAAACCGGCCTGAAGGGGCTGATGGCTGGAAGGAATAAAGGCGCAGGGTCGTCTTCCAAGGAGGCCATGAAGACCCACCCCACTCCCATTCCGCCTCCCCCTCCACCGACGCTCCCCACGGACCTTGGTCAGAAAGCCAAGGAAAATGTGAAGAAGAAAAGGCCCGTGGAAAGCCCTGAGGAGGGAGAGGTGCTACCTCCGAGGGGAGGAAAGCAGCAGAAGAGGTCCTCGGATCCCCAAGATAGGAGGGGTCGGTCTTCCGAGAGCACCAAAGAGGCCGATCTGCGCCGAGCGCAACGCATATGGGCACCCCGGTTGGAGGTGGGGGGCGCTAGTATCCCCTAGGATGCCACGATTTGGGAATCCCAGAGGGAACATGCTGGCGCTTTGTCGAAGGCTTTGGAGCAGCCCCTTCTCCTCCCCAGGGATATGGAGGGGCTCAGGCGCATTAAACAGCCCAACCTTTTCATGTCGCTGAAGAGGGACCTCGCGATGGTGGGTTAGATTCCTGCGTTGTCTACCGTTACGTTTTGCTTTATGTCTTCTGATCCTTCTTGTTGGTGTATGTGCAGGTTACTCAGCAAGTGTTCGTGGCTGAGGAATGCGTCAAGAGGGCCCATGAGGATACTAAGGCCGAGGCCCATCTCCGTCTGGAGGCCGAGAGGCAGCTCGGCGCAGCGAGGCAAGAGAAAGCCGACCTCTCAAGCAAGCTGAAAGAGGCCGAGAAGTCTCGCTTGAGCGCCCAAGTTGGTCTAAAGACCGCAGAGAGGCAGGCCGAGGATCAGCACCAACAGCTGCACATGACCGAGATCAACCTGGCCACAGAGAAGCAGAAGGTGCTTGATCTAATGGCCGAGCTTCGGAAGGCCAAGGAGGAGGCTCGGATGGCCAGGGAGGCCGCCGAAGCAGCGGTGGAGGCCTCATATGAACACGGCGTGCTTGACACTGAGAAACGGCTCGCCGAAGAGGTGGCCGTGGTGTGCAGGGACTACTGCACCGAGTCCTGGGGAGTGGCCATGGATCGGGCAGGGGTCCCTGCGGACTCGGAGCTTAGGAGGGTTGAGAGCATCTTCTTTCCGGAGGACATCCGCGAAGTTGCTGACCCTGAGCCCCTCCTCACCATTGAAGCCCCTGCTGCTGATGACAAAGTTCCCGAGGGGGTGGAGATGGGCAAGGGGGGCCAACCTTCCTTGGAAGCTCAGCCTCCTGAAGATGAGCTTACCATTAGCCAAGTAGTCTCCAAGGCCAAGGATGCCGAGGCCGATCCCAAAGCTGACGGCCCGCCTTCTGAAGCGCCCGAGGGTGCCCAGCCAGGAGCTTAACTGTAGGAATTTTTATTTTGCGTCTTGCTTGTAACAGAAGAAACGTTGTACTTTTTGTGTTTTAACGAGAACAAGTGCTGTAATCTTTTGTGTTAAATGAAGAAGGACCGTACTTTTGTTGACTTATCGCTATTCTTTTTGTTCTCCTAAACTTCTGTTTTAACACTTTATGAAAACGGAACATAGGATTGTTTGAACACTTAGGTAATATTTGAACACTTATAAAGATTAATCGGAGTGTTAATTTCCCTCAAGAGTGAGGTCCGAGGACGCTACATTCACTTAAGTTTTGTTTGAACGCTTATAAGATGGAACGCAGTGTTAATTTCCCTTAAGAGTAAGGTCTGAGGACGCTACATTCGCTTAAGTTCTGTTTGAACACTGGTAAAATTGGACGCAGTGTTAATTTCCCTTAAGAGTAAGGTCCGAGGACACTACATTCGCTTAAGTTCTGTTTGAACACTGGTAGAATTGAACACAGTGTTAATTTCCCTTAAGAGTGAGGTCCAAGGACGCTTCATTCGCTTAAGTTCTGTTTGAACACTGGTAGAATTGAACGCAGTGTTAATTTCCCTTAAGAGTGAGGTCCGAGGACGCTTCATTCGCTTAAGTTCTCTTTGAACACTTATAAGATGGAACGTAGTGTTAATTTCCCTTAAGAGTGATGTCCGAGGACGCTACATTCACTTAAGTTCTGTTTGAACACTGGTAAAATTAGACGCAGTGTTAATTCCCCTTAAGAGTGAGGTCCGAGGACACTACATTCGCTTAAGTTCTGTTTGAACACTGGTAAAATTGAACGCAGTTGCAGCGGGAGAAGTAAAACAAGTAAGGGATAAAAGGGAACTTTCATTAATAATAGTACCTTTTCAGGTTATTTACATTCCATGGGTGTGGTACAGTTTTTTCATCTAGGTCTTCGAGGTAGTATGCACCAATGCCTGCTACCGAAGTGATGCGGTATGGGCCTTCCCAATTGGGTCCTAGCTTCCCCCAGGTAGGGTTCCTGGTGTTGCCCACGACTTTCCTCAGTACCAAGTCTCCTACCGCCAGGGGCCTTAGCCTAACGTGGGCGTCATAGCCCTACTTGAGTTTGTTTTGGTAGTACGCCAGTTGGACCCTCGCATTTTCCCTTCGCTCGTCTAGTAGGTCCAAGCTTTTCCCCAACAACTTGTCGTTACTCCTTGGGCTAAAACAGGTGGTTCTTAGCGTTGGGAAGCCGGTTTCCAACGGAATTACGACCTCGACTCCATAGGTTAATGAGAAGGGAGTTTCTCCTGTTGATCTCCGCGGCGTAGTCCGATAGGTCCAGAGGACGTGAGGTAGCTCTTCCACCCACCTTCCCTTCGCATCGTCCAGCCTTTTCTTAAGACCGTCCACTATGGTCTTGTTTATGGCCTCGGCCTGTCTGTTCCCCTGCGGGTAGGCAGGAGTGGAGTAACGATTCTTAATCCCAAGGCTGCTGCAATAGCATCTGAAGGCTTTGCTGTCGAATTGGAGGCCGTTATCCGAGATGAGGGTGTGAGGGACACCGAATCGGGTGACGATGTTTCTCCAAATGAACTTCTTGACGTCTACGTCTCTGATGTTTGCTAACGGTTCGGCCTCTACCCATTTGGTGAAGTAGTCTGCGCCGACCAGGAGGTATTTTCTGTTGCCGACGGCTTTAGGGAAAGGGCCTACGATGTCTAAGCCCCACTGAGCGAACGGCCACGGGCTGGACAGGGGGTTAAGGACTCCGCCCGGCTGATGCATATTTGGCGCGAACCTTTGGCACTGGTCGCATTTCTTTACGTACTCTTGCGCTTCCTTTTTCATGTTGGGCCACCAATAGCCTTGGGTGATGGCTCGTGCGACAAGGATCTTCCTCCGGTGTGGCTTCCACAGATTCCTTCATGCATTTCTTCCAAGAGTAACTCTGTTGCTTCGGGGTGGACGCACAGCAGGTATGGTCCGAAAAAAGACCGTCTATACAGCTTCCGTTCCTCCGACAACCAAAACCTTGAGGCTTTCCGTCGGATCTTATCTGCTTCTCCCTTATCCTCGGGGAGGATGTTATCACTCAAAAATAGTGCCACAGGGTCCATCCAGCTGGCACCCGCCCTGACTTGATGGACACAGGTGGCATCCCTCTTTGTCCCCGTGGGTGCGTGCAAGTCCTCCACCAGTATGATCCGAGGGAGGCTATGGGCCGAGGAGGTGGCTAGTGTGGCCAAGGAGTCGGCGTGCGTGTTTCCACTTCTTGGTATGTGCTGCAGGGTGAAGGATTCGAAGTGTGACCTTAGGAGTCCGGCTCGGCCAAGGTATTCCTGCATTCTTCCATCTCTGGCTTCCAGATCTCCGTTCACCTGGCCCACTACCAACATCGAGTCCGAGAACACATTCACCCTTTTTCCGCCGAGTTTTTCAACCATGGACATCCCTTTCAGTAGGGCTTCATACTCGGCCTCGTTGTTCGTGGCCGAGAAGCCCAGTCTTAGCGCTTTTTCAATAATAAGCCCCTCGGGAGAGGTGAGGACTAGCCCCACTCCAGAGCCTCTTTGGTTCGATGCCCCATCAATGTACACATTCCAACAAGCAGGCTCTTGGATGGAGATCAGGCCAACCGCCTTCACGTCGACGCCAGATGCCCCGGATGTCCCTTCCAAAGAGGGCTCAGCGAACTCGGCTACCAAATCGGCGATGATCTAGCCCTTGATGGAGGTGCGCGGCATGTACTTGATGTCAAAAGCCCCTAGGATCGTTCCCCATTTAGCAACTCTCCCTGTGTAGTCGGCGCTCCGAAGCACGGACCTGAGCGGGAGCTACGTTAGAACGACGATGGTATGGGCTTGGAAGTAGTGGGGAAGTTTTCGCGTAGCATGGACCACCGCCAGGATGGCCTTCTCCAACGGTAAGTAACGAACCTCGGCCTCGTGCAATGACTTGCTAATGTAGTAGACCGGCCGCTGCACCCCGTCGTCCACTCGTATCAACACTAGGCTTACCGCGTGTGGGGCCACAGCAATGTAGGCGAACAGGACCTCGTCAGCTTTGGGGCTGGACGTGATCGATGGCCGAGAGAGGTACTGTTTGAGCAGCTGGAAAGCCGAGTCGCACTCTTCGGTCCATTCATACCCTTTCCACTTGTTCATCAAGAGGAAAAAAGGTCTGCACCTATCTGCCGATCGGGAAATGAACCGGCTCAGGGCAGCGATCATTCCTGTGAGCTTCTGAACCTCTTTGGGATTCTGAGGTGGTTGTAGGCAGTTAATGGCTCTGATCTGGTCAGGGTTGACTTCGATCCCCTTGTGGGTGACCATGTACCCCAAGAATTTTCCTGATCTGACTCCGAACGAGCACTTGGAGGCGTTGAGGTGCAGTTTATGCTTCCTCAGGGTTTCAAACACACCCCTGAGGTCCTCCACGTGGTCGGCCTCCTTCTTGCTTTTTACTACCATGTCGTCTATGTACACTTCTACGTTCTTGCCTAGCTGCGGCTCAAACATCTTGGTCATCATCCTTTGGTAAGTGGACCCCGCGTTCTTCAATCCGAAGGGCATTACTTTGTAGTGGTAGTTCCCCGTGGGCGTGACGAAAGCAGTCTTCTCTTGATCCTCTAGAGCCAAGGGGATTTGGTGATACCCTTAGAAGGCGTCCAAGAAGCTCATCCGAGGGTGGCCCGCAGTCGCATCCACTAGTTGGTCTATCCGAGGCATGGGGAAAGGATCTTTTGGACAGGCCTTGTTCAGGTCTGTGAAGTCTACGCAGACTCGCCACTTCCCGCTCTTCTTTTTGACAACAACCGTGTTGGCCAGCCACTCGGGATAGAAAACTTCCTTGATAGCCCCTACCTCTTTGAGCTTTGTCACTTCGGTCCTCACGGCGTCGGCGTGCTCTTTGGACGGACGCCAAAGGGGTTGCTTCTTTGGAGTGATGGAGGGGTTAATGTTTAGGTAGTGGCATGCAAAATTTGGGTCAACACCCGGGGCCTTATAGGCGCTCCAGGCAAACACGTCCAAATTCTCTTTGAGGAACTCGGCCAGCTGCTCTTTCTCCTGAGGGGGCAACTAAGAGCCGACCTGGAAAAATCTCTCGGGGTCATCTCCGATCACAATTTCCTCCAACTCCTCGCATCTTGCCTCCTCGGAGTGCGCATCAGTTGGCTCGCCCGGGCCCTTTAATTGCTATAAGTCCTTTTGGGTGGGGGCTATGGGTTCCGCTTCCGGCTGGTGCGTAATGGCGGCCACCAAGAATTGTCTCGCCATGGTCTGACATCCGACGATTTCCATGACCTGCCCCCCGGAGGGGAACTTCACCTTTTGGTGCAGGGTGGAGGCGACGGCCCCTAGCGTGTGGAGCTAGGGTCTGGCGACGATGGCCGTGTAGGGTGAATAAGTATCCACCACGATGAAGTCTACTTCCACCACCTCCGGGCCCGTCTGGACGGGTAGCCTAATCTGGCCTCTTGGGATAACCGTCTTTCCGTCGAAGCTCACGAGAGGGGAGGTATACGGTGTCAGATCCTCGGCCTTGAGGCCGAGCCCCTTATAAAGGTCGGGATACATGATCTCGGCGCCACTTCCGTCGTCCACCATTACTCTTTTCACGTCATTCCCGCCGATCCTGAGTGTTATTACCAGAGCGTCATCGTGAGGCTGTATGGTTCCCACCTTGTCTTCCTCTGAGAAGCTTAGGGCCGGCGTGCCATCCGTTCTTGCCCTCTTCGGGTTCGGAGTGCTACCCTCGGACGAGGGTCGGGTCATGGACATTACTCTTGACGGGCATGAGCCGGTTCTCCCTGGTGCTGCGAAGATGACGTTTATCGTGCCCACTGGGGGCCTCATGACTATGTTCGCTCGGGACTGGTTCTGCCCGCCACTGGTATGGTGCAGCAGGTGTCCGAGCCGTCCTTCTCGGACAAGCTCGTCAAGGTGGTTCCACAAGTTTCGGCAGTTCTCTATGGCGTGCCCCGGCTCTTGATGGTATTGGCAGTACAGGTTCCTGTTACGCCTCATGGGGTCTCCTGCCATTTTTGGTGGCTATTTGAAGAATGTTTCGTGCTTGATTTTTTCCAGGACTTGGTGCACAGGTTCCCGAAACACGGTATTAACCGCACGCACGCTGGCATTTCCGAGCTGGCCGGCGAACTCTCTCCTCGGCCGACCATCCTTGTATCTGTCCGACCTGAAATCCCTCCGCTCCTGGGGGATAACCTTAGCCTTGCCCTTCCCCTGCAACTGGTCCTCTTCGACCCTCTTGTATTTGTCAATACGATCCATAAGCTGGCGCACGCTCGTGACTGGCTTGCCTGTGAGGGACTTTCTTAGCCCATGCTCGGCTGGCAGGCCGAGCTTGAAGGTGCTGATAGCAACCTCGTCAAGCTCTCCATCTATCTCGTTAAACATCTCCCAGTATCTGTCGGAATAGGCTTTTAGGATTTCCCCTTCTCGTATGGACAGGGACAGCAGCGATCCCAAGGGCCGGGGAACTCGACTGCATGTGATGAAACGAGAGCCGAATGCCCTGGTCAGCTCTTGGAAGGAGTTTATGGACTCGGCCTTAAGGCCATCGAACCATCTCATCGCCACCGGTCCTAGGCTGGACGGAAAAATCTTGCACATTAGAGCCTCGTCCTTGGAATGGACCGCCATCTTCTGGTTAAAGTGGCTGACGTGCTCCACGGGGTCGGTTCAACCGTTGTAGAGGGTGAACGTAGGCTGGTGGAAACGTCGTGGGAGATTTGCTGCTTCGACCTTACGCGTAAAAGGTGATTTGGAGATCTGGTACAATGCTTTACTCATGGCATCACCTCTCAGGCTTCCATGAGATGAGCCCTCGCGCTTATGCCCGTGGCGGTGCTCTTCTACGTGTGAGAAAGACTCGCTCGGGGGAGTCCTTGACCTTCTCCTATAGTCATCTTCTTCTTCATCTTCGGTGGAGCTACTAGGGCTTGACGAGTCTCGCCTTCGTCGGGCGTTGCGTAACTTCTTTTTTAGCTCGTGGATTTGCAGCTGTAAAGCCCTGGTGTCGTTGGGTCTCTGGGAGGCGTGGCTTCTTGCTCGGGAATGGCTTTTATTGCCATGCACGGTACGTGCATTAGTTTTGCGGTCTCTCTCAAGTTCGAGGTTTAGAAAACCATCCTGCTGCTGAGACTCTGCTGACTCCACTGATTGAGAATTTGACCCTGCCATGCTGGTCTGTCACGCTCACAGTTTTGCGAAGCAACCTCCCCACAGACGGCGCCAATTGTGGGGACCTGATCTTGAGTTCTAAGCCCAATGAGGTGCAAGAGCTCAAACCCAAGAACTCCGACAATAAATTTATAGAGAAGTGGATTGGAAGGCTGGGCTAACGTGAGCAGAATAACAGGCCGGTAGCCATGAAGGTTGTCAACGTTCCTTCAAGGAAGATGCTCTTTTTTCCTATTCCAGAAAGCCTTTCTTTGTTTTTATTCACTTTTCCCTTCATACAAGTTTTTCTTCCCCCCCCCCCCCCCCCGTTCATTCAGGGGTCCCTCACATTATATATTCTCTCCCCGGGTGATCCTGAGCCTCCACTTGTCAGCCATCCAAGTCACCACTTGAGTACCTGTCCCGTCAGCCACCTTATTCAGCTCCCCGTGAGTTGTAGTTGCCAAGGCAGCGCTGTTTAGGTGTCCCTTCCACATAAATGCGGCCAGAAAAGTAGCGGTTGTACATTTAATGCGGGACAGTCATACTTCTCTTTAGGCATCCCCAATTCCGCTTGCGACCGTGCTTTAGGCGTACACGCCCAATGCTGGACCTCTTGTGGAGCTTATATTAGCTGATTGGGCTTGTGTATGGCTTGGGCCGAGGTTGTCCGAGGAGGTGTGTCCCCTCGGACGGGCCCAAGGCCCAATGCCAGATCTGGGCCTTGGCCCCCACATGTCCAACTACCAAGATTTAAAGTTGGTAACTGCCGATAATAAAGCAATGTTAGTAGTAAATTAAATAAAAACCAAAAAAACTTACAAACTCATTTGTATTGAAAATGATTATGTTTATAGCATTACTTTGAAAGAAAATATTTTATGAATTTTATGGTTGAAGGTTTGACACATGTTCTACTATTTCATCCATAAACAAAAAGAAAGTTTTTCATTTAATTTATCTGAAATTAATTTATATGCATGCATATGATGTTTTCTAAAACAAATATTATACTCTGAAGCCTAATTATTTAACAAAAGGTCTTGATTTAACTTTTAAAACTAGGGATGGCAATTTCAGCCCGACCTGCGAGTATCCGGTCCGGCCCGACCCTAATGGGCCAGATTTTACCCGACTCAATAAGGAATAGGGTCGGGTTTAGGTTTAAAAAAAAAAACTCAAACCGGGTTCGAGTCGGGTCAAGGTTTTTGAAAAACCCGACCTGAACCTGGACCCGACTCGACCCGGTTATATGTTTATATATAATTTCTAAAATACCTTTATATATATACCCTTATAAACCCTAAAATTTCTATTCTCTCATTTCATTTCAACTCACATAGCACGCCTCTCTCATCTCTATTCTCTTCAGCTCACACAGCCCGCCTCATCTCTATTCTCTCACTCATAAATCTGAAATCAAAATCTCTCTCACTCACTCACTTGCTAATCACAATCTCACTCACTCACTCCGGTCCAACTCTCGCCACAGCCACACGGCCACAGCCTTACTGCTGGCCTCACAGCCTCACCGCCTAATATGTTCTTCTCTCTCTCTTTTTTTTTTTTTTGAGATTCCTGTTTGGGTTCATTAGGATTTGGGACCTTTGGGATCATTAGGGTTTGGGTCCTTTTTTTTTTTTTTTTTTGAGAATCTGGTTTGGGTTCGTTGCCATTCCTATTTCTCAATGATATGTTCTTCACTCTCTTTTTGTGATTTCTGTGTTTTTGTAATGTGTTTGTGATTTTGAAAGAGGAAAGTATAAATCTAAAATTTTTGTGTTTGTGTTTGTGTTTGTGTTTGTATTTGTGTTTGTGATTTTGAAAGGAAAAATAAAAAATCTAAAATTTTGTGTTTGTGATTGGGGTTTTGGTGGCTGGCTACTCTACCGATTGAAGAACATGATCTTAGGGTTTTTGTTTTTGGGTTTCTGATCTAATTTGATGAACATGATTTTGGGTTTTTGTTTTTGGGTTTCTGATCTAGATTGATGAACATGATCTTGGCCTCTTGGGGTTTATTTTTTGGGTTTCTGATCTAGGTCCGTTTGTGGAGGTTTAGGGCTTCGGGCAATTTTTTTTTTTTTTTTTTTTTTTGATTGGGCCACGAATTAGGCCTTGAAGTGGCATGAGCTGGGCGGGGCCCGTGGGGCCTAGCGGGGCGGGTTTGGGCCTCGCATAAAAAACCTATTTATTAAATGGGCTGGGTCCGGGTTTGGGGGCAGACCTGCGAGTCGGGTTTGGGTATTAAAAAACTCGGCCTTGAACCCGGCCCGTTGCCATTCATATTTAAAACTATATCAATTGTGTATATAATTTAAAGGATGGTTACATATATATGATTTAGAGTTCTGCTTGGCATTATGGCTTCACAAAGAAAAAAAGAGATTTAAAAAGAAAAAAAAAAACCATAAAAATTAGTAGAGACAAAACCCATAGTAACAATAATCGAGTAGAATATGAATGATTTTATATGGAATCCATCATATATAGAATTGGAATCCCACACATAGGATAGTCTTTGATAACAAGAAGCAAATCAACAGCAACCAGTTTAGGGAATTTTGTTCATAATTGGGAATTAAAGAGTCATTACTCATCTCCTAGTGACTCTCAACCATGGACAATTTAAAGTAACCAACATGGCAGAAATAATGATAATCAAGGTTCAAGACTCGTGTCGATCAATAACTCAAAAGGACTATGGCCAAAGAATTAACAAGTGTGCTCTAGTCGATCAACTAGAGCACACTTGTTAATTCTTTGGCCATAGTCCTTTTGACTCATAGTGCTAACTAAATGGTTAATACTAAATTGAAACTACCATATCATTCACTAACTAAATAAAAATTTGAGATTAAAATTCACTACCACTTGTCATTGTATATATAAACAAAAAAATGTCCAGTTAATTAAAAAAGTACTAGAGGTAAGTCACACCCACACAAAATACCTTAAAGCTATAACTATCTTTTTGCTTCAAACTACTTAATATATATTCTTATGAGCAATAATCAAATAATTTGGATTTTTTCTATAAACTCAAATTTTAAGTACTTATAAGAATAAAGAAAGATGTATTTTTCTAATAGCAAGGGGGCCATTATCGTGCCGAGGAGGCCACACCCTCGAATAATAAGGCCACGTCAGTGACGCGTTACCAGAGGAGGTCATACTGTAGAGAAAGAGCTTCAGGAAAGGGGTTAACCCTAACATGATTGAAAGGATAGTGGCTGCCACCACATTTAATGTATCCCACCAAACCTCCTGGCTGCATTTATATGGAGAAGACCCTGAACAGTGCTGTCTTAGCTCCCGGAAAGTAGTTGCTTAAACGATCAACAAATGGAGGGCCAAGATCATCTAAAGGGAGCTCTATAATGCAAGAGACCCTCCAGAGAGAAGGGATCGGAAAAATAGCTGGAAAAAACACTGCAGCAACGAGAACTGAAATTATATCCAAGTCTAAGAGAATTATATTCAAAAGCCACTGTCCTCGGACTTTGCTGAGGAATGATTTCTTTGCATAGGGCTTGTCTTTCTTTGCTTTTCAATTATCTTCAATTCCCTATGTGTGTTGTTTGATCCATTGAAGCCTAGTTTTTAAACCCACCCTCTACAAATTTATTGTATTGGGCTCTTTGGGGCCTAAATCCTTTTACCTTTTGGGCTCAAGAACCAAAACGCTCCCCCTACAATTATATTGTTATACACTTAGCAATTTTAGATTAATTTATTTTCTCAACTTATTTTAAGGAATCAATTAAGAGTGTAAACCTTACGTATTTAGATTAATGTCTTACTTTTTTCTTTTTCTTTTTTTCTTTTTTTTTTTCTTTTTTTGAGAAACAAACATACACACACACACATAAGGGAGAGGGAAAGCGGAGATTAATGTCTTATTTTGGGTCACTAGTTTAACTAGTTGATCTCGGTTCAAATCACCAGTTGAATTAAAATTTAAATAAAAATATAAAAAGGTTTTTAAAAGTTCTAAAAAATTAAAAATTGATAGATCAATTTTAAAAAATTTAACAGTATACTTATATAGTATTCACATATAAAATATATAAGGTTGCAATACATGCTTAAGGAAATAATATTTTATTGATCACTCTTAGTATAAGCTAAACATAAAGAGTTCAACAATTTTTATTTTATATTTTTACAAAACTTTGTAATGATAGAATCTTTAAATTAAAATAGATGAACAAACAAAGTAAATATTATAACAAAAATATTGTGCAATAATTTAAACTAGTGATATGAAAATAACTTAAATCATTTTGAAAGTTAATAATTTTCTACCTAATAACTTTAAGTATTTTAAAGTACTCGGAAAAAGCCTAGTTATTTTTAGAAACTTGTTGAGGTTGAACAAGGTTACAAAAAACTCGTCGAATATAATTGGGTTAATTAATTTGACTAGGTTATATGCTTAATTGGTCTAATTAAAGGCTCAAATCAATCTAAGCACTGGGTCACCAATGTAAAAATCCAATCAACTATGTCCAGACATAATAACTATGATTTATGTGTAAACCATTAATTGTGATATTATTTCATATGAAAATAATATAAACATGGTGGGTTCCAATTAGCTTAATTAGTAAAGTCTCTAATGGTTGAATAAGAGATCTGGGGTTCAATTATCGACTACACAAAAAACCGATTGGTATTTTAGTCTGATGATAAAGAACACAATCATTAGAATTGGACGTCATATGTTTGTTTCCACAAATTTTTAGTAGTTTAGATATAAAACAATTAATACAAGAGGTGGTTATTTGTCACATTCAAAACTTTAAGGGATTTCGTATTTTACATTTTTTTTAAAAAAAACCATGGAATTTTTGTGTACTTTCTCACAATTATAAATTTTAGTTAATGACCCCTTTCATTTTGAAAAGTAAGAAAAACACTAATTTAAAGTGCAAATTTCTTTTTCTTTTTTTAATATTCACTTTTTTGCCTTATATAATTCATTAACTTTAAGAGCCCCTAAAACATATGTTCACAAAATATATAAGCAAGAATATTTTGTAAAAAATCCTTTTCTTTTCCAAAAACTAACTCTTTTTATTTTTCATTTTACAAACTACAAGATTGTTAGGGATATAGAAATGCATGGGTTTTTTTTTTTCTTGTTAGAAGAAACAATAACTCTATAGTCACAATTCTCACAAAAATATGTCCAACTACCAAGATGTCGATTTGGTAACTGCAAATAATAAAGCGATGTTAGTAATAGTTCAGATGAGAACAAAAAAAAAAAAAAAAAAAAAGCACTTTTCTGTTTTGAAAAATGTTGTGCTTGTAGCATTACTTTAAAAGAAAAGATATTATGAATTATATGGTTGAAAGTTTGACGTATGTTCTACTTTGTCATCCATAAACAAAAGAAAAGTTTTTCATTAAATTATCTTAAATTGATTTATATGTACACATTTGATGTTTTCAAAAAATAAATATTATACTCTAAAATCTAATCTTTTATTAGTTAATAAAAAAGCCTTTTTTTTTTTTTTACTTTTAAAAATATATTAATTGTGTATATAATTTAAAAGATAATTATATATGACTTAGAGTATCGTTTTTCATTGCAGCTTCTTGAAGAAAATGTGATTTTAAAAGAAAAAAGAAAAAAATGGCTTTCCATTAACTACTTCACCAAGTGAGTAGAGACAAAACCCTTAGTAACAATAATCGGATAGAATATGAATGATTTTATATGGACTTACTCTTCTCCTGGTTGCTCACAAGCAAATGGGCAGTTTGAAGTGACCAACGTGGCGTTATTAATGATGATCAAGGTTCAAGACTCAGTGTCAAAAGCCTATTGCCAAAGAAGTGGAGAACTAACAATTTCTATTGGAGCATACTTGTTAGTTCTTTGGCCATGGTCTATTAACATGAGTATTGAACCAATTTCTAGCCAACTCTACTCAATTCTCCTTTACTCTCCCTCCCTCATCCTCTATCAAAACTGACCATTAGAGATCATAGTAGAATTCGCTAAAGTGAGCGTTACCTCACTAACACGACTCGAGGGAGGTGAAAGGTATTACTGTTGTACCACTAATGCTCACTGAGGACACCCTATAATGGTTTATTATCTTGGAAAAAAGTGAAATCATCGCCCTTGACTATGCAGTGAGCTTGTGAGTCAAGGAAGTGGGCCAAACCCCAAGTCTTGTATATTTGCTTCAAGTCTAGCTCTAAGGATCAATCTGATTTCACCACAAAGGTGGATGACTATGCAGTCAAAGTAGTCCAAGTCGCAATCTGTTATTTTGCACCACACCAGTAAACTTTAATTGACCTTTTATCTGAATACAAATTCTCTATATTATTTTTTATGTTCTATTTTATGTTTCACCAATTACAACTTGTCATGTATTTGTTTAACTTTCTTTATAAAATAGCCAAAATTTAAAATTGGAAAAAAAAAAACACACATGACAAATTGTGATTAGTGGAACATAAAATGAAACACAAAATGTGATATAGAGGATTTGTATTCCTTTTATCTATACTAGACAACATAATCCACACAAAAAAAAAAAAAAAACTATTGTATTGACAATGTTACTAACACACCACATTGTAAGTATTAACAACACTCAACAGAACTATAATAGATATAAAATACTTAAAACTATTTTTTATTTTAATCTCATTTCTAGCACTAAAGGGAGACCTGGGAGGGATATAGCAAGAGAAACTTCAAAAAGAAAAATACATATCTAATCAGTTGGGATACTTACTCTGTAGTGCATAAGCATAACAATCAAACTCAAATGTGAATGGTGAGAGAAAAGAAGCATTGTTTGCTTTAGAAGTTTGTACCACAACCTTATTACTCACGCGTGAGTGGTGATTAACTCTATTTTCCAGTGTACCTATGTGTTTTGGTTCCAACCTAGGGAAAAAGGCACAACCCATTTTTTATCTTTTCATCAAAAAAAAAAAAAAAAAAGGCACAACCTAGTGTAAAAGGATGACTAAAATTACTACCTATAGAGACATTCCTATTTATGATTAGCTTTTGAAAAATATATAGTTTTGGTTCTTGAGAAACCATTTCGTTTTGAGGCCATGTAGGTGTCCAATCCAGATTGTAGAGAAGTAATTTCTAGGGCATGGGACTGTACTCCTAATGGTACGCCCATGTTCAAGGCAACTAAGAAACTTCAAAGATGTAAGAAACGATTAAAAGCTTGGGATCAAGACCATTTTGGTAATGTGAGGAAAATCATAAAGCAGATAAAAGAAAGGCTTTGGAGAGTAGAGGAGGTTTTGGCAAGGACTAGGGTTTCTGATGAGATGGCTCGTTTAAAATCTATGTTGAATGTGCTTCTCGATAAAGAGGAAAAGATATGGTAGTAGAGGTCCCGGATTCAATGGCTAAAGAATGGTGATCAGAACACTAAATTCTTCCATGGATCAGCTACCTAGAGAAAAAGGAGGAATTTCATTAAGGAGTTGAGAGATGAGAATGGTGTTTGGCAAGAAAATGAGGAGGTGGTTTCAGATTTGTTCAAAAGCTTTTACGCTCAGCCTTTTACCTCTTCCACTCCACAAGGTTTAGAGCGTGTGTTGGATGGGGTTCAAACCGTGGTGCATGAGGAGAAAAGGGCTGATCTAACTCGTCCTTTCACAAGTGAGGAGGTGGGTGTTACAGTCAAGGAGATGGCTCCGCTTAAAGCTCCAAGTCCGGATGGTATGCCCCTTTTATTTTTCCAAACCTATTGGACTAATGTTGGTATGGATATTACTTAGGCTGTTTTATCTAGTTTAAACTTAGTTTCAATTTTGAAGTCTATTAATCATACTTTTATTACTTTGATTCCCAAAGTTCAAAATCTAGAAAGAGTGACAGAATTTAGACCTATAAGCCTATGTAATGTGCTCTATAAAATTGCTAGTAAGGTGATTGTTAACCGTCTCAAACCTCGACTTAATTCTATAATTTCAGAAACCAAGAGTGCTTTCATTGCTGATAGATTGATTACTGATAATATCTTGATAACATTTGAATCTCTACATTATATTAAGACTAACTATACAGGCAAGACTGGTTTTATGGCTCTGAAGCTGGATATGAGTAAAGTTAATGATAGAGTGGAGTGGGTTTTTCTTGAAAGAATCCTTCTTAAAATGGGTTTTCAAGATTCTTGGGTGGCTTTGATTATGGAATGCATTACCACAGTTACGTATTCTATTCTGGTGAATGGTGAACCTAAAGGGTTGATTAAGCCGTTAAGAGGTGTAAGGCAAGGGGATCCTCTCTCCCCGTATCTATTCCTATTTCGTGTAGAAGGGTTGAATACTTTGCTTAGTGGTGCTGCTGTTAGAGGAGAAATTCAGGTTCTTTCAATCTATAGAAATGGGCCTAAACTAACTCATTTGTTCTTTGCAGATCTACCTTGGAAGAGTGCGCTAAAATTCAAGAGTTATTAGCTTATTATGAGACTGCTTCTGGTCAAATGATAAATAATGAGAAAACAACACTCTTCTTTAGCAAAAACACATTTGAGCAAACCAAAGAAGCTATCAAGGTGGCGCTTAATGTACCAGCCATTCGGCATTATGAGAAGTATTTAGGGCTACCGTCTTTTATTGGCAGGAATAAGACGGCCTGCTTTACTCAAATAAAAGAACGAATTTTGAAAAGAATGTAGGGATGGAAAGAGAAGCTCCTATCGTAGGCAAGTAAAGAAGTTCCGTTTAAGGCTGTGGTTCAATCTATCCCTACTTGTTCAATGAGTGTCTTAAGTTACTGGTCGGATTGTGCAAAGATATTGAGGCAATGATTCGTAAATTTTGGTGGGGTAATGGTAAGTCCAAGAAAATCCATTGGATCAATTGTCGGTCTTTGTGTTCTTTAAAATCCATTGGAGGTATGGGGTTTCGGGATTTTCAAAAGTTTAATAATGCTTTGTTAGCTAAGCAGGTTTGGAGATTTGTTAATCACAAAGATACTCTCTTATATAGAGTCTTTAGTGCCAAATATTTTTCAAATGGTTGTATTCTTGAAGCTCAGGTTCATCCAAAATGTTCTTATACATGGAGGAGCATTCTACAAGCTACGGATGTTATTGACAAAGGAGCTATTTTGAGGGTTGGAGATGGTCAGAAAATTCAGTGTGGAAGCACCGATGGTTACCTAATCCTTCATACAGTATAATTAATTCCCCTAGAGATGCCTCAATGGTGGTCCGAGTTTGTGATTTGTTCTTTCCTAATACAAGAGTATGGGATCCTGGTAAACTATAGATTTGTTTCCTGCCTTGGAAGGCCGAGATGGTCCATCGAATACAGGTGCCCGAGACTTGGAGTGAAGATATTTTGATTTGGCCTCATACCTCAAATGGTGAGTATAGTGTGTGTAGTGCTTATCGTGTGTTAGTCGAGGAGGATGGTCAGGGCCTGCCAAGTTCATCCTCTTCGGGTGATTCTAAAAAGTTTTGGAAGAAACTTTGGAAGATTCGAGTTCCCAATAGAATTGACATTTTCTTTGGCGAACTGTTAAAGATTCCCTGCCCACGAAACAGAACTTGAATGCACTGCATGTACTGGTGAATGTTACCTACGAGGCTACGATCGCTGTGTTGATCACCTTGAGACTATCTTGCACTGCCTTTGGTTTGTGATAAGGCACGCTCAGTTTGGTGGTCTGACCTGGGCTTCCAATTTTTATACTGGAAGAAATTTCGTTCCTTTTATGATCTGGTGGAGGTACTGCTCAATGAAGGGTCGAGCTATAAGGTTGCTTTGTTTGCTACAATCGCTTGGGGATTATGGCAGAGGTGTAACCGATTAAGGGAAAATCAACATTGTTGGCAGCTTCAGGAAATTGGTGGTCTTGCGAAGGAGTTGGTTAGAGAGTTTTTTGAGGTGCATAACTCAAACTTGCCAGTGTCAATTCCTAGTCCTTGTGCTCGCTGGTGTCCCCCTCAACTTGGATGTTATAAGGCGAATGTGGATGCTGCTATGTTTGTCGACTTGGATTGTACAGGCATTAGGGTGGTGTTTCGGGACCATGAGGGTTGTGTCATTGCTGCACTGAGTCAGCGTATTCCCTTGTCCCAATCAGTTGAGATGGCTGAAGCATTAGCAGTGAAGCAAGCAGTGGTCTTTGCACAGGAGCTTAGCTTGACAAATGTGATTATTGAAGGGGAATCCCTTAGGGTGATACACGCTTTGGTTGAATCAGGTTAGTGCAAAACATTGTTTAGTCAGGTGATTGAGGAAACCAGGAGGCTTGGGGAGTCACTTCAGCTGTGTCACTTCTTGCATGTCAGACGAGATGGTAACTGGTTGGCTCATGCCTCAGCTAGAAAAGCAGTTTCATTTGCAAATACTGTTGTTTGGGCAGAAGAACTATCTAGTAATTTGAATGATGTATTCCAATCTAATTTTACTCTTCTTTAATAATATTTTGCTTACCTTTTTCTCAAAAAAAAAAAAGGAAAAAGAAAGAAAGGCTAGGGAGAAACCTACATGGGTTAAAAGAAAAAATAAATAAATAAATAAATAAATAAATAAAGCCTTGATTTTCTATTTAAGAAGTACAAATTGTATTGTTCCAGCTTTACCACTTTAAGGTGTGGGTGGAAACATTGTAAAATTGGAGATAAAATTTTAGAGGGAAGTTTTCAGTTCTTATAAGCATTTAATGTAAGTAACCTTTCTCCTAATTAGTTTTATTTTACTTATATTATTGTATCTACTGAATATTGTTTTACAATTGTTACAATTTTATGTCAATTGTTTAAGCTACATTGATTTAAAGTAACGAATAACAAATCATCATAAATGTATTTGACTACTATATACATGATTTTATATATGTATTTTGAATGAGATATATATTTATTTGAATTATAATTTAATATATCTGATTTTGGACAATCTGACTACGTTTTGATCTCTGACACCTAGCCAATGAAAGTTATTTATTAGTACTGAAACTAGTTTCATTTGGGGCATCCTGAGCCTATCGTGTTTCTGGACCCAATTAATGGGGAATATACATTAGCATGAAACTAGTTTCATCTGAATCTGATACCCAGTTATAGGAATATAGCGTAACCATAGTCATAAAAAATTGTTAAGAATATGAATTTTGTTTGAGTATTTGAACTATTATAGGTCCACGAAACTTCTTATGTTTTTGGAACCCATTGTATAGTTTTTGATATATGGAAAATTGATTATCTTCTCATCAACTTATGATATATTTTTAATATTAAAATATTTGACCAATGTACAATTTACTATTTTACTAATCTATTTCCTTGATCCAACTTATTAGGACTTTGGTTACTTATTGAGTTGTCAACTCACCCCATTTCCCCCTCTAGTTTCATATTATGAAGAATAGTAAGTTTTGGGACTTTTGCTGAAGGTGTATGCATGAAAGGAGATTAATAATTTTTGAAATAAGATGATCTTGTAAATAGTATATCTTTTGTTTAATGGTCATGAGGTTTGAATTGTTGCTCTATTGGTACTTTGGAGATCGTTTAACAGTTGCATTATTGAGAAAATTTTTGGATTTTTTGATGAAATTTTCTTTGGGGATTAATTTTATTTGCTAAGAGGCCTTGCACACTTGTAGGGTGAAATCTTTAAAAACGTGTGGCCATTGTCACGTGCCTATCTTTATGGTTGGGTTCGGGCTGTGACACTTAATAAGCTAGACGTTACACTAATCCCATAAATGCACACTATTGTAATAATCTTAATGCAAATATCATAACATCAATGGATTAAAAATAAAATTAGCCAAATAAATTTAATTAGAAACGATGCTCACATTGTAACTTCCTATACTTGATTGATGAAAACAATTGTACAATTTCTATATATTTTCTAACAAAATATGAAATTAATTACAATGTTTCCAAGGTCATATAAGCTACTATTTCGTTCTTATATATAGATTTAAAGAAGGAAGAAATGAGGATTGTACAAAATTAGCTATCACAATATTTCCAAGTCCATATAATTAACTACCACACATTAGCTTGCTTGCATCTTCAAATACGTATTTAATTGTTTTTTTTTTTTCACCAACCAATTAAGTTCTATACTTCCTAATAATTTGTTAATTGTTTTCGTTATCTAATGATATATTATTATCTAATGGGATGTTTCCATAATAATCCTATGGTATTTGATTGAGCATGAAACTTTGATTTCTATTGTGAGGACAAGGATCCCTAATCCAATTCAAATGGGCAACCAAGATTATTTCCAAGGATACACCTCGGACCTCAAGGACGAGCATTAGCTATGTGAAGCGCATGAAGTTAAAACATCACAAAGGGAAGAAAGCAGAATCAACACAAAATATGAGAAGGATGAAGGAAGAAGGGTGTAGAAGCCATCCCCTCCACATTAAATACAAGACAACCACTCCCTTGGCCGCATTAATGAGGAAATGACCATGAACAGTAGTGGCACAGCTAAGATTGTAGGGTAAAAGCTTACTAGTATGTTTTGAATGAGACAGAAGTCCTAGGCATGCAATCTCAACCCTCCAAGTGTAGGATTATGATGATTTGCGTTTAAATATAAAAGAAAAATTAAGATCCATATGGGGGGGATCGAGAAAAAGAAGGGAAAAGGACTTTGTAACCAAGAACTGAAATATTTGTGTAAGTGAGAAAGAAACACACATATATAAAATAGACATTCCTCGGGCCTGACCGAGGAGCCTCTTTTCTTCATTATTTGTTGCCCTAGTCATTTCATTTGCTTCTTATCTCATTGTGATTAACTTTAACTTATTGAGTGATCAATATCCAACCCATTCTTTAACAAATTTATTGTGGTGGGCTTATTGGGCCATTGTCTGAGTCATTTTTGGGCCATGACTTAAGTTGTGCCCTTAAAATTGGCGCCATCTATAGGGAATATTGAACATACTTAAGTTAGTTCAACCATGGTGGGTTAAGAGGAGTCAATGGGATCGTAACATCAAGATCATTTTATGAATCTTGAGCGAAGGAGGGATCATGAGGTTAGTGTGCACACAACTCATACTAGTAGGAGTTATTCTAAGAGTGGGAGCCATGTGTCTCATGGGGGGGATACCAGAAACTTGTAGTTGGAGATAGATCATTTACGTAGTAAGTTACGTCGGAAGCAGAGGAGAGGGACACCATCACGTACAGAATCTCTGTTTGATGATGATGGCAGTTACAAACCCCGATCAAGGACTCCTCCCAGCAATTCCTTCTCCTATAATGAAGAGTGTCATCATAAGCAAAGGAATGGAAGCCCAACTTATAAAGGCTTGGGAAATAATGCTATGAGCAATGCTTTGTGTCAAATCTCAAAGTCCTTGTTCACTTGGAAGATTGACAAGGCAAACCTTCCTCAGCGGTTCACGCAGCCCACGTTTACCATGTATAATGGTAGAACGGACCCGATGGAGCACGTCAGTCATTTTAACCAAAAAATGGTTGTTCACTCGAGGAACAAGGCCTTGATGTGGAAGGTGTTCCTGTCTAGCTTAGGGTTACGATGAGGTGGTTCAATGGTCTGGAGGAAGGATCAATTAACTCCTTTCAAAAGCTTACCAGGGCCTTTGGAGCCCGATTTATCACTTGTAGTAGGGTTCCCCGTCCCCTGGACTCCTTGTTATCTATGACTATGCGAAAAGGTGAGACTCTGAAGACTTACTCGAATAGGTACTGAGAGATGTTTAATGAGATAGATAAAAATTTCGAGGATGTAGCAATAAGGACGTTCAAGGTCAGTCTGCCCACTGAGCATGATTTAAGGAAGTCCTTGACAAGGAAGCCTACCCAAAGTATCCGTCAACTAATGGACCAGATTGACGAGTACAAACGAGTGGAGGAGGATCAGCAACAAGGGAAAGGAAAAGTAAAAGAGAAGGTAATTCCCCAAGACCGAAGAGATTTTCGGTCAAAAAGGTATAACAGCAATCGGCGTAGAAGAGATTTTACTGGACATGTTGGGCCTACTACTACCTAGGTGGTTAACACAGTGTTCAAGGAGCCTGTACACCAAATCCTGGAAAAGATAAAAAAATGAGCTATATTTCGAATGGCTAAACAAGATGGGAAGAGACCCCATGAAGCGAAATCAAAGTCTTCATTGCCAGTACCATCAAGACTGAGGACACCTTACAGAAGATTTCAGGACTCTGCGTGACTACCTTGAGCAGTTAGTCAAACTTGGGAACTTGAGGCATTTCCTGTATCAGCCCGGTAGGCAGGGGAGTCAGGTCGGATCAGCACACCAAAGGGATGCTTCCTCAAGATCACCCCTAGGAACAATCAGTGTTATTCTTGCTACCCCAGGTCGGACTGGTTCATATCCATCAAGGGTTATGTCCATAGCAAGGCCACACGCTGAGGATTTGTGCCTTGATTCTAATCATGGAAGAATGGAAGTCCGACCAGCTCTAAGCTTCTCTGATGAGGATAAAGTTGGAACTTTTCAACCACATGATGATGCCTTGGTGGTTACCCTCCAGATAAGGGAGGATGATGTGAAGAGAGTCTTGGTGGACCAAGGCAGCTGGGCCGAAATCATGTACCCTAACATGTATAAGGGGCTTAAGTTGAAGCCTGAGGATTTAGTCAGCTACGATTCCCTACTAGGAGGGTTTAGTGGGAAGACGGTTATCCCAAGGGGCCAGATCAGACTGCTTGTTCAAGCAGGATCAAAAGTAGTTGAGGTATGTTTTATTGTGGTGGATACATATTCCCCCTATACTGCTATCATGGCAAGGCCTTGGCTTCATGCCATGGGGGCTGTTTCTTCAACTTTGCACTTGAAAGTGAAGTATCCCTCAGGGGACTAGGTCGAGGAGCTGATTGGAAGTCAGGACAAGGCCAGGCAATGCCTAGTTAGGACAATTAGACATCAGTCTAAGGGTGAATCCTCGGCCACCACTAGGGGTGGCAATTTGTGTTCGCGTGTTGGGTTCATGTCAGGTTAAGCTGTAAGTATTATTTTATATAGGTCAACCCGAACCTAACCTGTTTAATAAACGGGTCAGGATTCCTCAACCCTAACACAACCCGTTTATTAAACGGGTAACCCGACACGACACGTTTAACCCGTTTAATTAGTAGGTCATATTAGGGTCAACATAAATGACTTATTAAACCTGTTTGATTAATAGATCCTAAATGACTCGAACAACCTGTTTAATTAATAGGTTAAACTTAACCCAAATAACCTGTTATCTTCTCTCATATATCTAAAATTATAATTCAACCATAAATCAAGTAATAAAAATTCAAATAATAACGAAAGCAAATATTCTTTCATTCCTTCAAAAAAAAATTACTAGTCCAAAAGGTTCGAGCCCTAATACAATCAAATTCAATAATATGTCAAAGTTCCATAATAAATAAACCAAAATTATTACATGGCATCCAAGTGCCAAATAAAAAAACTTTAAAGACATTACATATTAAGAAATTAAAAAACCAGACTAATTACATATATGGCATATCAAAATAACCATGATGGCAAAATCTAAGTCTAAACATCCAAGTGCCATATCAAAAAGTAAAGTCATCACTGATTAAGGGACTGGATAATCCATTGAGGGTTCCATTAAAGAGGTGTCTTCCTTATGCTCACCCTAATTGATATTCGTGTTCATTATATCTTCAGTGAGCTCTTCCAATTGTGATTGTGCAAGTTCTACATCAAAAAAATTTAATGAAACATTAAAAACTTATCAAAGCATTATAAATAAGAAATTTAGAAACTGTGGATAATCAAGCAATTGAATCAATTAAACAAATAATAGTCATTCGCATAGTAGTAATTACTAGTAATGAACTTGTGATGTCTACCAAGTCTACTTATAAACAAACGTATTCTGCCAAAACAACATTTATACAACAATTATATCCAGAGGAAACTAAGACCTTGGTTTATTGTTCTGTACTCCTATTTGACATTTTATGGAAATGAAGGTATCATATCATATACTAAATTACTGAAAAACAAAACAAAATTAAAACCTATTAGAACCCAACACAAATTTCTAGTAGTTTTCTCTAACTTACTATTATAGTGTTATACAAGACTAGTGAAAGGGGCATTAACAATAACATTTTCCTTTAACATGAACATAGAAGGGCAATGGAGTAGAACATTGAAAGGGAAAATTAATCATTCTACCAGATCTATCATCAAAATGAAATTTGACTTTTAAAGATAATAGTATGGAATGTTATTTGCACTAAAGCACAATAAGGTGAATCATCTCACCACAATAAAACCAACTTAAATCCAGATCAAATAAGTATAAATATGAGACAAAGTTTCCCATTTATATCTATCCTATAATTAGAGTTTTCTTTTTAAAAAATCATCATAAAACTTAAAACTCATTCAGCCAACATGTAAATAAAAAATACATTACCTATATCTGCATATAACCAGTCTCTGGTACAAAACAATGCCTTCATAACATTAGGGTTTAAGTGCACTCCTGAATTGATCAATGACTCGTCCCCCAACACTAAAAGTGGATTCCGAAGCAACGGTAGAAATAAGAATGCTTAAAATATCACGAGCCATGGCAGCAATTTCTGGATATCAAAATTCATTCCCTTTCCAAAAAGCAAGTATGTCTAGTTTTGCATTCAAAATTTTACTTGGTTCATCCAAGAAGAGCTCCAATTGTGTTTTTTATGCCTGCTTACCCATATCCATACTATGAAAGGAATCAAATTCCTACATATAAAAACAATATAATAAATGTTAATCTAAGCAGAATATAAATATCATAATATAAATGATAAAAAAAGAATAACAAAAAAATAACATACTTGCATCATAGACAAAGATCCCTCATTAGCATATTGTTCTTCAGTAGCTTGACTAGCCATTCTAGAAGATGTTGAAAAATGTAGGAACATTACTCACATATTCTCCAAACATAGCAAATAATTTTTCACGAACCTTCAAATATTGGAGTGAACTAGCATATCCATAAAGTTTCTAATAGCACCAATCAATAAAGGGCAGCTTATACCTAGGGTCCAAGACCACTGCTACGGCCAACACAACACTAAAATCTATCCAATACTTCTCAAATTTTGCAAGCATTTGATCTACCGTTTTTCTCATATACTCATCCTCACTATCACTTTCTTTCTTCAAGGTAAAATAAACAATAAAAACTTGTGGAAAATACAAGTTAGTTGTTGGATATTTTGTGCCAGAAAAGGCCAATGTAGCATCATAAAAAACAGCCAAGAACTTCTGAATTTTTTCTACCTTTTGCCACTCATCAACAGTAGGACAATGTTTAAAATTATATTCAGTTAACTCTAAGTGTTGAAAAGCACGTCGAAAAGAGAGAGCACTTTGAAGCATTAAAATGTAGAATTCCATCTAGTAGGCACATCTTGCCTTAAACCTTTCTTACCATCCAAATCCATTTGCTTAATAGATTCATAAAAAGTTTTTTTCCTCCCTTGTGAGCCTCTTACATACTTAATGCTTTCACGAATTTTTTGGACAATGACATCAATATCTTTCAAACCATCTTGTAAAACCAAATTGAGAATATGAGCACAACAACGAAGAAAAAAAATTCACCATTACAAACAAGTGCTTTCTTATTTATCAATTGAGTTCTTAGCATGTCAATAGAAACATCATTGGAAGAAGCAATGTCCAACGTCACACAAAAAATCTTATTCTCAATTCCCCACATAGATAGCAATTTATAGACCTTTTCAAACAAAGAAACACCATTAAGTGGTGGTGGCATATGGCAAAAGTTCAACACTCTTTTTTGTAAGACCCAATTAGCATCATTAAAATGAGCTGTAACACACATATAGCCATCAGTAGCTATAGAAGTCCACTAATCAGATGTTAAACAAACTCTACCAACAGCAGATGTCAACATAGATTTCATCATTTCTTTTTCCCTCTTATACATCTTAAACAAATCATTCTTAGCAGTATTTCTAGAGATATTAGGGACATCAACACACAAGTAAGAAAAAATTGCCCGTATACCAACATACTCAACAAACCAAAAAGGTAATTCATGCATTGTAACTGCAGCACATAACAACTCCCTAAATTTTGTAGGATCAAATTTAGGTAAACTTACAAACATTGCATTTTGGCTACGTATAAGCTGGCCAACAACCCTTGTGTCTTTTCTCGGACATACTTCCAAATGGCGCTTCAAATTTCCAGTATTGTATGCTCGGGCAACAATATATTCCTTTCCACACTTCTTGTATTTGCATGTAGGCTTTTCTTCATCTTTTGTAGGAAGCAGCTCAAAGAAACTCCAAACATATGAAGTCCTCCTCCTTTCGTTGTCTTTGTTATTTGTCTTATTCTTAGACTTAGTCTTAGCCTTCTTTGGCGGAGGAAGTTCAACCACTTCATCAAGTTCATCTTCTAAGTCAATGTCTTCTCCTTCATACTTAATTTCAATAGGTATCATCTCATCACTTTCCATCTAGACCAATTTAAAGAAAAATTATTGATTACAAATTTAGTAATTCTAAGATGACAAAAACAAATAAACTTGAAAAGAAATCATAAAGAACGACAAATAAATTTAAAATCAACAAAACAAATAAAACAAATCTACTATGTCTTTTAGTACTAAATAGTCAACATTACAGTGATTAACACAAAATACAAATTGATCTTCAATTATTTTATTTTACGATGATTGAAATAGAAAATACTTTAAAAGAAATCAAAGAGCAAGACAAATTATTTTAAAATCAACAAAAGATAAATAGATCTACTTTTTTTTTAGACAACAGATCTCCTATTAGTACTAAAAATCAGCAGTATGGTGATTAACACAAAAAAAACAAATGGATTTTTCTACAATTTGTTTTTCTGCAAAGTTTTTTTTTTTTTTTTTTGTCTATTTTTCTGCTGTGTTTTTTTTTTTCTGCAGTATCAGTTTTTTGCACAGTTTTTCAGTAGTGTTGTTTTCTGCAGAAATAGGTCTGGTTTCCCCTATATCTAGTTCTTATGTACAATTTGTTATCTTGTTTGTTTTCTGCAGTATATGGTTCTTATGTATTGATTATTATACTTATGTAACAAAATTTCTATCTTTTATTTTAAAAAAGAGAAAATAATCAACATGATAGTGATTAACAAAATAAAGGAACGGATCTACAATTATTTTCTTTTAAGATGATAGATACAAAGAAACTTGAAAAGAAATCATAGAGCAAGACCCAAGTATTTAAAAAAAAAAAACAAAAAAACAAGCAAGTCTACTATTAGCACTAAAAAATCAACATGATAATGATTGACACAACTAAAAAAATCTACAATTATTGAAAATTTCAATAGTAAGAAAACAAAAACAAAAATATATAACATATATACCTTGCTAGTGGATTTAGTGGTTGAAAGCTGAAGAACTTGAACTAGTGAAGCTGTGAAGTCGTGAAGGAGAACAGAGAGTAGAGAGGGCAACCACGGTTTTGAGGGGAAGAGAAATTAAAGGGGTCGGCTAGGGATTCGAGGGAAAGTGAGAGTAGAGGATTGAGAGACATGGGAAGGCTAGGGTTTTGATTTTATATTGTAGATTCAATGTATCCATAGTTGTAAAATTTGTATCTGTAGAAGTGTAAAGAGGATCGGTTGGAGTTTTGAATAGAAGAAGAAGAAGAGTTGAAGACAAAGAGTAAAGAATGACGATGAAAACTAAGAGATGCAAGACTAAGAGAGGCGTGAGGTTAGGTTCTAACTAAGGAGAAGAGATGATAGATAAACTTATATACCTAGGTTATAAGGGTAAGATGGTAAAATTACCTTTATAAGCTAATCAGGTCAAACGGGTCAAACGAGTTAAACATGCTAAACACGAACACGACTCGTTTAATAAATAGGTCAGCCATGACAACCCAAATATGACCGAACCCGTTTAGCCTCAACCCATGATCTTGTTTATAAACGGGTTAGTCGTATCGGGTTTGTGGGTCGTGTCCGGTTTTGCCACCCCTAGCCACCACAAGAAGGGCTTTATAGCAACCAAAGGAGACAGAAAGGTCCTCGGACGCAGCTAAAGGGACGAGATGCAAAGATTTGGAAAAGACCACTATTGATAATGATGATGATAAGTATTTTCAAGTGGGAGTTTAGCTACCTTCTCGAAAGAAGGAAGAGTCGATTGCTTTCCTTAGAAAGAACATTAATGTGTTTGCCTGGAGTACCTATGAAGCTCCCGGGGTGGATCCAAGTTTCATTGTCACCAAATGAATGTTAATCCATTTGTTACCGCCAAGAAACAATCACCTCGGCAGTCTTCCAAAGAACATTCTAATGAATTCAAAGAAGAGGTGGTGAAGCTTAAGCGCACAAGGGCAATAAAAGAGGTTTTTTACCCCGAATGGTTGGCCAACACGGTGGTGGTAAAAAAGAAGAATGGGAAATGACGAGTGTGTGTGGACTTCATAAATCTAAACAAAGCTTACACTAAGGGCCCCTTCTTGATACCTCAAATAGACCAGTTGGTGGACGCGACGGTTGGTCATCCTCGGATGAGCTTTTTAGATGCCTTTCAGGGGTACCATCAAATACCCTTAGCTTTGGCTGTCCAAGAGAGTACTGCTTTCGTAACCCCCACTGGGAATTATCATTACAAGGTGATGCCATTGGATTGAAGAATGTTGGGTCTACTTACCAAAGGATGATGACTAGAATGTTTGAACCCCAGCTTGGCAAGAATATTGAAGTCTATATTGATGACACGGTGGTGAAAAGCAAAGCAGAGACCGAGCATGTGAATGACCTTAGAAGTGTTTTTGAGGTGTTAATAAAGCATAAATTGCACCTTAACACTTCTAAATGTTCCTTTGGCGTTAGTTCAAGCAAGTTTTTGGGTTATATGGTTACCCATCATGGGATTGAAGTTAATCCTGATCAGATTAAGGCAATCAATGGCTTGTAACCTCCTCGGAATCCTAAAGAGGTCCAAAAGTTGACAAAAATGACTGCAGCCTTGAACAGATTTATCTCCCAATCCGTGGATAGATGTAAGCCATTCTTCCAACTCTTACACAAGTGGAAGGGGTTTAAGTGGAACGAGGAGTGTGCCCTAACTTTTCAACAATTAAAGGATCACCTTTCTCAGCCACCAATTATGTACAGACCCGAGGAGGAAGAAGTTCTTTTCGCCTACATTGTCATGGCATCTCATGTAGTTAGTTTGGTATTAGTGAGGGTAGAGAATGGAGTATAGCAGCCAGTCTATTATGTGAGTAAGTCACTACATGAAGCAGAGGTTTGTTATTTACCCTTGGAAAAAACCATTTTGGCAGTGTTGCACGCTACTCAAAAACTCCCCCATTGCTTTCAGGCTCATACAGCTATAGTTTTAACTCAACTCCCTCTACAGTTGTTGCTTTAAAAGGCTGATTATACAGGGAGAATTGCCAAGTGGGGGATGATCTTGGGGGCATTTGACATAAAGTACATGCATCGGGCCTCTATTAAAGGGCAAGTTCTTGCAGATTTGGTGGCCGAGTTTACTAAGTCTCCAATAGAGGGGGTAGACGAAGAACATGGCCTAAAAGGAAAGCAAGTTCAGGAAATCTCTCTACGGGGGCCGTCATCCTGGAAGTTTTATGTTGACAGTGCCATAAAAAATAAGAGGGGAACTTGGGTGGGGTTGGTTATAGTGTCCCCAGATAGGATCACCTTTGAGAAATCTTTAAGATTAGGTTTCTTGGCCATGAACAATGAAGCTGAGTATGAGGCTTTGCTAAAAGGGATTGCTATGGTTCAGAAGATGGGAGGAAAGGTTGTTGAAGTGTTCTCGGACTCGAGGTTGATTGTAGGACAAGTAAAGGGAAAGCTGGAAGCTAAGGAATTAAAATGCAAAGGTATCTGAATCAAGCTCGACATTTGCAGTCAAGTTTTGAATTTTTCATCATACAACAAATCCCAAGAAGCAGTAATACCCATGCTGATTGCTTGGCAACTGTGGCAACCTTCTCGAGATAAGGCCTACCTCTAATTATACTTGTTGAGGATCTACATATGCCTGTCGAGGAGAAGAAGGGGAAAGTCCAAGTTCACCAGATCATGGTCGGGCCTAGTTGGGTGAATCCTTTGGTTCTATTTCTCAAGGAAGGTGTTTTGCCTAATGAGAAGGGAGAGACGGAAAAGATATGGAGGAAAGCTCCTCGATTTTGGTTGTCTGAGGAACAAAACTTGTACAAACATTCCTTCTCTGGACCATACTTGCTTTGTGTTCATCCTGAGGTGGTGGAACCACTTTTGGAAGAGTTGCATAAGGGGATATGAGGAAGTCATACATGGGGCATGTCCTTGTCACATAGAGCCCTTACTTAAGGGTATTGGTGGCCGAGTATGCAGAAAGAAGCACAAGAGTACATTAAAAAGTGTGATTAGTGCCAAAAATTTGCTCTGAATATTCATCAGCCCAGGGGGGTACTCAATCCTCTGTCTAGTCTGCGGCCATTTGCTCAATGGGGTTTGGACATCGTAGGATCATTTCCCAGGGCTGTGGGAAACCGAAGATGGCTCCTAGTCAAGACTGATTACTTCACGAAGTGGGTAGAAGCTGAGCCACTGTCCAATATCAGAGATGTACATGCAAAAAAGTTCATTTGGAAGAACATTGTTACTCGATTTGGGATTCCTCACACCCTTATCTTAGATAATGGGCTCCAATTTGACAACAAAGCTTTCAGGAGATACTACTGTGAGCGAGGCATTAGAAACTGGTATTCAACTCCAACCTGTCCATAAGGAAATGGGCAAGCTGAAGCAGTCAACAAAGTCATAGTAAACAGGCTTAAGAAGAGGTTAGATGAAGCAAATGGAAGATGGGTAGAAGAACTACCACACGTCCTTTAGACATATTCACCCCTCGTCGGTCAATGGGGGAAACACCCTTTTCAATGACCTATGAGTCCGAGGCTGTGATCCCTCTAAACCCTGGGTTTCCAACATTAAGGATGAGCTTGTTCACCCCAGATAGTAATGATCAGCTATTGGAGAAAAGTTTAGACTTAGTTGACGAACGAAAGGAAGTGGCCATGGTTCAACCGACGTACTACTAGCAGAAGCTTAAGCAAGGGTATGATACTAGTGTGAAGGTAAGGCCATTAGCCCCAAGAGACTTAGTGCTGAGAAAAGTAGTGGGAACTGCAAAGATTCCATCATGGGGAAAGCTAGGGCCCAATTAGGAAGGGTCATATCGCATCACTACGATAGCTGGAATAGGTGCCTACTTTTTGGAAAATCTAGATGAAAATGTTGTTCCACGTCTATGGAATGTAAATAATCTACGAAGGTACTATTATTAATGAAAGGCAATCATGCCATTTTCTATTTCAATCATTGTATGCTTTATCTCAGTTGTTCATTTAAGTGTTAAACAAAACATTGGCTAGGTTCAACTCCTTGGGTTACCTGTCTTAGGTAAATTAACACTTGGTTCATTTTTATGTTAATAGAACCTTAGCTAGGTTCAACTCCTCCGGTTACCTGCCTTGGGTAAATTAACACTAAGTTCATTCTTATGTTCAACAGGACCTTGGCTAGGTTCAACTCTTTGGGTTACCTGCCTTGGGTAAATTAACACTTTGTTCATTTTTATGTTAAACAAGACCTTGGCTAGGTTCAACTCCTTGGGTTACTTGCCTTGGGTAAATTAACACTTAGTTCATTTTTATGTTAAACAGAGCCTTGGCTAGGTTCAACTCCTTGGATTACCTGCCTTAGGTAAATTAACACTTAAGCTGTTTATGTTAAATAAAACCTTGGCTGGGTTTAACTCCTCAAGTTACTTGCGTTGAGTGAGTTAATACTTAAATTACGTTTGAAATGTTCAATCTAGCCTTGATTGTATTTGATTTCTTATATTATCTACCTTTAGAAATAAAACCCCAGTACAAATACTTCCTTATAAATATAGACATGTTAACCGAAGAGTGAATTGTAGAAATATGAACATAAGTCAAAACGACAAAGCTTTAACTAAAGTTTTCCATTAAGCTAAATTCAAGGAAATACATATGGAAAAGGAGGCAAGTAAAGGCAAAATGCCTTCTGTTTAAAAAAAAAAAAAAGTAGCATGAAAATCCACTGCCATATTCCTTAAGCTTTGGAAATTTTCTGTGTCTCTATCCCTATAGTGGGTTGCACTTCAGAGGTTGGGGTTGGGGTAGAAGGAGCCATTGTGAGTGGTGCAGCATCTGTGGAGGAATCTCCTGCTGTTTGGGATGCTTTGGTTGCCACCTCAATGCCTTAGGCAGAAGCTATGCTGGGCTTAAAGACGGCTAGCTTGGTCTGTTTGGCTTAGCAGGAGCAGTGGTGCTGGGCTGCTGCTCAGTGGGTTTGGCTTTGGCGGGAGCAGTGATTTTAGGCTGTTATTAAGTTGGTTTGGCTTGGGCAGGAGCTGCAGTGCTGGATTTAGGCTGAGGGTTCTCTGTAGAGCTCGCTGGAGTTGAAGCAGAAGTACTGATAGAAGGTTGGCTGACTGGACGAGGTCTGATTGTTAGAGGGTAGAAGGCCTTCTCCGGATTCCTTAGCTTGGAGTTGGAGTCTATTCCAATAGCATTCAAGGCCTCAATCCATGTCTGGAGGCAGAAGCTACGACATACAACAGGGAGTTGAGATTTGAGGTAAGCTTCAGTCTCCTTTTGCCCTTGGTCGTAAGTAGTTTGCTCGACCTTGTCCATTTCCTTGGCCTTTTGGCTAAGCTGCTTCTTCAGCTTGAAAATAGTTGTCTGAGCAATGGCAAGCTGGCTTTCTGCCTCCCTCAATTGCATGAGATGCTCCCCTGAGCTTTCAATTGAAGCCTCAGCACTCTTTTTGGCCTTGTCACTCTCAGCCAGCTTGAGGAGAGTCTCCTTCAGCTTTTTATTAGTTAGAGACTGAGACTTCTGCGCAATGAAGCGCTTGGATTTGTCCTTCTTTAAGTCTCGGAAGCCTGGTTGACCCACTCCTCTGCCACGTGTGTTGCTTGGGTAGCCTATTTATGAACAATTAACATAAAAGTTAGTGAGACAGCACGCATAGAAGGGATTTCAAAGGTAAGAAACCTTACCAGAGCTAAGTCCCTCTTCATAGACAGGAAAAGCTCAAGCTTCTTTAGATTTCAAAGCTCATCCATGTCCCTTGGGAGAAGAAGGGCTTGTTCCGCAGCATTGGCTATGTAGCTTGCTCTTCCACCATCAAAATCGCAGATAGAAGCATCCTCCCAAAGAGGCGAGTCGTCCAACTCAAAGATAGGGTTCCAATTCAGAACCTAAGACCTTCACTCAGAGGCTACGCTTGAGCTTTCCACTCTTTTTCTTTGTTGGACACGAGTCATTTTAGTCACCTTGGTGGGCTCATGAGGGGTTTCCTCTTGAACTTCTCCCTCCTCAATAACTCCTTTACCTCCTTTTTTGTCCATTTTTCGCTTTTTGTAAGCTAGTTCGGTCTGTGCGAGGGCAGGAGGAATTGGAGTTAGAGGTATGGGAATTATAGAGACCTTGGGGGCTGCTATCCCAACGTGGGACTCTAGCAGAGAAAGCAAATCTAGCAACTTTTTCTCTATCAACATCCCTTCGGGTACTCTAGTATCCTTTTTGTCTTCACTAACTAAGGTTGCAGTTAGCTGGGGGCTAAGTCCTTCCTCCTCGAACACGTTGGTGCAGTAAAAGATTTCAAAATCCTCGTCTCAGACGGGATTTTCAATATCTTCCTCCAAAGTATAATCCTCAGATTCTATCTCGGCTTCTTCGTTCAAGGATATAATCCCCTCTATGATAGGTTGAGGGTTCTCAAAGGTAGGGAGCTCAATGGGTTGAAGGTCTTTAAAGGTAGGGAGCTCGACTACTTGTGTTCCTTTTGGAGGAGGTTTACGTATGAAGCCTTCGATGGTCACATCAACCAGAGCAAGGCAAGAGTCTTGGGCCTTAATCATGTGCTTGGATGTTTGGAAGCGATTGGATATGGGGGTGAAGCCTAGGATCGCATGAATTGCGTCGAGCTGACCGTCCCAATGTAGAAAGATTTCGGACCTTAAGACTCGGTTCATTTTTTCAAAGTTCACTAAACTTTGTCTCTTGGTGGTGGCTTTTTTCTCTGAAGAAGAAAGGTTAAGAATTCACGTTAGTTTGCAGGTCGGACAAGCCCAAATCTGAGCAAGTAGAAGAAATATATACATACATAAAGGTAAAACGAAAGAATGGCATGTAAAAAGACTGTTTATAGTTTCCTAAGCTATCATTGATTTTTGTTAAATGTCCCTAAGTTGTCCCACCTGGAGTTCCATCCTTGGTAGGGCAATGGAGTTCGTCGTGCCACTCCCCTAAAACAATGAGAATGTCCTCGTCCATGCTTTTGTTCGTCTCGGGGAGACGAGAGATTAGCCTAATAGTAGGAACCCAAGTTTTTAAGTAATAACCCCCCCCCCCAATCGGCACCTTTCTGACAACTATACACCCAATTCACGTCATGATGGGTAAGTTGTATACCCAACTTTTCATTTAGTGCATCTACACTACCTAATATTCTAAACATATTTGGAACGCACTGGGTAGGACATAGTCTAAAAAGATTTAGAAAATCCCTAGTAACTCTACCCATAGGAATCCTCATACCCCCTTAAATGAAGGCAATCAAAGGAATTACAACAGCACCAGTAGGCCTCTTCTCATGCCACTCACTTGGGTTGCAATGTTGTGTGGACACATTGTTAGGAATCCTATAAAACCTCTTAAACTCCTCTCGGTGTTCGGGAGTGTCAACCAAACTAAAAAATCTACTAGCGTGAAAGAATAAGGGAAGAACTCTGGTTAACAAAAATACACACTTAAGAGTTCAAGGGAGAAGAACTCTTTGGGCGAGGTTATCAAGTGAGAGGAGTGTATTTATGTTATAGTCTGCTTCTAGGGAGACAAAATGGAGAGAAGGGTCTTACATCTCTCTATATATAGGCTGGAAAAGGGAGGAGCGGTAATCTTCCCCGCCCCTTCTAATGGTGAATTCTGAGCCATTCGATCATGATCTCATAGTAGAACATGGGAAATAGCAAGCCGCCAATTGCATTGATTGTGGAGTTGGGATTTCAAAGCGTTAGAGCGAATCGCAGTCAGTTGAAAAGACATGTTCACGGGGGGGCCTATTTACGAACGTACCCTTGTCAATGACTTTTAATTGGCCAAAACCTCACTTTTTCTTGGTCGGGAGTGAAAAATGAGGTTCTGGGGGGCTATTGTGAGAATGAGGACTAATCCAATTCAAATGGGCAGCGAAGATTATTTCCAAGGATACACCTTGGACCTCGGGGACAAGCATTAGCTGTGTAAGGCGCATGAAGTTAAAACATCACAAAGGGAAGAAAGCAAACTCGGCACAAAATACGAGAAGGATGAAGGGAAAAGGGTGTAGAAGCCATCCCTTCCGCATTAAATACAAGACATCCACTCCCCTGGCCGCATTAATGAGGAAATGACCATAAACAGTGGTGGCACAGCTAAGATTGCAGGGTAAAAGCTTACTAGTATGTTCCGGATGAGACAGAAGTCCTAGGCATGCAATCTCAGCTCTCTAAGTGTATGATTAGGATGATTTGTTTTTAAATATAAAAGAAAAATTAAGATCCATATGGGGGGGTCTAGAAAAAGAAGGGAAAAAGGACTTTGTAACCAAGAACTGAAATATTTGTGTAAGTGAGAAAGAAACACACATATATAAAATAGACATTCTTCGAGCTCGACGAAGGAGCCTCTTTTCTTCATAATTTGTTGCCTTAGTCATTTCATTCGCTTCTTATCTCATTGTGATAAACTTTAACTTATTGAGTGATCAATATCCAACTCATTCTCTAACAAATTTATTATGGTGGGCTTATTAGGCCACTGTCTGAGTCATTTTTGGGCCGTGGGTCAGGTTGTGCCCTTACATCTACCTTCTTCTTCTTCTTCTTTTTGATAATTCAATAGTTAAGTGAAGAGATTTGAAGCCTAAACATCACCATTAAAAACGTGGGTTCTTATTGAGTAATGATAGGGATGCAAACTTTTTTGCAAAATTTTTTACAAACTATTGATGTTGTGAGTGATTATTGGTAAATGAAAAGTGACGTTAGTGGTGAGCTCGATGACAACTAGTAAGAAGTTGGCCACATCAACAATTTGTAAAAATATTATGAAATTGTTTGTGGCTGTAGCATTACTTGTTCTGATTAAGCGCTCTTAGTTATATATTAATTATTTAAGTATCATGAAATTTTGAAGTTATTTTTCTAAGATTTATATGAGAAAAAAAAATTATATATATATATATATATATTATTCTTGCTTAAATTTAGTTGCTTTTATAAAAACTGAAACAAAGTCCAACAAAAGAATAAAAAAATTAATAATACACAATCAAGAATATAAAAAAATAATTGAAGGATTTTTGCATTTTTATTTTATCAAAACAATATTTGCATTTTTAGTAAGCATGAAACATATGTATCTATATCAATCACTATATCATGTAATTTCAAGCATGTGAACACTTATAGTATGATACCTCACTACACGACTTTGTCTTTCGATTTTGTTTATAAAATAGAATACTAAAGATTATAATTTTTTAAAGAAAAATTACTAAAATATTTTTTTTATCCATCGATCGATAGTTGGGGGTGAGGCAATTTAAATAATTGATGCCTCTGGTGGAAACACAAAGTGCCAACCAGTTGAACTACAAGGCTCTTAATGAAAATTATTGAAATATTAGAGGAAACTAATAAGAAGTGTCAAACAAACTTCTTAATGAGAATACCCTTTGTGTGGTTTTCGATGTCACATAAATTCTAAAAATGTATTCAAAGTTTTCAAATCCAGACCGAACGGGTTAACCGTGAACAAAATTGAAATCTAGTTTTTTAATCATGCATAACCGAATTTCAAAGAAATTTTGTGAATCACTTGACCCGTAGTTGGACAGTGCAGTTCAAAAAGAACCAATAGGATTTAATCACCTCATGAAAATTATTAAAATATTGGAGAAAACTAATAGCAAGTGCCAAACAACTTGATATATATGGTGCAGATATTAGGCTTAGAACCTGATGTACCTTGGTTGATGAATTGGAAAAAAAAAAATTTTCTAATGTCACATGAACTTTGAAGATATTTGCAAGGTTTTCATATTTAGATTAGCCAGTTCGACCAAATTAACTGTAAACTAAATTGAAATCCAATTTTTTATCATGCTGAATTGGGTTTCAAAGAAATTTTGTGAACCGCTTGACCCACAATTGGATCATATGGTTCGAGCAAAACCAATTGGGTTCAATCACTTAATGAAAATTATTGAAATATTGAATGAAACAAATAACAAGTGCCACACAAACTTCTTGAATAAGGTGCACAAATCTAAGTTAAAGTCTAACTTTAAGGTCATGCTTGCGTGTTGATGCTCTTAAATGGATTGAAATATTGAACGAAACTAATAGCAAGTGTCACACAAACTTCTTGAATAAGGTGCACATATCTAAGTTAAAGTCCTTTGCATTCAGAGGGTTAAACCTATTCACAGAAAGAAAGATTGAAGATATTCATATAAAGAAAGGGAGAGCCAAGAGAAGTAATGGTAATTTATGCTTAAGCAAACATTGAAGCATTTTTTCCGTTGGCTGACCAAACTATTGAAGAAAGTACATGGTAACAAATTTCTGACCCTTTTGCGCATGTGCAATCATGTGCACACCAAACACATGTATATACCAGAAAATTAAAGCAACTTTAATTTTAGACAATAACAAATAGGTAATGAAGTACTATTATTACAATGCAACTGTCTGAGATAAAGATTCCAGCTATTAAGGTCGATGATTCTTAATTCAGCAAAAAAAAATAAGGTCGATGATTCTTAAACTTTTTCCTTGACTTCTCTGGCCTAAATTCCCTATTTGCTTCCAATGAGTGATTTCCCGCATTAATTTATTTTAATAAATCTCTACTACCCATTACAGCAAAACTCACGTTCCTATACCCATAGTTGTCAAAATGTAAATCGAATTGTAAATCAATTTTAATTGTTTTGCATTGTGTATCATATAATACACAAACACCAAATAAAATTATTAAAAAATTATTGATATACATATATAAAATAGTATGTTCATTATAAATTTCCAAATATATTAAACAAATGACCAATTTAATCATTAATTATGTAATAAAATTTAACAAAACTAACTAAATAATTTAAATTAACATATGTTTATACACATTCAAATTGATTAAACTAAAAAGTGATAATACAGGATATATGAGCCAAATAATAATTTATTTTTACAATTAATCTTAATCAATTTTATCTAGGTTAATGTTATTATCATGTTCATGAGTTCATCATCTTAAAAAATTATTTTTTCATTGAAATTTTCATCATCTTCTTAGTCTTTTTTTTTTTTAATTGTAATAATTTTTTTCTTAATATTTTTCTTGGCGTTTTAGCTCTTAGACTAATAAAAATAATAACAAAATAGAAAATAATTATATTTTCATTTTAATACATTATTCATAGGTTATAAATTTTTTTTTTTTTTTTTTTTTTGCATATATAAAAGTGAAGTGTCAAGTGCACAACACAAATTTTGTAGGAGAGAGAAGAGGTGGAAAGAACTCATATAAAAGTTATTTTATTAGATTCAATTAAGTTTCCAAATAAATTTTGTGTGAAAAAAATTTTAGCAATTTGTTTAAATCAAATAAAACCACAAATTTTATTTAAAAAACTCAGTTTAAACCCACATGTTTATATATTGTATAATTCTTTGATATGATATACACCTATGTATCTGACATTCATGAGTACTTATGGTCATGGTTTTAAAACCCGAACCATTCAAGGAACTGAAAAAGATAGAGATTCATGGTTTTTGAGAGAGGTCGAGCTCTGATGATGTCAAACTTATCTTAATAATTAATTTAATACGAAAATAAATTAAAGAAACATGAAATTACCAATTTTCAAAGAATAGTATTATTTCAAATGTTTAACAAAATTATAAAACATAGCAATATTTCAAAAAATTATTGTACTATTATAATTAAAAAGTAATTCTTAAAAATTTAAACCGAGAGAACCTTTTCTTTTCAGAAAAGCAAAAATTAAGCCTTTAATATATTAAATAAAAAACCTTAAAGTTCAGAGTGTGTGCAATGCCAATGCCAAATAATTTTTTTTATTAAAAAAATCTCAAAAGAACTTCAAAAAAAAATAGAAAAAGAAAAACAAAACAAAACAAAGTACCAAGAGAACTTAGGCTACCTGGCAACCAAGTACCAAGAGAACTTAGGCTTATTTAATAGTATATTTTTTAAAAACCCACCATACTTTCCAAAAAATTATCCGGTCCTCTAGTGGACAACATCATTTGTCCACCATTCCTCTAAAAAACTTCCATTTAGTTAAAATTGCTGAGTAAGTGATTTTAAAAAATTTTCAACTCAGCAATTTTAAGCAGGTGTTAATTTTTTAATAGAATAGTAGACCATATTTCCCCATGTATACATTATAATTTCTCCTACTTCCCAAAGGCCGTCCATCTAGACCTCATTAGCCGCTCTTCCCTAGTTACCCACCTAGTCTTTCTTTCAGATCTTTATTTTCAATTTCTAAAAAAATAAAAAATAAAAACCGGATTGACGACCATGACCAGTTTCCAAATCACCTTGTTCAACCATCCAGTCCAATTTCCAAAATCACACTGCGGAACTTTTTGTACACCGTTCGAATTGCGTCTGTACAATATTAACAAGTATGCCTATGCCCATCAGAACAGTGAAAAACCTCAGCAATTAATATATGCCAACTCCATCAGCAAAACTCACATTCCTATGCCCCATCAGAACCAGAAAAAAAAAAAAAATCGGCAAATTTATCGTATGCCTTCTTCATTACCCCTAAAACACAATTACTCATGCTGCATAAAAACATGATTATTGGACCTGCTATAACAGAAACAAATAAATCAGCATTTCACAATATTCTAGAATATAGAAACGATTATGATATTCCCATCTATTGATCTATCATATGATGCCTCATTCACCACAGAGGCTGCAAAAAGGTAATATTTAATTCATATCTAATAACCAGATCCAAAATAAAATGAGATTTACAAAGAAAATTTCATCAAGACAACATAATCTCAAAGTCTGCTAAAAAAACTAACACCCTAAATATTCTCTTGTTCACAAGCACACAGTAACACTGCCTAAAGTATTTCCAGTTTTCCACCAACTTAAACCACTTGCAGGAGACGTGTACACACAATAAACAAAATTATCCAGATTGTGGCTCAACCTTCAGAATTAAGGTACCTGAGGAAAAAACTTTAACCAACCAAAATTTGAACAAATTTAGTATATTCTACAGTCGTACCAAATTGACATCAGTTTGAAGGCACAAGCACAAGCAGTGCATAACTTATTAAAATTGTTTAAGTAATGTGGAAAACTAAAAAATAATACACAACCCAGTAATAAAATTCTTATGCTCATCAAAACACATAAATCAATCAAGAATGTCATTATCTTGACAGAGAGATGGACTCCTTCCAAAACAATATCTACATTTTTAACAACTAATGCTCAAGGATTTTTTTTTTTTTCCAAAATCATATCTGACCGTAACTTACCATCAGGCACCATGGGCAGCTCTTTGTGCCTTCCTACGCTCATACTCAGCATCATCTGTGGGCAATTCATACCGGCAAACAGGGCACGTATTCCTAATCCCCAGCCATGGCACAATGCAGTCACCATGGTACCGATGGGCACATGGTAGCTGCTTAGCTTGCTCCCCAACACCAATATCATCCTTACAAACCGCACAAAGCGCATTTTTACCCTCAACATCTTCCTGGGTCATAACCACTGAGGACAAATTCTTAACAACAGATTTGGAAGCAGGAGGCTTACCCGTTATATCATAATCATTAAATTGCCCAAACAACATTTCATACTCAGCATCTGTATTATAAATGTAATCCTCATGATCACCAAAGTAAGGTTCAGCATCACTATCCAATCCAAGATTCATCTCCAAATTATTAGCAGTCGACAACACTTCCCACTCCAAACTCTCCAACCCTACAACTCTGACTGGACCCGCTACCTCTACCAGGGGGGGAAAAAAGGGCACCAATCTCTCATCCTCTTCAGCATCGTCGTCGATAAACATGCTCAAGACCTCTCTCTCGTCAACGCGACCATCAACTTCCTCCACTTCCTCCCACTCGAAATCTTCATTAACTTCCCTGTGATCCTCCAATTGAAGTGAATCCCAACAAAGATTTCTGAGGCTCATGCTCGTATCATTGTCATCATTGTCATTACCAACCTCAATCTGAACCTCATGTATACCATCCAATTCTCCCAAACAACAATCATCACCATTCACCGAATGCAAATCGATCCCCAACACGAGGTCGTTCTCATCCTCCTCGGAATCAGACCCAAACCCAACAACACGAACGCAACTCTCAAATTCCACAGCACTTACCGTAGACCGTGCCTCACCAGATTGAGACCTCGAAACCCTCCTTCCCACAAAAAAATCATCATCATCCTCCTCATCCTCGCCATCATCAAGATCAACAACACGACAAGTCTCGTTATGGGCCCGATCAAAAAAATTCCTTTCCACCTCAAACCTAGACCCAAACCCTAACCCTAAATCAAGGTCCAACATCTCAATACCCACATCGCGATTATTGATATTATGGCTATTATTACCTTCAAAAACACAAAAGGTTGAATCTTGAAGAGCTTCGCAGACGAGATCTGGGTCGCCCATCATCACCTGAGACTGCTCGACGCGTTGGTGGAACAGATCCATCACGAAATTCACCTGGTTCTCGCGTTGGCCGAAGAGGTAGGTGCCGTTGGAAATCGAATCGATGTCCGAAACGTCGTCGTCTTCTTCTTCGTCTTCGTCTACGAGTCGAATCCGGACCGTTGATTCAAGGTGATGAATATCGGAGGGTGGCGGGAGTACGAGGTTGGAGGAGTGGAGGTTGTGGTGGTGGTGGTGGGAAGAGTAAGAAATGGTGGCTAGGGTTAAGGTTTGGTGAGGATCGTCGATTGGAGAGTCTAAGTCGAGGAGGTTAACGTACGAGGTGGCCTCTGCCATTTGCTGATGTTTTGTGAGTTTCTCTGCTTTTCTATTTTTTTTTTTTTCCTGTTCAAAAAAATGGTAATGTGCGTGTGTGTGTGTGTTTTTTTTTTTTTTTTTTTTTTTGGATTTAATGGTGGAGAGGTGTGAAATTACGAACGTGTCCTGTGTTGTTTCGTGGAATGGACTTTTCTCATTTGTTGGGGGCCTAGGTTCAGACGTCAGAGGGTTTCCTAGCAATTTCGCTGGAGACTATAGGATATTTATTTATGTCCGTAATGAAAGTGGATAAATGATATGATTTATCATTCTATTAAAAAATTTATATCTATTTAAATTTATTGAGTTATAAATTTTTTTAAAACATTAATTTAGTAATTTTAAACAAGTGAGAGTTTTTTAATAAAATGGTGGACAGATAACGTGGTCCACTAAAGTACTATTTAATTTTTGCCGTAATGAGAGGGGCATTAGAATTCTTTGCCACTTTTTTAGATCTTTTTGGGTAAGTGCACTTTTGGTCCTCTAGTTTTGACCTTATTTTTATTTTTGTCCTTACATTTTTATTTCACCATTTTTGACCCCTAAACTAATTAATGCATGTTATTTTCGTTATTTTCGTTAGTTAACAGATGGAAATATCTGAGGTGACTGACAGAGAAATTAAAATATTGTTAAAAATCCATCATGGCATGCCACATGGGTTTCCAGCTCTTTTATTCCACAATAATTTATATATATATATATATATATATATATATATAAAGCCATATCAGATAAAATAATAATAATAATTCTAACTTTCTTAAGTTTTTAACAGACTTAAAATAAAATTTAAAAAAATTAATATCCAAAAATACATCAATTTAGATCTATGTTCATTTTCAACAAAAACACAAAGAACACAAACTCAGATTTTAAACATAAGAACACATGCCCAGATTTTCTTGCCTTTTCTTGTCAACCAAACACAAACACAAATCGATCTCCAGCAAGAACACAAACACAAATCTAACAGCAAATCTTCTCAGATTTTCTCAAACCACAAAACCTAGATATACAAAATCACAACTTAAACCCAGATTTTCTCATCTTTCAATCAACAACGAAACCTTCAGCAAATCAAATTCATAAACTCAGTAACCAAATTCATAAACATAGATAATTCAGCATAAAAACACCATTAAAAAAATCATAAATTCCAAAGCCCCTATCCTCAAACCCAAGCAAAATCATTTCTCAAATTTACATATTGAAAAAAAAAAAGATAAAAATCAAAAATTTCTCAGTTCTTTTTCAGCCTTTGTTTTGGTTGCCAAGAAAATGAAAGAATAAAAATTTGGACAACACCATCAAAGTCCATTCCATCTAAAACCACCTCCAATCAAATCCAAATCAAAAAATTTATCTAAACCCACTCAGTTACATACACATTTACATATACAAAACACCATCTGGAATAGTTCTACATTCCTAGAAATTCGAACCCAAGCCGATCCACTACCACGCAAACAACCACACCCACCCTAGACCGCCATCTGGAACCACCACAAGCCGACCCGCCACCACACAAACAGCCACACCCACCATAAACCACCGTCCTAAATCACCCCAAGCCAATCCGCCACCACACAAACAGCTACACTAGATCCGAAACCACCAAACCCATTGCCAGATTTGTTGCAACATTTCCTCTTCTCTTAGGCACCGCCGCTGAGGGTGTGGGTTTGAGAGGGTGAGGAAGACAATGTGAGATCTAGCTCAGTGAGAGAGGAAAAGAAAGTTTGTCGAGAGAGAGAGAGAGAGAGAGAGAGAGAGAGAGTTTGAGAATTTACACAGGTTTGAGAGTCTAAGCTAAGTGGGTTCAATTTTTTTGGTCTGTGTGGGTTTATTTTTGTGTTTGTTTTCTAAGAAAAACAAATAATAAATGTCGTATAAAAGAAATTCTCTTATTGTGTGTGTGATTAAATCTGGGATTCTGTTCTTATTCTTATGTTCTTGTTTGTTCTTATTTTTTTTTTATTTTTAACTCATATTTTTTCTTTTGTTAAAATTGAGAAATTAATTTTTTAAATTATAATTTGATGTGGATTGGGTGATGAGTGCTACGTGAATTTTTAATAGGGTAAATTCCAAATAACTACCTTGAGGTTTGGATTAATACCAACTAGATCCAAAACTTTTCAAAACTAACCAACTTAGTCCTAAAAGACAACTTTGTCCTTAAATAGCTAAATACCGTTATCTCTCCTTAGTGGATTCTCTCTTGTCTCTCTCACCAAAGTTGGCCACCTGCGAAACCCATAAGTGTTCATCGGCGCCAGCAACTCCATCGAACAACCATCACTACTAAAGATCAATTTAGCATCAACTCTCTCTCTCTCTCTCTCTCTCTCTCTCTCTCTCTCTCTCTCTCTCTCTCTCTCTCTCTCTCTCTCTCTCTCCACCCAAAAACAATAACATCAGCAACAACACTTGGCTGCCACCACCTTCGACCCAAATAGAAGAAAAAAAAAAAAGTGCAGCAACAACCCACAGCTGCCACCACCTTCAACCCAATGCAGCAAAAAAAAAAAAAAAAAAAAAAAAAAAAAGAATCCAAACAGTATATTTAAAATCCATTCAACCATCATTTACTAGAAACCCCAAAACCCAAATAAAAAAGAAAACCCATAGATCTACGAACAGTATACCCAAAATGCAATTTTCAAACCCACAACCAAATCATCTAAACCTAAAAACCAATTGAAAGTTCAAGCATTATGTTTGGTCACCATTAACCATCTCTGCTGGCTGCCTTGCCTTATCAGCTAGCATTGCACCACTGGCCAAACTGCATCCACTTTGGTTGTCCAAATCCTTTTCTTGGTCATAATTTTAGATCTTCTGGTTATGATTTTATGGAAGTTGAACACATTTACTTTCCTTTCTCAGCCAAATACATGGAAAGACGAAAATATATGGACGTAATTTGGATCACATTCTTTTTCCTTACCTTACTAGCCAAAGATCTCCACATGGCCTGGGCTCCAACCTGTCACTACTAAGAGAGGGGGTAATAGGTTTGGTGAGAGAATGAGTTAAATAGGGACAAGAGAAGAGAGGGAGAAGAGAAAGTAACGGTGTTTAGCTATTTAGGGACAAAATCGTCTTTTAGGGACTAAGTTGATTAGTTTTGAAAAGTCTTGGACCTAGTTGGTATTAACTCAAACCTCAAGATAGTTATGTGGAATTTATCCTTTTTAATAATATTTTAATTCCTCTTTCAATCACCTCAGATATTTTTGTCTATTGATTGACGAAAATGATGAAAATAACACACGTTAATTGGTTTAAGGACTAAAAGTGGTGAAATGAAAATGTAGGAATGAAAATAAAAATAAAGTCAAAATGTAAGAACTAAAAGTGCATTTACGCCTAGTTTTTTTTTTTCCTTTGTTTTTTTCTTTTTTTTTTTTTTGAATAATTTGTTTTTTTCCCTTTAGTTTTGAACAAATGTATTATTTTTTATTGGGTTTGAGATTTAGTTACCATGTTGGGTGAGAGATTGACACATTGGTTGGTATATTCACTATATTAATTTAAAATTTTAAATACTATTAACAAATTAATAATATTTGAGTTTGACCGACAATATATATATATATATGAGAGAGAGAGAGAGAGAGAGAGAGAGAGAGAGAGAGAGAGAGAGAGAGAGAGAGAGGCTAGTGTCTAGTGGCCAGTTCCATTGGATATATTAAGATGTGGATGTGGATGTGTCCGTATCCTAGCGTGTCCAGTGGAATTGGCCACTAGACACAAGTCTCTCTCTCTCTCTCTCTCTCTCTTTATATATATATATATATATATATATATATATGATAATGGCAATCTTCAAACCAAAATGGTTTTCATTATTGGCCATGAGTTTTATAAGTCAATGATATAATTGGGTATCATTTATTAAGAGAATTAAATTTGTCCGCATCTCAATATCTCCAGTGAAACTAGCCACTAGACACAAACCTCTCTCTCTCTCTCTCTCTCTCTCTCTCTCTCTCTCTCTCTCTCTCTCTCTCTATATATATATATATATATATATATATTATAAATGACAATGGCAATCTTCAAACCAAAAATGGTTTTCATTATTGGCCATGAGTTTTATAAATCAATGATATAATTGGGTGTCATTTATTAAGAGAATTAAGTTTTAAATCCTACTTTCCTATTATACTATCGAATTATTAAAAAAAATAAAAAGTGGTGTTACAGGGCAACTATTTTAAATTTAATTTATAAACATAATGTATTGTACCTAAGTTTTGTCTTTTTAAATACACAACCAAATAAAGATTAAAATATTTATTTATTATGTTGTTCATGTATGACTAATCACATTTGTTGTCATGTCAATTTGTTTTAATAAAATTGATAGTATCTTTAACATTTTTCTTCAATAAGAATTTTATAACTCAATAGCACAACATGATATCCTTTATTAGAATAATCAAATTAGAATCCTCATTCCTTATTATCCATTAAACTGTCAACGCATGTTTTAGAAACCAAAATCATAACTTGGCATGCACTTGTTTTCTTCTTTTTATATTTTATGGGTTTTACAAATGATGGATCTTCATTCATATTGAGGTTGGAAGGTTGCTATCGGTGCTGGCTCCAGACCTAGGTCACTTAGGCCCCCACTTGTCCCAAAATATTTTTAAAGGTTTTAAAGCCCCCATTAAACAAACTAAATGCCCAAAATTGTACCCAACAAAAAATCCCAAAGTTGTTAAATGATAACTAAAATCTCCCAAAATATTTTTTCATCTTCAAGAAAGCCCCCAAAATATTAAGCTAATAGAAATTCAACAGGATTAAAAATTAAAATCCTAAATTGTATATTAAATAATTGTTATGAGTTTATTACGAATCTGCCGAATTATCATTTAAAATTAATTTCCCTAACATCAGGTAAAAGATATTCCCATAAAAATATGTAAAAAAATATTAATAAAACTTAAATACAAAAAGTACTTTTGTATCTTAAAAAGCAATAAGAACCGTATTTAAACAAAAAAATATATGCAAAAGTTGAATAACTCATATATAACATATTAAGAAAATCACAGACATTTATCGCGTCAGGCCCCAAAGTTGAAAACTAGTGAAGTTACTTGAGCTGAAATCTTGATCAATTATGTTCAAAATTGTTAAACAAGACAGCTTGATAATCATACTAGGGTCTTGGAATTTTTGAGCTTAGCTTGCGTGGGCTCATTGCCATTCTAGAACTTTGTGGGTACAAAAGTTAGTTGGAGCTTAGCTTTAAAACAAATTCTATTTGGGATTTGTTAACGATTAACGTCAGTACATGAAATTCAAGTGTTTTATTTATTTATTTTTTATTTTAATGTAACTTCCTAAGTTGGAACACACTCAAATTTATATAAGGAAGCTTAACCAACTATAATAAAGGTGCCAAATCTCACCAAACGAAGCCAACTCACACAAAACCATGACAAGAATGTTCGCCTAATATAATAATGAATAATCCTTTGTTAGAGTAACAGTTCAATATTCAATAGTCGAAAGTGGGCTAACTTGAAAATTAATATATTTTAATAATAATATTTACTTAAATTAATATTATTTTGAAGTTATTTGAGAATCTAGTCTCTTTTTTCCCCCTTGAAACATGATTTCACTGAATATGCCACGATTTTCACTTGAAATTGTTCTTTGAAACCACAATTTTAGCACTTAAAATAGATTTAAAAATCTAGTTTTCTAAATAACTTTCAAAAATAGAACTAATTCAATAAATTATTAGAGAATGATATTATTTTGAAAATTTTGCGAAAAGAAAGAGGATACTTCAAACTGCGGCAAAGACAAAAAAATTATGCTTGTTTTGTCATTCTCAATTCCCACAACCCACAAGTGTCAACCACCCTCTCTCACTGACTTCCACTATAGGTCCCAAAGCCCTCTGAGGTGGCTTTCACGAAACCACAAAATAAAATATAGGGCCACGCTTTCAATAACAGTATAAAATAATTCTAATAAAAAGGTTGAACTAAAAGACAAGTCCATTAGCAAAAAATAAAAAACTACAAGACAAATCATGATAGGAGGATCACTTTGGAAAATGTTCGCAAGGCAATCATTTCTTGTTTAGTGAAAGGACACTCCTTTTCCTAATCATTGATCCAAAATCCTCTTTTTTTTTTTTAATAAGTTTCAGCAAACACTTCTATTTCATTTAATCTTCATTGGGGATAATGTTCTTCAGTCCCAAACATGCACATCTCATCTAATCAATCCTAAAAGTTGTTTTTTAAAAAATCTCTTTGATCTTCCAACAACTAATCAATAAGATGATACTGCTTCCTAAAATGGGGAAAATATATAAACATATATATATATATATATATATATATATTTATAAGAATAATCATTTGGATTGAGGGTGTTGATAATTGAGATAGATTACTGGATTGCAAATACTTAGGGAGTGAGACCTCAAATGAAAGGTGCCACAACATAATGCTCCTCTAGGCTCTAGTATAGTTTGCTCTTCATTTTTCACTCCTTTGTCCATCAAGGAGGTTAAGGTATTTGTCGCCAGAAACTTAGGCCAAGGGGCTATGGCTATTCTTGCCAGCTTCTTTACAACCATCTGATCGCTTAATTTGTATCAAGTTTCTCAGTTTTTATAAACTATCAGTTGCTACAGAGAACAGTTCAAAACTGAATGACACTAACATTACAATTGATATACAATGTGGTTGCTTGCTGTGATACAAACATACAATGCAACCATGCACTGTGAGAGGAGCAGAAATTTAGAGACAGTGAAGCTCCTATGCTTCTCAAGTACATAATTACAGAAGAACACATTCCACGGTACCTCATTTTATTGTGCCTCAGAAATGTAGATCGAATTTTCCTCAATGCATGGTAACCCAGAGATAGAATGGAAGACAGAATGCTGGTCTATGCCATCTCAGCTGGGGTTAAGGCAGATTACATGATTTGATCTTTATCTTTTACCTGTCCCTGCTGTCTTCCTAATATTAATTGGAAAGATCAAACAGAAAGGACTTCACTTGACAGATGACTTTAGAAATGGATTTGACGGACGATGAGATTGTACTTGATTCTCCCCTACTTTCTTTACCTCCTGCTTGTTTGATGACTTTATAAACGGATTAGATGGGTGATCTGTTTGTATCTGAGACATTTCTCCTATCTTCCTTGCTTCCCCTGCATTTTTTACCTCATCCACCTTTTCCTTGTCAATGTCATCTAGTAAGGTAGTTTGTTTCTGTTCTGTTTTCTTTATTCCACCTTTAGCACCCTCTTGTGATTTGGCCTTCTTAGTAAACAGAGGAGCAGTCAATTTTGGTGTAGATGATGAAATTACAGTTTCTGATGTTTTACTTGTTTCAGAAGAAACTACGGTCTTGCTGACTGCAACATTAGCCATGACAGGTGCATCACCGCTTGAGCTTGGGAGAGTGGTTTGCTTCATCCCTTTAGCTTCATTAAGCAATCTTTCCTGTTAAAAACATAGAGGCATAAGACAAAGTGAAGATGAAAACAGATTGAGTGCAATTTGATTGACTAGTGAAAAGTTGTACACCCCTCTTTGGACAACGAAGGCTTACCTCCAACACACTATTGAACCGTTCAGCCAAGTTAGGAAGCTTCAGTGCAGTAACAAGCTTGATTGCACCCTTCACAGATTTTTCCAATGATAAAAGCTTCACAAGTTCAATAGCCCTCACAAGCTTATCACCTGATACCACAAGTATGATTACGATCATTCAATTTCTTCATTTTTTTAGAATATAAATTAGACAAATGGGAAAAGAGGGTAGGAGATAATAATAATAATATGACTCACCATTGCAGCAGGACGCAATAAGCCGCAAGATGCACCTATCTTGAGCTGCTTCAGTATTGAAAGCCTCATCATCAAGTGAAGTTGTGTCCAACCCAGCACCAGCCATTTCTTCCATTCTCTTTTGAATCTGAGAGAAACATTATTCTAAAAGCCTCAGCCTCTGAACAGCATTAGTGGAAGATTTTTCATAACCTTTTGTATAGAGAAAAATTTGAAGCAACCCAATCATCCAGAATATAAATCAAACAGTAATGTTCTCAATTACGAGACATTAATCAAATTAACAATTAAAACTGGCAAGCTGATAGTTCATACAAATTTATGAAAGTAGGCTGTTAAGTACGAAGTAGGAGAAAGGACCAACCTGTAAGAGATGCATGTTGTTTAGTATAAACTCATTCTCAAGAGCTTCCGCTCCAAGGTCCGAGGATGCCACAGGAAATGAAAGATTTAGCAAGGTAAGAACTGGTTTGGGCATCACCTAAAAAGAGGGAGAAAGTCAAGCAATAATTGAAAAAAAAAAAAAAAAAAAAAAAAAAAAAAAAAAAAAAAGAAGCAGCAGAAAGAGAAGTCATGAGCCATCCTACCTGTGGGAATAACTCTGGTTTTTTACAAACAATACAAAACAGCTTGCTTGCGTTCAACCCAACCACCCAATAGTTTTCATCTGACTTCTCTTTACTAGCACTGCATAGCAGATCTTTATTAAAGAACGTTCCGGGCAAGGAGGTTTTAACTTATAATAGAAATTTTATTATTTAGTGAACAATTCTATATACTTAGAATAAACATGAACCTGAAGAGTGGGAGCCAACTGCCGTCATATTGGCTAGTATACACTCTCAGCACACCCTACAAATTTACAAACTCAGATTTAACATCAAGAAGCAACCTGCAGGACGTAGAAGTTATATCACTAAAGAAAAGAGCTGAGACTACCTTAGAATCATAGGAGCTTAATTGGCCTTCTTCACTAAACCCAAACCACGCTAGATGTGAACCAGGGGTTAATGGAAGACGTCCTTTGAGAGACTGGGTTCCAGTAGATATGTTGAATACTGTAAACTCTAACATCTGCAAGTTACAAAAGGGTTTACATTTCATAAAAGCAAGTAGCAAATATTATGATATAAATTCAAACAATTAACTCTCACAGTCTTCAGCCAGCAGATGGTTATTTTATCCAGAAGACTTTGAAACCAATATCACCATGGACTCCAGGATTATTGGTTATGGATTTTGTAACTGTAAAGCATCCGTAACAGATGTTGCAAAAAAAATGTCATTTTGCCACACCAAAACCCTACTTTATTATTTTACCACATCATTTTACAATATCTCATTTATCAAATGTCTTATCATTCAATTCTATACATTAAAATAATACTTACTACACATTAAAATAATATATTAAATTCCTCCCCCATCATCATCATCAACAACACCAACAACGACAACTACAACAACAACTAGAAAAATTGTTGCAGCCACAATCACCAGGAAAAAAAAAAAAAAAAAAGTGAACGGAAAAAAGAAACCCACAACCAGAGAGAGGCACCACCACCAATTCGGCACAACCAAAAAAAATGTGAACGTGAAACTCAACCCACCCACCACCACTGATTCAACAGCACCACCGATTTGCCATCACCGATTCGCCCACCACCGATTCGGAACCACCATCGATTTGCCTCGATCTTGCCTCAATCTAGACGGCAAGATAGCGGCAGGCAAGATCGAGGCGAGATCGAGATGCACCGGCGACAACTCAAGCACAGCTATATAATCGGTAGCTTCTTCTAGAATCACCGGCAAGGGTTGTTTCCTCTGCACAGCCGATAAGCTCTTCCCCGGTAGCTGTTGATCTTTGGCTTAGGTTTTCTTCTTCTTTTTCTTTCGTGAACGATTAGTGTAGGAAAGAGTGAGGGTAGTACCGATTAAGGATAAAGTGGGAAGAGCTGAGTTTGATTTAAGGTGCAAAGAGAGAGAAAAGAACACTGGTTGGGAGAGAGAGGCAAATTGTGAGGAGAGAGAAAAAATGAATTAAAGAAGTGAGAGGAGAGAGAAAGATGAATAAAAAAAATAATAAATCATATGCCATTTTAGTCCGTACAGTACCAAAATTGTGAGAGTACTGTAGCATGTTGCAAAAATTGAACACATTTAACACATCTGATAAAGAGAGTTTTTTGGTGTTTGGTGTGCCAAATGTGTTAAATATTTGGCATTTGGCATATTTGGTACATCTACTACAGATGCTCTTAATTGTTCTAATTTATACAAAGATAAGCCCAGGGTTGAGCCTTGGACCCATCATCACCCTGAAAAAAAGTACGGAAAGTTGAAACAAAACCTGATCGTTCGAGGGAAGACAGTCACAAGCATGAGTGACAATTGCAAGTTCATCCTTGAAGCCTGATGCGGTAACCACTGGCCCGTTAAGGGAGAGAATATGCCTCTGCAACAAATTGCATTTGGTGAAACAGATGGCAAAAAATATTATCAAAATTTTAGAAAAATGCTGGCCGGTTAAGGGAGAGAATATGTCTCCGCAGCAAATTGCAATCAATGAAACAGATGGCACAGACAAAATATTATCAAAATTTTATAAAATATTTAAATAAAAGACGGTTATATATTAGCATTCATATGAAATCTTTTTTTTGTTTTTAATTAGTATTTATGTTAAATCATACATTCAGGAAGCACGGAGCACATTAAGGAATTGTTTCAATATGTTCAGTTTCCTAATTCAGAATCACAGCTAAATATGAGAGAACACAGATATTCCCTTTTGTTTTTCAGCAGCATGAACCAAACAACACATATCATGCTCACCATAATTGTAAAAGCCCTATTCCCTACAAGCAATCATTCTTTGTCTCTTTTTTTTTTTAATAATATGCAACTGTCCAGCCATCATTTTAAGTCCTACAACTGCAAAAAAAAAAAAAAATGTATCCATGAAATTTTTCATCCATGATTTGAAATTAATTAACAGTAAGAAAGCAACGATTATCTGAAGAACTAGTATTCATTTTATAATTTTGTCAATGGAAGCTAAGTTTAGATGAATTCCAACGAATGCAAGTTTCTTTAACTGTGTTGCTCTTTTGAGTTAGAAGGTTACTACAACCAATTATAAGGTTTTCTTCCCTCTTCATACAAAAAGCATCTTATTCAACAGGCACATGCAATGTGTATCCCACATGCATGTGAGTGTTGTTGCATATACCTATTACACAAGGTACCCCTCCTACTTACTTGAAGCTGCTTAAACATGTTGTCCTCCCTACCTTATACAGGAAAATTACACCATTCTATCATTGGTGCTATTGTTGCACCCTTTCATTCCAGCAAATTATTACACCATTTTATCATTGTTGCTATTGCTGTACTCTTTGTTTCCAGCAAATTAATGACCCTCCTAATTTTATTTTTTTATATCAGAAATTATAAATAATAAAAACTAATTCAGAAGTTAATAGATTAACCATCACAGTTGCACCACTCTCAGATATGCAAATAACATATTTTGTCAAAAGATAATTCTTAAAATGAACACACTGCAAAGTGAAAGCATAAATTCATGATTCCATGATTACAAACCAAACCATTTTAACCACCCCCAACCCAAAAACAAAAGATGAACAAAGAAGGTTAACACACCTGCAAACCACTCTCAGAAAAGATACGAAGAAAATTAAAACTCGTAATTGCAGCCACCCAGGCAGTACCAAGTGCCACAGCCTTCACTTCTTCCCCTTCTAATCTCATAGACCACTGGGTTTGCATTAAACATCCAAAGTCAGCTCACAGAAACTTCATATTCATTGTGCACAAACAATTAAACATTGGCAGGGGCAAGAATGTGCATGTCTAAATTACCACATAAAGTATGAACACTAATAAAGGTAAATGGTTGTACCTCACTATTGTTTGCCCAAGTACTGAATGGACGATACATAAGAGTACTCATGCTCTTCTCACCCTTGCAAGGGTTAGCAAAAACGCTTCCATTTTCATTTAATGCAGCCATTGTAAAGCCAAAATGATCAGTCATTGACGGAACTCGGGGACCACTACCAGTGTCGTGAAAGTCAATCTGTATCCATGAACTATCAGTACATAACACAGGCTCCCCTGACCAAGGCATGATTCTTAATAAAAGTGTGACTGCAAGAAAGAACAAAAAAGAGAGGAAAAGAGAGTCTTGAAACTGATATTAAATTAACAAAAGGAATGGACTACCTCTATATGGGAGTATCCATCATGCTCAATTGTGGTTATACTTCCAACCATGTTGTAGCACAAAAAATTCCTTTTTCCAGGCTGCACAGGAGTAGCACCTGGCTGAAATGACTCCTGCATTTTCGGCCTAGCAGATGTTATGCTTCTTAACCCCTCATTCCTGTTATTCAAGCTTTCCTTCTCAATACGATTCGCTTTCTTATGGGATTCAACCTTTGGACGCAAGCTCCATTCATCATTACCATTCTCCTCCAAATTTTCCTCATATGCAGATGGTTTGCGTAGCCTTTTTCTGCTAGGAGGCTCAGATTCACCATAGCTACCTTCACCAGGATCACTTAGACTACCAGAGGCACTAAGATCTTCTTCCTCTTCATCAAAAAAAAGGAGCCCATTACTATTCTTTGAATTTAAATTTGGAATATCCTCGGTAGGAGATTTCATTGACGAAGGAACAACTGATTCCCATATGCCATACTTTCCCATAACATCAATAATAGCCAGTGCATTGCCAATTGGCTTCCATGCCATGCAACATATTTTATCATCAAATTTCTGCCTGTCAATATCCTGCTTCCGATCAACATCCCAGATAAGAACCTGCCTATCTAAACCAGAGGTAGCCAAGTATTTACCATTGGGTGACCAAGACAAGAAACAAATAGGTTGTATGTGATCACCTCTCAATGTAAATAGTTTCTCAGCTGTATCTCTATCGTACATCACCACATCATTTCTCAAACCCGGGACAGCTAAGGTCTCCCCATCAGGACTCCAGCTAATCACATTCATGACGGAAAGGTCTAAACCAATGTCAGGAGCTACGCCTTTAAGAGTGTGCAATGCTACTCCAGACTGAAGCTCCCAAAATATGACAGTCCCAGTTGAATCAACAGATGCCAAGTATTCACTCTTGGGGTCAAAAGCTAAGCCAGTTACAGGCCCTTTATGTCCTTTGAGAACCCTTGCAATTGAACCATCAATTGTGTTTATCAGCTTAATCCCCTCATCATCACCCGCAGCTGCCAACATGCTCCCTGATCTATTAAATGCAAGGGCGCGTATTGGCAATGTGAATCTAGTAATATTAGTCTCAAACTCTCCACCTGATAAGAACCCAAAAAAGAAAAGTCTAGCAAAATTAATCAGACTACATAAACCGAACAAAATTAAACTTTAAGATGATTAGACGCGGCTGAGTGATTTTGCACAGCGAGAGTTTAGGTATGTTCCCAAGAAGCATTACCAGATAGTCAAATAAGATGCGCAATTAAGAGATAAAATGAAGAAACTCAAACAAGAGTTCCAACTATACCTAATTTCTACCAAACCAAAACCAAATCCGGCAATTTTCACACTCCAGACATTCAGAGTAAAACATCAAAACCTACTTTTCAAAACACAAAATCATTTCACACATTCCATCAAGAGTACCATACACTTAAATATTAAAAAATCCTAAATATCTCAACATTTCACACAGATCTATACGAGCAGACCAGCATTCCAACAAAAATTAAAACATTTCACACATCAAGCTTGATTCTTTAGAGAATCCCAATAGAGCGCAAAATAATTACCATGCGAATCTAACAACTGAATCGATAAATGACACCCAGAAAGAAAACCCATCAAGCTAAAAACACAAATCAAACCCAATTTTCCTCTTTTTTTTTAAAAAAAAAAATCCCAGCATCAAAATTCCACAAACTTCATACTCAACAAAAGAAACGGAGAACACAGAGATTAGAATACCGGGAAATTTGTAGAGTTTGACGGAGTGATCGATGGATCCAGAAGCGAGGCAAGTGGAGTTGGGGCTAATGGCGATGGCGGTGACGCCGTCGCGGTGGTGGCGGAGGATCCTGGGAGCGCTTGACGGAAGAAGAGGGTCGTGGATGGAGATAGAAGGGTCGGAAGAGGAGGCCGTGACGAGGTGATGTGCTTGCTGGTCCCACACCACGGAGCAGAAGGAGCCGCCGCCACGGCCATTGCTGGAGGAGGAGGCCTTGTGGGCCTCCCTTAGCTTCACTGACCGTACTTTCATGGCGGCTTTGGAAATGGGTTTGGCTTAGCTTGGCTTGGCTGGGTGGGAATTTGTGGATTTGATTTTTGGAGTTGGGGGTTTTGTGGGGGTTTGCTCGGGGATTTGGCGGGAAATGAGGGGTTTTTGGTTTTGGATTTCCCGGGAGGGATTTTGAACGAAAGGAAGATAAGGAAATTACCAAAGAGGGTATAGAGTTAAGATAAAATTTTACTTTGGAGCCATTGGTGGGCCAAAATGGGAAATTAACCTCAATTTTATAACTATTTAGTTAGTAAGCACAGTTTTCAAACTATATTTTTTACTAACATCTCGAGTTTAAGAGACTCGATTTTAAGCTTATAAATCGAGTCTTTAAGACTCGATTTCAGTATTCTAATCTGTCTGATATGGCATTTCTTCCATGTGGGATACACATGGAAATCGAGTCTTTAAGACTCGATTTCTAAGCCAAAAAAGCATTCAAGTCTCAAGCCGTTCCCAGGAACACGAAGTAAGATGCAGCAACAAACCAAAACACAGCAACCCAGGAAAACAAAAAGAACACCCAAACCACTAAGAACAAAACCCAAACCCATAAATCACGAAAAACACCCAAACCATGAAACCCAGAAATCACGAAGAACAAAACCCAAACACCCAAACCTGCGACGGCGACCCAGACCTGCGACAGCGACCCAGACCTGCGACGGCGACCCAGAGACTGACCTGCGACCCACGGCGATCTCATCGGCTCGCCCGACTTCGTGATCTTAGCCCAAGAAACCGAGCTGCTCTTGGACGGCTCAGATCAGATCTTGGCCATCACCGACGTCCTCTTGGCCGCCGAGAAGCACATGAACAACCACCACGACTGGTACTCGATTCTCCAGCTCGATCACCGATCGGACGATCAGGAACTCATCAAGAAACAGTACCGCAGGCTCGCGCTGCTCCTCCACCCGGACAAGAACAAGTTCCCTCTCGCAGATCAAGCTTTCAAACTCGTCCTCTTTTGCGTTGATTTCTTTAAATTTTTTTTTTTTTGGTATTTATGGAACGGCATGTAGACGAGAAACTGGACTTAAATGTTTTTTGGTTTATCTTGTGGCTTAGAAATCGAGTCTTAGAGAATCGATTTCCAGGTGGACGCCACGTGGGCGAATTGCCACATCAGACAAATCAGAACATGGAAATCGAGCATTAAAGACTCGATTTATAGGCCCAAAATCGAGTCTCTTAAACTCGAGATGCTAGTAAAAAATATAGTTTGAAAACAGTGCCTACTAATTATATTGTTTGAAAAATGATGTTAATTTCCCATTTTGGCCCCATTGGTGGTTCTACTCCTGTGAATCAGGCCCATTTGAAGTAGACAGTTTTCCTCCAGAGTCCAAACTCACTTTCATTAGATCATTCACGTGTGATCATCAAAAAGAAAAGAAAAAAAAAAAAATCATTCACCTTTATTAAATCATACAAAACATCCAAATCGATATAGAGGAAATTCCCATGTGGCAATTGATAAAATTATTTAAGTTTGCGTTTGGATACATAAATTTTAATTTTAATTTTAAAATAATAGATTTGAAATATGTTAATTCCAAATTCATAAATATTTAAGTACGTCATAATGTCATATGAATTTCTAAAATTTATAAGTTTAGAAGTTATTTTAAATTCAATTTTTGGTGGATTTCCAAATCCAAATCCTTGATTTTTTGTAAATTATCCAAAGAAGGTATGTGGATTTTAATCACCCATATCCAAATTCTTGTACTCAAATTAAGCCATGCAAAAACATTGTAAGTGTATTTTATGCTATATGACGTAATTAATCAAGTTATGTAATTTGTTTAAATAATATATATATGTCTTTGATTATAAGTCGTCATGCAATGGGATATGAAAATAAAAAAAAAATCCTCCAAACCACTTTGGACTTTAGAGGACTCCCATGACTATTAAGTGCCCGTCTGGGACACAAATCATAATTGCAATTTCAAACCTAATTTTTTGTGTTGGGTAAAATTTTCAAATGGTTCTTTTTTCCCTCTAGCAAATGTAGTTTTTTGTGTTAATGCAATGGACCCTACGACAGTAAATTCCAAATCCTGTTTTTTGGCCCACCACTTAAAAAAAAAAAAAAAAGTTTCGAAACGTTAAGCCAAACTCACTCACTCAAAAGTAATGGATAAATTTTTATGTTGTTACCTAAAAGGTTGGAAGAACTTTCCTTCAATAGTTTAGATGAGAACTCTCATCTATTTGGAATTTGTCAACTTGGGAAAGCAATTGTATTTGGTGGTTCTATTTGGTTGATCCATTAGAATTTTTGTCAATTTGGGGCATCCAATACAATTTGATCCAGGTATTTATTTCAAAATGATAAGTGCATTTTCTCCCTTTTTATTTCTTTCTCTTGTCACTTGTCTGAGTCCCCCCACCCCCTCATATTCTTCTTCCGTTAGTCTTACCTATCTTAACTTTCTCCTCCTACTTCTTGCCCACTCAAACTTACTGCTATCAAAGTTGTGGTTTATTAGTGTCATTTGTTAGATTATAGATAAAATTGAGTGTCGGGACTTGGGCAATTTGGTGGCAATGATATTAAATTGTTATGGCTTGACCAGATTGATGCTAAACTGGTAATAATATTGAATATGTTGACACTTGGATGAATTTGGCGGCTTGAAAGTTTTGGGTGGTTTTGAAGATGTTGGTGATTTGTTGTGGCTTGGCTAATAGGGGCTACCGACGAAGATTTTGGAATTTGGGGTCATTTGTCTATTTCTTCTCCTTTCTCTCTTTCTTTCTTTCTTTCTTTCTTTCTTTCTTTTTTTTTTTTTTTTGTTCAACTTGTATGTTTAGTTTCTTAAATTTTTGTCAAAATATAAAATGCATAGAAATTTGGAAAATTATTATTGGTTTGAGACAGGGACGTACCCACACTACAAAAAAACGGGGCCTTTTTTTTTGGGCCGCGTTTGCAAAAACGCGGCCCAAAATGGACTGAAGCCGCGTTTTTGCAAACGCGGCTTCAGTCCACCTAATGGGCCGCGTTTGCAAAACGCGGCCCAACATTCTAACTTCAGGCCGCGATTTCCAAACGCGGCCCGAAAAAATTTGCTTGAGGCCGCGTCTAAAAACGCGGCCTCAAGCAAATTTCTGAAGCTGCGTTCATAGAACGCGGCTTCAGTCTCTTATGGGGCCGCGTTTTTCAAACGCGGCCTCAAACCCATGGCTTTGTATAAAAGTGTTTTTGACTGGGTTGAGCAAAATTTTTGCTCAACCCAGTCAAAAACACTTATCTCCGAGTCTCCATTATCTCCAAGTATACCTCATCTCCGATTCTCATCTCCGAGCCTCATCTCCGTCTCCGATCCTCCAAGTATACCTCATCTCCAATTCTCATCTCCGAGCCTCATCTCCGTCTCCGATCGTCTCCGATCCGATCGGAGATGGAGGCCTGGATCTCCAAGCCTCCATCTCCGATCCGATCGGAGACCGAAGCTTGGAGATCCAAGCGTCGATCTCCGATCGGATCGGAGATCGACGCTTGGAGCTCCATCTCCGATTTCCGATCTCGAGGCTATGGTACCGGTTTTGCCAGATCTCCAATTTCCGATCTTGTGGCGGCTTGGTGTTTGTGTTTGCATTTATATTTGTGTTTACACCATGTTTAGTTTTTTGCTGGGTTGTGTTCAAATATTTGTGGTGTTTGTGTTCAAATTTTTTGCTGGGTTTGTGTTTGTTTAAATATGTAACGTGTTTGTGTTCAAATTTGTTGCTGGGTTTGTGTTCAAATTGCTGTGTTTGTGTTCAAATATTTGTGTTCTTGTTTATATTTGCTGGGTTTGTGTTTATGCAATTGCTGGGTTTGTGTTCATGTTCATGCTTTTGCTGGGTTTGTGTTTATGCAATTGCTGGGTTTGTGTTCATGTTCATGCTTTTGCTGGGTTTGTGTTTACCCAATTGCTGGGTCTGTGTTCATGCATTTTCAAAATTATTTTCTTTTGAATATTTTCAGAATTATTTTTTTTTAATAAACCTTGGTCTTAGGCCGCGTTTTAAACGCGGCCGTAGCCCTTGGTTTTAGATCGCGTTTGAGAAAGTGCGGCCATAGACCTTGGTCTTAGGCCGCGTTTTAAACGCGGCCATAGACCTTGGTTTTAGGCCGCGTTTAAAAAAGTGCGGCCATAGACCCCGAAGGCCTATAGTCTCGGGGTTTAGGCCACATTTAAAAACGCGGCCTAAAAAAACGTGGCCATAGCCTATAGCCGCGTTTTTAGGACCTTAGGCCGCGTTTTTCAAACGCGGCCTAAAGGCTTTTTTTTTGTAGTGCCAGGATTTCAAGCTGGGGGAGGCCGGAGATAAGCAAAAAAAAAAAAAAAAAAATTTAAATACACATCCATATAGTATTAATAAACTATCAACCCAGACAAATATCCAAAAATCATTGTTTCTTAATATATTAAGATACAATTATCTGCCAACAAAAACAAAAAACACGAAACACTATTGTTTCTTAATACAATCATCTATGGAAAAGGAACTCGACGCTCTTTCAAATCTTCAAAATCATCTACGATTGAATCCAAACTAAATATCGAAGCTATATCCTTTTCAACGTATAACATCAAAGAGTTCGTCAAAAAATCATTTTCTATTTTGTTTCAAAGGTTAGTTTTGACAACTTTTATAACTGAAAATGCTCGTTCTGTAGTAGCAGTAGAAATTGGAAAAGTAAGCACAAGCCTCACCATTTTATAAACCATTCTATAAACAAGTTTGTAGTGTTCGGAGAAAAAAAAAAAAAAAAGGCCCTACCTTTCTCAAATTTTGAAGCATTGATTTTGACCGAAAAAAAAAAAAAGAAAAAGAAAAAAGAAGGAAACAGCGAAGAAGTAACGTTGCACTTTCCTCTCTCTTATTATTGGCCTCTGTTCGTCTTAAGTTTTCTTTTGCAACAATATTTGTTCATACTTCACACCAGTATCACTACTGCTTAACAAAGTCACAAGCAATTGTATCTCCTCCCTTCTTCCACCTCAAAGAACATGGGGTTGGCCTATGCCGCGGCAAAAAGCGTATTTGAAAACTTAAAGGTCAAAGACTTGAAAAAGCTTGAAGAGCCTCTATTGCCACCAGAAGTGGAGAGAAAGTCTAAGTCATGGAGGATAAATCTGGAAGAGTACCATGCATTGCTTGAAAGAAGGGATGCTGAACATGGCTCCTTCACTCTGCGATGGCTTCATTGTACCCCAAGTAAGCCCTCTTCACAAATCCTTACGTATGTAATGTGATGCACGGACTCTGTCTTGCCTAACTCTCTCTGTTTCCTTTCTTTTTATTCTGAGTTTTTTTTTTTTTTTTTAATTTACATGGGTCATGGGCTCCTGCCTCTTGGGCTGAACGGCTGGGCTTGGAATTCATGATTTTTGGGAGGGGGCTGAGCTAAAAACTAAGGGGGGCCAAGCCTATATTTTTCTTTTCTTTTTTTTTTTTGAAAAATTTAACCTAATAAAAAAAAATTTTGGGCCCAATAAGGGCCCGGGCCCCCTTAGGCCCCCCCCCTGGGTCCGTCCTTGGTTTGAGACTTTGAGGCAAGTAGGTGATAAGCTAACACATATTCCAACTCAAATAGAATATTACCACCGAAATTGCATTGCCTAAAAAAACATGATTCTAAGTGAATACTTGGTGCGTCCCCCTCTTCTAGGTACATCGTAAAGGAAATGAAAATTGAGATTTGCTTTATCTATGGTTGGTTTGCAACCATTGGATGACTAAGGCATCTTTGGGGTGATTTGCATTTAGTTAATTAGTTGGTTAGTAAAAATTTCAAGCATGTTAATTACATTTAAAATCAGTTGGAATTATCAATATACATGGGGAATAATAGAACCATTAGAATAAGGTCATGCAAGCCAATAGAAAATAGTTATATGGTCCTATAAATACCTATTTGTAATCACATTTCTATTCATTGAAGAATAAATCAATTAATTGCTTAGTGCATTTCTTCTCTCTCTCTCTCTCTCTCTCTCTCTCTCTATGGAAGGTGACTACATTGAATTAAGTCAATTCCCCTACAATTATTATCCATCCCAATTAGGAACCACTAGATTCCTAACAAGTGGTATTAGAGTTGTCAATCTTGAGATGACCAAATCTATTATTGCAACTTATCAAGCTTTCATGGAGTTTTATTTCAAAAGCGAAGATCCTTTTCAATGGCTTGTCAAGATCTATAAATTCTTTGCTCTAGACAACACACCACCACATTGCATGGTTTCCATTGCCTTTCATTACATGAAAGGAGAAGCATGTGAATGGTTCTACAATGCAGGGGCATTAGGTTTATGCACAAATTGGGTGCATTTCATATGCACCCTATAAGATCAGTTTCGAGTACCAATCCTTTATGCATCAATGGAGATTACTAACCAAGAATCTAAGATGCAAGAGCCCGCAAATTTCATGCCGGAGGAGCAAGAACCAATTTTTGATGCATTAATGGAGACTCCCACTCAAGAGTCCACAATTCAAGAATCGGCAATCCAAGTGTCGATGATTCAAGAATCAAAGATGCAAACACCAACAATTCTAATGGTTTTAGAATCAAATGAGTTTGTGAGGATCCAAGAAAATTACAAGATCCAAAGAACTAATGCGACCTTGAAGATTGAAGAAACATTAAAAGCTCAAGAATTTGAGACAAGTTTGAAGATCTTCCAAAAAGGAACCTTCATGTACACAGGACTGCTTGTCAAAGAGAAGTGCATGAATATGCTAATAAAAATGTCACCAGCTAAGGTATTGGTCAATTGGAAGATCTCATTTGATGAAAATGCCAACTGTAACAACACCTTGTGGACAAGGTGTTTTGAAGGGGAGGGAAATATTAAGAAACTCTATAACTATTTAGATAATAATTTTTGTAATGTTGCATGTGGGCCAATAGAATAGTTTTATAGTTCTATAAATATCTACTTGTAATCACATTTCCATTCATTGAAGAATAAATCAATTAATTGCTTAGCACATTTCTTCTTTCTCTCTCTTTCAATATTTTTCTATGGAGAGTAATTACCTCGAATTAAGTTAGTTTTCTTACAATTCTCAAACATTCCCCTATGATTCATATCCATCCCCATTAGGAGCTACTAATTTCCTAACAAGATCTCATAGTTCTTATGGGGTGGAGACAATGAGCCCATAGACAAGGGCAGAGCCACGTAGTCCCTTGGGGGGGGGGGGGGGCTGTGGCCCCTGCAAAAAAAAAATCCAGAAGAGTATGTAGGAAAATTAATTGGGCCCCCCCAATGTTGGACATCCGGCCACCCCATTACTCTCCCAGGGCCCAGCTTTCGTTTTTGGCCTTATGTACCCCAAATAAAACAAAAAGCTGGCCCACTTACATTTAAATACTCAAAAAGTCCAAACACTAACAAAAAAATTTCACTTTCTCAATCTCAAAAAACCCACTCCACGGAATCCCTTATTCCCTTTACTTCTTATTCTTTTTTTTTGTCTTCTGTGATACACTTTCACTTCCCACTGGTATCGCTGCCTACCAACCCCCCAAAACTCAGCATTAGTCCTCACAATCCAAAAAAAAAAATCTTGACCAATTTTTTCTTTCTTCTTGCTTTCTAAAACAAATCACCCAGCATATTTCATTGTCAAATTTCAGGATTTAGAACTTGGTGACTGCCTGGTGAGTTTTCTTCTCTTTCTTAAGCATTAGACCTTTATCTTTTTTTAGTGTCTTTTTTTTTATTTTCTCAACTATCTACACCTAAATATTCACATTCTCCTTATATTTTCATAGAGTTTTAGAGAAATATATGATTGAAGGCATGGGGAGATTGTTTGTGATGAGTCTTGAAGGGAAGATCTACAGTTGTAGGCAGTAGGCATTGCCACACGGCCTACACCCATCTTTGCACTTTGTGAGGACAAAGTTTCTAAGATAAAATTGTTTTGATTTATTAACTATTTTTTATTAGTTAGATATCATGTGGCTATGGGTGTTGTTAAATTGTTTGGTTTATGTTGTGTACCAATATTTGTGTGTTAATTTTTGTTTTTCTTTGAGGGGTTATTATTAATTAAAGTCGTATTAAAAATGGGTTGACTGTTTAAATTAAAGTGGAAATTTTGTTTTTTTTCTTGAGTATGAATAACATCCATATAACTAAGTAAAAATTTCTAATTAAAATTTTATTTTTTAAAGTTTTTTTCAGGTTAATTTTTGAGTCATATTCTTAAAGTTAAAAGAATTATGAGCAAATGAAAAACAATTTATGCATTCTTTAAGAAAAAAGATGTTAGCAATTAAGAAATTAGGACACTTGTGGCTGTAGAAACAAATGTTGATACTTCAATGCCTGATGAACACCCCTCCAAATGTTCAAGAATTCAATCTGAAGAGATAGATCGTGATCCAGGATCACGTAAACAAATATGTGAATTCCCTATCAACAAACAAGATGAAATCCGATGAGCTTATCTCAAAGAATGTCCATATCAACCTAAAAATATAGACTATCCATACAATGATGACACTCATTGTCGTCGATTTCAAGTTTCATGGTTTGAATCACATAGGGATTGATTGGAATACTCACCTTCAATGGATGCAATATATTGTCTACCTTGCTACCTTTTTAGTAAGAAACCAATAGGTCGTTCCGGATCAAATGCATTCATTTCAATAGGTTTTAATAATTGGAAAGAGGTGAATGATGGAATGAATTGTCCTTCAATTCGTCATGTAGGGAAAGATCCAAACTCCCCACATAAAATTGTTGTGAAATGTTGCGAGGATTTAAAGAATTATCCATGACATATTGACAAGCTAATTGAGAAACAAACGTCAAAAGAATTAGAGAATAATCAGTTGTGGCTTAAAACCTCAATAAAGTGTGCTCGATGGTTAGCATTCCAAGCTTGTGCTTTTAGAGGTCATGATGAAAGCCTTGATTCAAAAAATAAAGGTAATTTTATTGAATTGATAAAATTCACATCAACTTTCAATGACAAAGTAGCTAGTGTTGTCTTGAAAAATGCTCCACGAAATGCCAAATATACATCACCCACAATTCAAAAGGAGATTTTGCATACTCTTGCTAGTAATGTGCGAAATTCTATTCGTGAAGAAATTGGGGATGCAAAATTTTGCATTCTCGTTAGAGTAAATGGCCATTATTTTGAGGTTTGTTGATAAAAATGGTTTAATTAAAGAGAGTTTATTTCATGTTGTGCATGTTAGAGATACTACTGTGTTAACCCTAAAGAATGAAATATGTGCTGTCCTTTCTCGTTACAACCTACACATTGAGAATATTCGAGGTCAAGGGTATGATGGCGCTAGTAATATGCGTGGTGAATGGAATGGATTACAAGCTCTATTTCTTAAAGAATTTCCATATGCTTATTATGTATATTGCATGGCTCATAGGTTGCAATTGGCTTTAGTTACAGCATCTAGAGAAGCAAAAGTTGTTCATCAATTCTTTGATCATTTGACTAATATTATCAATATTGTCGTTGGTTCTAGTAAGCGTAATGATGAATTGCAATATGCTCAAGGGGAACAAATTGAGAATATGATTGCGTCTAATGAAATTGAGACTGGAAGAGAAGCAAACCAAATTGGTACTTTGCAACGGGCTGGAGATACACGTTGGGGATCTCATTTTCAATCTATTTGTAGTTTGATAAAAATGTTTGATGCAACTTGCAAAATTATCAATACTATCTCTGAGAAAGGGGCTAATTATAAACAACGTGGTGATGCCAAGGGAGCTTATCAGGTATTAACATCATTTGAATTTATTTTAATTTTGCATATGATGAAAGAGATTATGGGAATTACTAATATTCTTTACCAAGCTTTGCAACAATATTCTTAGGATCTTTTAAATGCCATGCATTTAGTTTCAACTACAAAATCACTTATTCAAAAGTTGAGAGATGATGGATGGGAGCCTTTACTTGCTAGTGTTACATCATTTTGTGGACAACATAAAATTGATATTCCTGATTTAAATGCTCGTTACACTAAAGCTCGAGGTAGATACCATCATCAAGATGAAGCTTTGACAACAATAGAACATCATTGAAGAATTGACATATTCACAGTTGCAATAGATTTTCAATTGCAAGAATTGAATAGTAGATTTTGTGAGCTAACAGCAGATCTTCTCACTCTTAGTTCAACATTAAATCCTAAGGATGCTTTTGAAGAAAATCAATATTCTGTGAATACAGTGAAGATTCTAGAAGAAATTCAACAAGGAAGAAGAAGATACGAAGAGAAAGAGAAAGAAAGAGAGAGAAACGAGAGGTTGAAGAAGATTCTTATTAAAGAAAAGACTGAATTGCAAGCTCATAATTACATCTGAGTGAGAACTATCCAATTTATAGAGTACGATCCATCTCTAAACAGAATAGGTTAAGATCCAAATTATGCGGATCAATTCCTGTGATTTTAGGAACTATAACTACCTCTCTAACTGATATTCTGGACTAAAACACCACAGCTTAAATCAAAGCGGTGCGCATCATTTAAGACATAAGTAAAATGGTGCGCATCACATAGACCATTAGTGAAACGGTGCGTGTTGGGTTATCTTCATCACTGTTGAGATTAAGGCTGACCAGAAATAGAGTTGAGAGGTTCTTCAACATCCCCCCTAAAACGAAAGGGTGAGGAATCCACCAGAAGTTTGGAACGGATTAAGAGAAATGGAGGAGCAGATAAGGGCTTAGTAAACACATCTACTAAAGTGTCCTTGCCGGAAATAAAACCAACACAGAGATCTTTGTGAAGAACCCTTTCTCGAATAAAATGATAATCAACCTCCAAATGTTTTTTTCTGGAGTGAAAAACTGGATTGGCAGAGAAAGCAACGGTAGAAACATTATCACACCAGATAACAGGTACATAAGGAAGAAAAAACTTGAGCTCTTTGAATAAATGCGAAGTCAAGAAAGCTCAGCTGCAAAAGTAGCCAATGCCCTGTACTTAGCCTCTGTAGACGATCTAGACACAGTATTCTATTTCTTTGTAGACCATGAAATAAAATTAGGACCAAGAAAGACTAATAAGCCAGTAGTAGAGCGTCTATCAGTAAGGTCCTCTGCCCAATCTGTATCAGAGAAAGAAGTGAGGGTCAAGGGACCTGGGGAGAAGCAAATCCCATGATTCAAAGTCCCCCTAATATATCTTAGAACACGCTTAGTAGCCTCCAAGTGAGCAGAAGTAGGCTGGCACATGAATTGGCAGAGCTGATGGACTCTAAAGGCCAGATTAGGCCTGGTAAAAGTGAGATACTGAAGAGCACCTACCAGGCTTCTATACTTAGTGGGATCAGATAAGGCAACACCAGAATGAGGGACCAAACGTGAGGATGGACAACAAGGAGTCCTGACAGGTTTAGAATTGGTCATATTGAACCCGTGCAATATATCAGAAGCATATTTGGACTGAGTGAGAGTGATGCCATACTTAGTGTGAGAAATTTGAATACCCAAGAAGTAGCTCAATGGCCCCAAGTCTTTAAGCTTAAACACCTGATTAAGAGCAGTAATAAGTGAGGAAATTTGAGAAGGATTGTTGCTTGTAACTATAATATCATCTACATATAACAAAAGATAGATGATAGTGCCAGCAGAATGAAAAATGAAGAGAGAGCTATTAGCCAATGAAGCAGTGAACCCCAAATGAAGAAGATGGAAAGTGAGTCTCTCAAACCAAGCTCTAGGGGCTTATTTGAGACCATACAAGGATTTATGAAGCTTGCACAGATAGGAAGGATGATGAGGATCCACATAACTAGGTGGCAGTGTCATATATACATCCTCTTTAAGAATGCCATGTAAGAAAGTATTAGAGACATCAAGTTGCCTCAAACCCCAATTGCAACTCACTACAATAGCCAAAATAAGTCTCACTGTAGCAGGCTTTTTAACAGGACTGAAGGTCTCATGGTAGTCAATTCTAGCTTGTTGATGAAATCCTTTAGCCACTAACCTGGCTTTGTACCTTGAAATTGATCCATCACTGTTTAATTTCAATTTGAATACCCACTTGCAGTCAACAAGATTGACATGAGGAGGAGCTGGAACTAAAAACCGAGTGTGCTTCCTTTGTAAAGCTTGGAACTCAGCATCCATGGCTTCACACCACTTGGGGTATTGAGAAGCAATTTTATAGGTTGGAGGTTCAGTAAAAGTGTAATCCATGATAGTCTTGTAGCACAATTTGGATTTGGGCTTAGAAATGCCACTCTTGGATCTGGTTTGCATAAGCTGCTAATTGAGAGGCACAGATGGTAAAACTTGTGAATCCGAGATAGGTACAGTGATAGGAACTGAGGAAGGCAGTGTATTAGTAGAGACACCAAAGGGTAGTGGAGCCAAGATAGGAGACTGTGAGCTATGAACAAGAGATTTAGCTTGAGAAGTAATGGAGGGAGAGGCATTTGTGGAAGGAGTAGAATGCAGATTTGATGTGGGATTAGAGGAGACAGGAAGTGGACCTAGGATAGAAGATTGATTTGTAGAGTAAAGAAATAATTGATTGGACAACCAAGTGAGATCAGGAGACAAAGAAGAAGGTGTAGGTGATGATTGAGATGTGTTGGTCTAAGAGAAAGGAAACTTAGACTCATCAAAAATTACATGTCTTGACGTATACAAGTGTTTAGTTCAAAATCTAGACACAAATAGCCCTTAGTACCTACTGGATAACCAAGAAAAATACATTCTCTGGTTCTTGGTGCAAGTGTATGAGGGGTATAAGACTTGAGATTCGGATAACATGCACACCCAATGACCCAAACACTTTTAGTTGAGAAATATCAGGTGGGGAAGAATAAAGTTTAGACCAAGGAGAAAGAAAATCAAGAACTAATGTAGGGAGCAGATTGATTAATGTGACAGCAGTGAGGATAACATAAGACCAATAGGAAGAAGGCATTTTAGCTTGTGACAAAAGTGTAATAGTGGTCTCAATACGGTGCCTATGTTTCCTTTCAACAAGCCCATTATGTTTTGGAGTGCAGGGACAAGAAAGATGATGAATAATACCATGCTGCAAGAGATAAGTCTTGAACTCAGTAGAGGTGTACTCACCTCCACCATTTGATCTAAAGACTTTAATCTTAGCAAAAAATTGGGTTTCAATCATAGCTTTGAACTGAACAAACTTAGTAACGACCTCATATTTGGATTTTAACAAATAAATCCAGGTAAACTTGGTGTAATGATCAATGAACAACACATAGTATTTAAAACCATTAATAGAACTCATTGGAGCAGGACCTCACAAATCAGAATGAACAAGCTCAAATGGACTTGATGCAGTAAACTGAGAATTGGAAAAGGGTAAATTGTGCATCTTTCCATACAAACAATGTGTACAAGAGTTATTTACAGCTATACACTTATTCAAATGAAGTTTGGCATCATGAAACAAATGTTTGAGAGCTTGATTAGAAGGATGACCAAGCCTCAAGTGCCAAAGAGTTTTATTGAAAACAGTACTACTAGAAACACTATTACAAGCTTTAGAAGACAAAGAAAGCTGTGTAGCCTTGTGAGGGTAGATTGGATAAACTCCATCCTCACTCCTGCCCTGGTAAAGAATTTTCCCCTTGGCCAAAGCCTGAATGGAAATAATGTTTTCATCAAAATAACACCAACAGTTATTGTCATGACATATTTTATGAAATGAGGCAAGATTGGATGCAATAGAAGGGACTCTAAGCACATTGTTTAGTTGAAGTGTGGATTGAGGAAGAGAAAGAGAAGCATTACCTAAGTGTGTGATAGGAAGATTTTGTCCATTGCCCACAATAATCTGATCTTGACCATGATAAGGTTTAGGAAAACTGAGATGATTCAAACTGGATGTAACATGATCTGTAGTAGCATTATCAGCAAGCCAAGGTTGATCTTGAGTGGGACAAGCATTTGACGCAGTGGCCATAGCTACAAGTTTGGTAGGAGGATGCTTTCCCTAATAAGCATAGTCCATCCTATGGTAACAGTCAAGTGCTGAGTGACCAACCTTTCCACATATCCGACAGATTGGTCTTTCTAACCTAACTCCTTTAGAATTAGGTTAAACTTGCTGAACTAATTAAAACGAGTGAATTGAGAAGACTGGTGAGGTGATCCTCTTCCACCTCTACCACCTCTATTATTGTAGTGACCTTTACCCCTTCCTCTATTGGAAGATGGATTAAAGCCATTGTTGTTAGGCTTAGGAGTAGCTGCTGCTGCCATAGCAAAAATAGTATCTTTTATCTCAGAACCTTCATTTAGAGTTTCATCCACGGCATTGAGCATGGTGGAGAGTTCATCAAAACTCAAAAGAGTACTCCTAGTTCTTATAGCTGATTGAATGCATTGAACTCCTTAGGGAGTCCCTTAAGAGTAATGTGGAGCAATTCTTCATCGTCCACAATTACTCCAACAGCTAGCAACTTATCTCTAACCACTTTGATTTTCTGCAGATATACATCCACAGACTCAACACCTTTCTTGAGATTGTGAAGCTCACCTTTAAGGTTCATGACATGTGACCTTGAAATGGAGGAAAATCTGTTCTCCAAGACCTTCCAAACCTCTAATGCTGATGAGCACCGTACAGTGAGTGCTAGAATGGAAGGAGTCAAGGTTGAGCTCATGAATGTTAATAAAGCCTTCTCCTTTGATTTCCACACCAAGAAATCTGGATTCACCACAGTAGTGTATGAACCAGAAAGATCTTTGAGAAATTTGTCAGGAATCAATTATGGTTCTTCAATCAACTCAAACAAAGAGTAGGTTTCGAGCACCATTGTAATCTGATGCTTCCAAACTATATAGTTTGTATTATCCAATTTTATGGTCTTCATGTTGGCCATATTGGAGAGAAGGAGTGGTCGATTGAGTACATTCATTGAAGAACTGGAAGTTGATGATGATGTTGAAGAGGAGGCCATTGTTGAGCTTGTTGAAGTTGTTGTTACCATTGCTGCAGTGACAATTGTCTCTGATACCATGAAGAAAATCAATATTCTGTGAATACAGTGAAGATTCTAGAAGAAATTCAACAAGGAAGAAGAAGATACCAGGAGAAAGAGACAGAGAGAGAGAGAAACGAGAGGTTGAAGAAGATTCTTATTAAAGAAAAGACTGAATTACAAGCTCATAATTACATTTGAGTGAGAACTATCCAGTTTATAGAGTACAATCCATCTCTAAACAGAATACGTTAAGATTCAAATTATGCAGATCAATTCCCGTGATTTTAGGAACTATAACTATCTCTCTAACTGATATTTCCTCCAACACTAACTAATATTATGGACTAAAACACCACAGCTTAAATCAAAATGGTGCGTATCATTTAAGACACATGTAAAACGGTGCACATCACATAGACCATTAGTGAAACAGTGCGTGTTGGGTTATTTTCATCACTGTTGAGATTAAGGCTGACCAGAAATAGAGTTGGGAGGTTCTTCAACAGCTTTTAGATCATTCAAAATTGGTGATATTTGCAATTTGGTTGAAAATTATTATCCTCAAGATTTCACTGAGCAAGAAATCTGTCTTTTGAAGCATCAATTGTAACATTATGAGCATGATGTGACAAAGCATCCAGATTTTCAGAATATGGGTACAATATCTAAGCTATGTAGGGGATTAGAAATTTCAGGGAAGTCTAAATTCTATCATTTAATTGATAGACTGATTCGTCTTGTGTTGAATCTTCCAGTTTTTATAGCAACTACAGAACGAGCTTTTTCAGCTATGAAACTATTAAAAACAAGACTTCACGATAGAATGGAGGATGAACTTTTGGTAGATAATATGATAGTTTATATAGAAAATGAAATGGCTAGGAATTTCACCATGGATATGATTATGGATGAATTCTATTCCATGAAAAATCGTCGTCAGACATGATTTTGATGTGAATTTTTTTTTTTTGTGTGGATATTTTTCTATATGTATATAGTAAACTAGACCGTTTTTGTATGTTCATTAATGTTTAAGATATATCAAAATTGAAATTTCATATTCATTAGACTTATGATTAATGTTTTTTATATCAAAACTTGGAATCAGCCCCTTCATGTAAAAATTCCTGGCTACGCTCCTACCTATGGACTTTCCAAGGGAAAACGGGTTGAGAGGAGATAGTGCATCAAACTATTCGCAAGTGAAAACACATGTAAAAAAAAAAAAGAAAAAAAAAAGAAAAAATAACTTAATAAAAGTTTGTGAGGCTTATTAAGTGCTTTAGAAGTTAAACTTCCATTTGTCCATATTTCGAGAAAACATATCCTTGCCTATAGGATACAACAAAGTCACATTCGGTAGACAACATTTCAGAAGTTTCATTATAAAATAATTTATTATAAAATTGTGTATTTTGACTAGAATAATGAAAGAAAAATAAAAATTGCACCCAATCTATTTCAAACCCCTATTGTATAGATAGACAAAGAGTAACAATTGAAACATCATTATTCTTCAGCTTTCATTTGAGTTGGGACCTTTTAAAAATAACGAATTTTCATAATATATTTTGTTAATTTATGACCTCACTTTAAAGATCTTTTAAAATTTAGATATTTCTGTATAAAAAATAAAATAAATGTTACATATTTTGATTCACTATATCTTATCTTATTTTAATAATAAAAAATCGTACGACCTTAATTACACAAGAATGCCAAGTGTATCACATGGTACACAACATATGCATGTTCTAGTGCACTATGTCCATATATTATTTTAGAACCAGCTTGGGTCCAATACTCTTGTGTATTGGACTTGTTGGAATTTGGATATGTGTTAAATAACTGTCACATATCTCTATCCAGTGCACAGGAACACTAGATCCAACCTAACCCGATTCTTTTATAATTTAATTGTTGGGGTTTGTTACTTATATACTCATAGGAAATTTAAATACTCTTTCTATACGTGGGACAAGTCTGTTTGACATAAAAAATTACTTCCTTGCAATTCCATATCACAATCTATACTGGATATTTTAGATTTTTTAACAATTTCTGTGTCGATGTAAAGGACACTGAAATATGCTTTCTTTTCCCTTCCATTTGATAATAAAAATTGAGTTAATTGAACATACAACTGATCTTAATTTGGAGTGAACTGATCTTTGGCACTAGGAACAACAAAATTAATCTTCTTATTAGTCATATTTCAGACAAAATAGACAAATACCCTTTTTGTGCAAAAAAAGTGGCATTTTGCCCCCTTTTTCAAACTAATTAGGGAAATGCCACTCTTTTTGTAACTCGATTTTCCAAAAATCGAGTTAAAAAAAATTTCTAGAGCCCTATAGTGTAATGACCCTATAGTGATGTTTTGGAACTCAAGCTTTATGAACTCGAGTTATAGGCAATTTTTATTTTTATTTTTTTTACCTATAACTTGAGTTCATAGAGCTCGAGTTTCAAAACGCCACTATAAGTCCTGAAAACGTCATTATAGGCTCCTTAAAAAGGCCATTATAGGGCTTAACTCGATTTTGAAAAAATCGAGTTTCAAAAAATGAGTATTTCCCTAATTAGTTCGGAAAAGAGGACAAAATGCTGAATTGTTTTTTAAAAAGGGCATAAGCCAATTTTGTCCGTCATATTTCAGATTATTAAATAGTCACACATGCTTCGGAAGATATAATGTAAAACAGTGCTCATTCTTATCAAATTCCAATATAGGTTTTAGTTGTGGCCACCATGTGATAATGTTTTTTGTAGCCAAACCAACTAGGTACCTTTACTAGAATCCCCAAGTTTGAAAGCAAAATTCAATAGTCAAAGCCCATTTTTCAACTACAATCAATACCGTTAATCTTTACGTACTCATAAATATAGAGTTCCTGTACACTAACAGCTGGTTTCCCGTACATATATGGGGTACAAGTACAACTACAAACTCTTGAAACCGAGGAGAAGAACGTGATACTGGCAGTTCTTCCATGGAAACATATATCCCACTGTTTTTCGAATCTTTGTTGTTATTTTGATAAGAGAATTATTCAAAGTTAGAGTAAATAATTGTCATTATTCATCTAATAAATTTTTTTTGTCATCTATTTTATCTGTGTATGTGTACATGCACATACATGACAAACAAGATATGAAGCATTCTTCTTGCGTCCAAAAAAGAGAAGAAAAAAATCTTCAATTTAAAAGTTTTTTTTTTCCCCTTTTCTTTTGAGTGCAAGAGTACTGAAATATTAAAATAATAAAAGCTAATAAAAACTACCCAAAAATCTGTAGCAAATGTCCTCATCAACACTCTATTTGTTGATATATTTAAAATCTTATTAATTTAAATCTTATTGTCATTTTATAGAATTAGTATTAGAAACACCGTGATCATGTTTTCCATGCCCGTATGCTTTTTATATGTCTGAATTTGGGATTTTGTGAATTAGAAAATGACAAGGACGTACACAATGTACATTAACTACAGAAAGTTTTCAATTTTTTTTTTCTTTTTTACCCTTAGCATTTTTTGCACATAGGATTTTTAATTTTTAATTTTTTAAAGGAATCTTGAGTCTTGACACCTATATAAGTTAAAGGAATACATAAGTCCTAGCGAATACTTAAATGGTCAAATATTTAGTTTGACAAATCCATGTGGAGGTTTAGACTAATACTCTCACATAAAACCAAACTCACAGAATTCAAAAGCTAGCTATTGTAATGGTTATTATTATATTGCCTATGAAACAGACTAAGTGTACATTTGGATAGGAGTCTGGCGTTCACGTTTGCGTCTTCAGCTACCGTTTTTTTTTTTTTTTTTCCCCCACTAACGCGCACATTTCAGCCACAATAAGTTACTGTTTGTGTACTGTGCGGTTACTGTTCATGAACAGTAGCCGCAACTTTTGACTTTTCCTCTTTTTTTTTACTGTTTACGGACCCACAAAATACCACTTTTCAGCAACTTTTTTATTAAAAATGGGTCCCACTACACTATTTACACATTTAAAAATTATTCTGCTACAGTGTTTTTCAGTTTTCAGTTTTCAGTTTTCAGTTTCAGCGGTATCCAAACGGACCCTAAGTTAAGAAATCTATTTAGGTTAAGTCCGGTAATATATAGATGTACGAGCCGCCAAGGCCAGAAGGGCAACGATATATGGATTCAAATAGTTAGGTGGATGAATACTAATGAATAATGATTAAGACTGAATCGGATCATTAATCATTTTCTTTTTTTGGTAATTCAATTTTATGAGTAAGGGAGGAGGATTCGAACCATACCACTGTAGCATCATTATTCATCAATTACTTTCTAATCAAAATACTTAATACATTTTTCATTCTTTCTTTGATTGAAGTTATTGTGGTGGGAATAATCATTAACGCTTTATTCTTAATTAAAAAATATTCATTAATTGTCGCATGTATCATGGTTCTCTTAGTAACGGAGAATAGACTATGTTATTGAGTTACAAGCATAGTTGTCAAGATCCCGATCTGAATCCTACGATTTTACAATCCCACCTGCCCAAAATAATCCGGATCTTTTAAGGATCTTTGCGATCGTTCAGTAGGATTGTATGATTTTAACAATCCAGGTTTCTTGCAATCTTTTTTAACTTGACAAAGGCTCAGTTGGACCCAAATGAAAAATAATATCTCAATAGACTAAGTTTTGCTATTCTAATATAGAGAGATAGAGTGTTAATTGGACCCAAATGAAAAGTAACATCCCTATAGAGTGTCATGTTTTGAGATTTTTGGCCTCTTTAAATGATGCTTACAAATAGATGTAGTGATATACGGTAATTACATCAAATGGATGCAAATTATGAATGAATGTATAATTTATATGATTATTTAACATAACAATGTGTTTTTTTTTTCCAAATAAAGTAGGATCTTACGATTCTCAATCTGATCCTACGATCCACGATTCCAGCTACCTCCCACAATTCTACGTAGGATCTTGATTTTGATAACCTTGGTTACAAAACTCTTGAAAATTTTTTTTGAGCTATCAGCAACACATATAGCGTGTAATAATCATTAAATAACATGCATTAATTTATACATTATAGCTAGCGTGAGTCGGCTTTGTTTACCAAATTTCTTTGTTGTGCTAATTATTATTGCACACAATGAGTTATACACTACTGTATATACTTCAGCTAAAATTATGCATTGAAAACACGATTTCATTTATAATTGTAAAATGGTAAAATCGTGTTTTGAAAACATGATTTCATATTACAGGACCAGGGACAGACCCAAGGGGAGGCCCAAGGGCCCTCCCCCCCACCCCCTCCAGCCCAAAGAAAAAAAAAAATTTGTGGCCCCCTAGCCCTAAAAAAAAAGGGAAATTTTTTTTTATTGGTTATATATTTTTTATTTCTAGAGATGCGCCTCCCTCTTCCAAAAACTTAGACACCTCCCTTTTAATTAGCCTAGCCCAACTGACTACTACCCAACTCAAAAACTTAACAAAAACAAAACTTTAAAATAAAAAATCCTAATCAGCCCAGTATTAGAGTACTTGCATCAGGTGTTTTAAATGCTAAATATTTAGTATTTAGAACACCAAATACCAAAGATACTACTATACAAGACATTTAAAATGCTATATTAAAGTAGTAAGTTTTGGTTTGTGAAAATAATTTTTTTTTTGCAACAGTTGATGCTTTTAAGAAATAATATTATTTTGTGTTTTTTTTTTTTTTGTTGTTGTTGTTAGTAGATGATTGCATCTTAATGTATTAAGAAACGATAATTTTGTATATTTATCTTGGTTGATAGTTCGTTAATACCATATAGTCATATAGATACCTATTTGATTTTTTTCCCCCTTATACTTCGGCCCCTAGTTTGAAATTCTAAGTCTGCTCCTGTATGGGACACATAACAAAAATTGTGTTTTCAGTTTTCAAAAAATAAGTGAAAGCCCAATTTCAATTATGTGTCTTGTACGTGTGTAAGTATAATTAACCCCAAGGGGTGTGGCATATTGGTCAGGCGAACTCCGGGACAAGTAGTAAAATTCTGACATTTTGGGTTCAAGCAGTCATATGTGCATTTAATCCCTTGAGACCATCAGATTGGGAGAATTTAATTGTCTCTTGAATTACCCGAGATGCACTTACGGAAAATTTTTTGCCAAGGGCGTGTGCACCCTAGAATTAATTGAGGCAAAGTCCAGGACACCTGCTGCCAATCAAAAAAAGAAAAAAGAAAAAAAAAAAGTCAAGTGTAACTACCACCGTTCTTTGTGCTAAACGCGTTCATCTCGCGTCTAGTGTAAACACTGAACACTGGTAACAGCTTAGATGCTCTCTATTCCCCGGTGGCATTTGGTGCATGTGGCATCACCGATTAACCCGCGCCATGACACCAAATCCAATATCGGCAGAAATGTAAAAATGTTGTTTTTAGTTTTACTGTTCACCTTTTAATAGAACCGACACCGTTGTCGTAGCTAGCTGCGCAGTTCCCATTAACATGAAAGTTGGAGGCCACGTCCTCGTGTTCCACACTCGTTTAACCACAACAATAAATTATTTTTGTGAAATTTATTAACGTTGTTAATCATATATGTGATGGGATTAGTGATTCAATGTTGAAATTAATCGCTTACCTCTTGGAATCTATGTTCGCTAATCACCAAGTTTCCATCTATGGAAAAAAAAAAATACAGAAAGCTAAGCTAACCATATTTTTTTAATGATTTCGCTCGCTCTCTAATCAACAAGCTTTAGATACTTGCTCGCAGCTAGGGGCAGCAAATGGGCGGATTGAGTCATAAATAGGTTGGGTGTGTAATTACCCATTTATCCATTTATGACCCGTTTATATATAAATTAATTATTTATTACCAACCCAACTCATTTAATTAGTAACCCACCCATTTAACCCAATATGACCCAAATACCTCTAAAACAACTTGAATACCCTCTTAACCTCCAAAATTACCAAAATACCCTTAAATACCTAAAATGATGCAAATGCCCCTACACTTTCAAAATTACCAATATACCTTTGGATATCCAAAATTATCCAGAAAATCTCCAAAATGAGTAAAATACTCATGAATCTCTAAAATGATCAAAATACCCCCGATATCATTAAAATCACCAAATATACTTAAAAACCACTAAAATGGCCAAAAATCCTCCACATTCTCTAAAATGACCAAAATACCCCCTGAAACCCAAAAAATGACCAGAATACCAAAAAAAAAAAAAAAAAAATCAAAATACCTCCAAAACCTAAAAATGACCAAAATACCCTCAAAATCTAAAAATGACCAAAATAACTCTGAAACCTAAAAATGACCAAAATACTTCCAAAACCCAAAAAATGACTAAAGTACCCAAAAAACCCAAAAAATGACCAAAATACCCCCAAAACCCAAAAATAACCAAAATACTCTCGAAACCTAAAAATTACCAAAATGCCCCCAAAACCTAAAAAATGACCAAAATACCTTCAAAACCTAAAAATGACCAAAATACCCCCAAAACCTAAAAAAATGACCAAAATACCCTCCGAAATCCAAAAAATGACCAAAATATCCTCGAAACCTAAAAATTGCCAAAATATCCCCGAAACCTAAAAATGACCAAAATACTTCCAAAACCCAAAAAATGACTAAAGTACCCCCCACAAAACCCAAAAAATGACCAAAATACCTCTCGAAACCCAAAAAATGACCAAAATACCTCTGAAACCTAAAAATGACCAAAATACCCCTAAAACCTAAAAATGACCAAAATACCTCCGAAACCTAAAAATAACCAAAATACCCCCGAAACCCAAAAAAATAACCAAAATACCCTCAAAACTCAAAAAATGACCAAAATACCCTTGAAACTCAAAAAATACCAAAATACCCCCGAAACCCAAAAAATGACCAAAATACCCTTGAAATCTAAAAATGACTATAATACCCCCGAAACCTAAAAAATTACCGAAATACCCCAAAACCTAAAAATTACCAAATATTTCTGAACCCTTAAAATTTACCGAAATAACCAAAAAAATATAAAAATTATTGAAATAACCCTAAAACTAAAAGATGACAGAAATGCCATTGTAATCTAAAAAATGACTAAAATACCCTTAGAATCTAAAAGATGATCAAAATAACCCTGAAACCTAAAAAATTACCGAAATTCCCACGAAACCTAAAAAATTACCTAAATTCCCTCAAAACCTATGAAATGATTGAAAGACACTTAGAACCTTTAATTTGTCAAAAATATCCTCGAAACATCCAAAATACCTTAAACCTCTATTTCGGTAATTTTAGATGTTTCCAGTGTATTTTGGTCATCTTACATGTTTAGGGGTATTTGGTCATAATTTGACTTTTAAGGGTTTTTATCGATCATTTTTTTCAGGTTTTGGGGTTATTTTGGTCATTTTTTTTAGGTTTTGAGAGTATTTCAATCATTGTTTAGGTTTCATGGTATTTTGGTCATTTTTTTAGGTTTTGAGAGTATTTCAATCATTGTTTAGGTTTCATGGTATTTCGGTAATTTTTTTTTTGTTTCGAGGGCATTTCAGTTATTTTTTAGGTTTTGGAGGTATTTCAATCATTTTTTAGGTTTAGGGAGTATTTTGGTAATTTTTTAGGTTTAGGGTGTATTTTGGTAATTATTAGGTTATGGGGGTATTTTGGTCATTGTTTTAGGTTTTGGGGGTTTTTGGGTCATTGTTTTAGGTTTTGGGGTTATTTTAGTCATTTTTTAGGTCTTGGGGTATTTCAATAATTTTTTAGGTTTCAGGGTATTTTGGTAATTTTTTAGGTTTCAGGGGTATTGAAGTCATTTTTTAGGTTTAGGGGGTATTTTGGTAATTTTTTAGGTTTAGGGTGTATTTTAGTAATTCTTAGGTTTCGAGGGTATTTCGGTCATTTTTTAGGTTTTGGGGGTATTTTGGTTAATTTATAGGTTTCGGGGGGAGGGGCTATTTTAGTCCTTTTTTTGGTTTCAGGGTATTTCGGTAATTTTTTAAGTTTAGATATTTTGGTAATTTTATGGGTTTCGGAGGTATTTCAGTCATTTTTTAGGTTATAGGGTAATTTGGTAATTTTTTCAAGTTTTAGGGGTATTTTAGTCATTTTATAAGTTTCAGAGGTATTTTGATCATTTTTTAAGTTTCGAGGGTATTTTTGGCAATTTTAAGGTTTTAGAGGTATTTCGGTCATTTTTAAGGTTTAGGAAGCATTTTGGTCATTTTTTGGGTTTTGGGGGTATTTTGGTAATTTTATGGGTTTTGGGAATATTTTGGACATCTTAGAGGTTTAGGGAGTATTTTGGTCAATTTTTGGGTTTTGGGGGTATTTTGGTCATTTTTAGGTTTCGGGGGTATTTTGGTTTTTTTTTTTTTTTTGGTTTTGGGGATATTTTAGACATCTTAGAGGTTTTAGGGGGTATTTTGCTCATTTTAGATATTTTGGAGATATTTTGGTCATTTTGTGGGTTTTGCGGTTATTTTGGTCATTTTTTTGAGTTTTTGGGGTATTTTGGTCATTTTTTAGGTTTCGGGGGTATTTTGGTCATTTTTTAGAAATTTAAATTTTATGTTGTTTATTTAAATTTTAGATGGGTTTAGTGAGTATTAGTGGATTTATCCATTTAGACCCATCTAATTAAATAACCATATGGGTCTTTACCCATTTAACCCAAATATTCAAATGGATTGGGTCAAGACTTATCCAAATAAGGTGGGTAATGAATGGGTTTATAGATATGGATAAAAATTGCCACCCCTACTCACAGCTCACCTCTTGTTGAAGTTTACAAAATAAAAACTATATTCCTTGCATTTGTAAGAGCTAGCACTAATTCTCTGAAATTACCCTATTTAAGTTGTAATATATATATATATATATATATATAAAGTATACTACTCGATTCTCAAAAAAAAAAAAAAAAAAAGAAAAGAAAAAAGTTGTAACATACTACTCCTGTAATTGATCCGTAATTATAACTCCAAGGGCACAGGGTATTAAATTAAATCAACTTCTCTCTCCTTGAGATCAAACTCAATCATTTAATAATAATAAGTTAATAACAATAGGATTTTACTATTCTTTAAATTTATAATGTGAATACCTAGTAAAACTAATTAAAAAATTATAGTATAATTATCAATTATATATTTTACTCGCTAGGCAAATATTTATTTTTCTTATATGTTGTTCTACTCTTCTATTTGTTTATACATACACACTACACAGTTGAATTTTAACTATATATATCTTGTCATTTAGCGTTTGACCACCAACATCTTGGTTGAATATCTGATTCATAAACTCGCAATATATTTATCGGTAGGATTGAGATCTTAAACCCATTGATGTCTTCCATAGAAGGGACTAGTTAAGTACCATATCATGACCTGCACTATCTTGTGCAGTGTGTTAAAGCAATGTTTGGCAACCTACCTAAATTTAAGAAAAAGGAACGAATCCATATAATTAAGACTAATTTATAAATCGATAGTTGGAGTTGAGGAATGTGAACTCTAGATGTTTCAATTGAAAATATCATGAGATACTAATTGAGTTATAAGGTTCATGGCCATTCTAGAATTGACATTTGACTAAATGATTTCCGAAAAATCATTTTTACATGCATGAGCCATTCGTAACATCAAAATGTATCAAAATTTTCACTCATATCTTTCATATTAGTACATAAAAATTGTTAATGCTTTTTTTTTTTCTTTGATTATACATCGAGGCTTGAAGTCCACACTGAGTTAACACTCAATTTATTCTAACCCGTGATCCAAGTCAATGGACAATTCTAACTCTGTAATAAAGGGAGAAATGGTTTGACAAGTAGGGGAGTGTTTTTATTATTGGTTGAGTTGTGAGCCTAGGGCCCTCAAATGTTGGGGGGTTGGGGTGGGGAGGTAAATTATATATATATTTTAAATGCGAGTTGTATCTTTCTTCCTTCACTCTTAAGAATGCCTAAAAAATTGAGTAATATTAGAGATACTACAAATTTTATATTATAGGTCTTACAAGTTGATGTATTGCCAATCACTAAGAAGAATTTAAATGCTAAAATACTCATGTATTATTTTGTAATAAGATTTGCAGTAGTTTTAGTATTTTCTTCAAACCAAATATTATGGATTAATACGAAACCAACTCAATCACCATTAAGTGAATTAGTCATAGGAAAAAAGTAAGAATAGTGGAGTTTGAATTATATATATATATATATAAAGTTGTGATTTACAACTATTTTATGTTGACTTTAATTCCGTGTCAAATTTGATTGTAATTTTGTTCAATCTTATGTACCCTGTATTTTATGTGGGATTTATTTGTAAGGGTCGTGTGTGAGAGAGAGTGTGAAGACTCAAGGCAAATTGAAGATCAAAGAAGTTTTCGCGGGTAGCTCGTGAGAAGCCTTCCTGCGAAGTGAAGCATGTGCTCAGCATATGACTAGAATGCGAAGAGTCATGACAAATGGTGACAGCTGGTTTTCACAAGTGTCTTACGGGTAAGACCTTCTCGTGAGATACCCGTGAAACATTCTGTGTTGCTATTTTGTCATATCTGATACACCATGTCTCTACTCACACTATATATATCCACATTACCCACATATTGAAAGGAGTGTTTTTTAGAGAGAAAACTCTAGCCACAACTTTTGAGAGTTAGAGATTGTCATACCCACAATTTTCTACACAATCCATTGTAGTTTTCCTCAACTCCTATCTCTCTATATCCAAATCCTTGAGAGCTTGATAGCCCAAATACTTATCACACCCATTCTGAGTGTCGAGTGAGGTTTTGGTGCCACTGGAAAGCATTAGAAGAAGCCATTTGTTTGGTGGATGCAATCGGGCTAAATTGTGTGATCTGGAGAGCTAGAGAAGACGAGACTCGGTGAAATCAGTTGGTAGCAGAAGCTTGGAGGGCTCGAGTACATGGGATAGACTAGGCTTGGAGGGTCTTTTGTTATTCGTGTACTCAAACTTATTCTCTAGTAGATTGATTTACCGCTTGGAGGGCGGTGTAGAGGTTTTTCGCCGAGTTCTTCGATTTTCTCTTCGATAACACATCGAAATGTTATCTTGTGTTTGCATTCTTCTTCCCTACTCTTTTAGCTTTCATTTTACTATTGTGTTTTGATGAATATGGCTTAGAGTAGTTTTGTTTTTTGTTTACTCACATTTATTCTATTCCGCACTTAATTTAAGTTAGAATAAAATCAACCGAGCAGTAAGTTTTAATTTGAGGGTCTAAACAGCTCTTGTGTTTTCACACAATTTTGAGCTTTCAATATATATAATAGAACATTAACTAACTTTTATCTAAAGCGATATTTAAATGTAAAAATGTCAATTTAAACTTTAAAGTTATCGTCATAGGCCCCTAACTATATGTCAGTCCTGTGTTAGCCATCCCCTTGGTCAACGTGTTAGCTTAGACCAAATGGACCAAGGATTTGACTCAAGTTAGTCTAGCATGCATAAATTTTCATTTTATTTCCTCTCAATTTCTCATTAATACAAATTGTAATCAATTGCATTAAATGCTCTCAATTATCGTTTACCTTTCCAAGAAAGAATCTTTCTTTTTATGGCTAATACCATGTATTACTCTCATCTTAATAACTTTCGAGCTAGAAAATAAAGCCAAGTCACCTGCAAAGCTCAAGGCAAGCCTTCTACCCAATGCAGAACTATTTTGAACCCCTCAAAGATCTATAGATAACCACACCCTTAGTAGAAACCATGATTTGTCAAGTAAATCAAAGACATTTATTCCATAGAAACCAAACCATACACATTATAAAAGGGGGAATCAAAGGCTTGTGGCTAACTCTCCTCTTCTCCATTCAAATTGGCCCAAAGGGACAAGGGGCAAAAAAAAAAAAAAAAGTGTACAACTAATCTATCTTGCCTCATCACTCACATTGTGCCCTTCTTTATCTCACTTGCTTAGCTTTCAAAAGCATCCCATCACACATTCACTCTTCAAATCTCATTCTCTCCCTTCCAAGCAAATTTCTCCTCTTATTTATGAGAAAATTTAAGGAATGCCCTAAGTGCATTTGTTTGTGAATCATTTTTAGAAAGTTTTTATGAGAAAATAAAAAAAGTAATTAATATTTTAACAGCTTTTTGAATTTCTCATAAAAGTGGTATAAAAACTTTTCTAAAATGGTTTATTAACAATTGCCCTAAGAATACCTGTTAACATGACTCTTAACTCGAAAGGTAAGCCCATTTATTGATTTCAACATGTTTTTGAAAGTTCAAATAGCGTATAAAACACTATGAATGTTTAGACCCCCAATTTACAAATTACCAATTCAAGCTTAATATCAAACAAATTATGTGCGGAAAATGAACATAAGCGAAAAACAGAATTGGTAAATAATCTAAACCAAATAAAATCACATCCACAACAAAAATTAAATGGCAAAGATTAAGGGAAGAGAGATGCAAACACAAGGACAACATAACGATGTGTTATCGAAGAGGAAACCAAAACCCTCGGCGTAAAACCTCTCCACCGCTCTCCAAGCGGCCAATAATTTACTAAAGAATGTAGTTGGGATACAAGGACAGCAATAAACCTTCCAAGCCTAATCTACCCAGTGTACCTAAGCCCTTTAAGCTCCTACTCCAACGAGGTTATGCTGAACCTATTTCTTCTTTAGCTTTCCGGATTCCGCTATAGCCCATAGCATCAACCAATATCAATTGGTCCTTCCTAACTGCTTCTCAAAGTACCAAATAACCTTCTCACAGATATGGGTAAGGTGAGAAAAAGTTTTGGGTAATGAACCTCTCAAGGATCTAACAATAGAGAAGGTGAGAGTAGAGGAATTTGAAGAGTTACAATGTAAAGATTGTGGATGAGTTAATCTTTATTTCTCTAGGGTTTCTCTTTCAAAATTCTCTCAGGAAGCTCTCAATATTTCGTGGGTATAAGGGGTATTTATACTAGAGTGAGAAAGAAATGGGAAGAGTCAGTTTTTCCAAAACAGAGCTGGCTGGCGACTTGACATTGCGACTTGACTGAGTCGTGAGTTCAAGCCGCGAGCTAACTAAATGGCCAGGCTGAATATTTTGTCGTGTAGTGCAACAGCTGGCAGATGGTTTAGCTTCTCCGCATGCTTCACTCGTGTGCATCTTCTGACGGCTTGCTAGTCGCGAGCTACTCGTGAAATCCAGTTGCGAGTCACTGCTTCACTGCACAATCTTGAGCAATTCTTCACATTCTCTCACACACTACCCTTGCATGATTCCCACCTAAATACAGGGTTTCTAAGTGCTGAAATACAAGCAAATTAGCATAAAATAAAGCCAACAAAATGGTTGATAAATTTCAATCTTACAGTTTTTGATAGAGATTCTCGCAAACTAAGTTTCTAGCTTGATTGACTAGAGTGTGCTCTCATAGTCTGAACTTTTCTGACTTTAACTATTTGAGCACTAATCCGCAGAATAAGTACGCTCAATAGTTTGTATGTTGTTGAATACTTACAACACCACCAAATGCTTCTTGATGTTCTTTGCTTAATGCCTTAATATGACATCATGACACTACTAAATGCCTCCCTCCACGAAAAAATACCTCGGTATGTTGCTGCCAAATACTTTCCACCACTGTTGGACCTAGCATTGGTTTCTATTGCAAAAGCAACCCTAAAAACTATAAGATAAGGCTTGAGTATTATTATTTTCACTTTTATGTATAAACATTATTATTCCCGCTTACTTGCTTATAACGAAAAACTTCTTCTCCATTATTCATCTGCTTAATTATTATGTTATTTCATTGCCTAGGGAAAACATAATGGTAGTGGCCAAAGAATGACCCAATTTCAAGAGTTTTGGACTCAATTTTCCAACAACTTCAGGTCTAATTGTCGACGTATCAAAGCGCGACGCGTCCCTGCCACAAAAAGACCCTTAACAAAGATATATAATAATATCATAATTAATTCTTCCTAGAGATTATGCAACTTGTGGTGATTATGAACAATCTATCTTTGATTTTTCTTCCTAGATGGATTTCCTGAAGGGAAAGAATTAAAATAATGTTTCACATTTTTAGAAAAATAATTAATGAATTTTGGTTTGAATGAGGTGTTGTTCAAGGGTCCCATTACAATTACAAAGCTAGAATGTTTTCCTTACTGCGAGCATGATCGGTTGTTAGTTTAAGGAATGTGAATGCTGCCTTACCTTACCGTTCAATTGACATGTCTAGATCGATGAAATACAATATTTCTTTCAGGTTCCTTTACAGCACAGTATGCAACAATGCATAACCTTTCTAACTAAACTCTGATTAACGGCCAAAAAGAACACGTTCATTACCATAGAGAACTAATTTTTTGTTAATTAAATAATGACAAAATATATTTAAAAAGTACACTTTAATTCTAACCCTAGAATTTTTTTTATTTGTCCTTCCCAATACTACTACCCTGACCTATAAATGCACTTGACCCCAAGTAATTCTTTATTTGGTCAAAGCTAGACCCAACTCAGGCAAACATTTAAGACTAACAAATAGACAAAGTATGAAATAAAGGTCTCTCTTCACACTTATAAAAACCTTGGTCTAAGAAAATAATAGGCAAAGCAGCCTCCATTAGTATAAGAAAGTGTGCGAGTTGCCAAAGGCAACATGGGCAATTGCATGTGTTTCACTTACCAAAACAAAACTGTATGTCTCTCTCTTTTCTCTCTACTTTCTTTTAGTTGTCTTGCACTTTATGATATTAACCTCAGGACAATGCTTAAGTTTATATTTACATGGAGACTGGAGCCCCCAATAAAATAGATATTTAAAACCAAGGGTGGTCACAAACAAACCCTCCTCGTTGCATGCATGGCGGCAGACAAGCGCTGAACACCCGTATCTTCCATTCCACGCGATCAAAGGCCTTTTTCCTAACACTTCAAAAGCAACCGATAAACCATTTTCAACTTTTTAACACAAGCTTTGAATGTTGCTCTTTTTTAAATAAAAATTTAGTCTCCCTAAGTAATTTCATGTACCCCTAATCATATTTTATCTAGGAACTGGGGAAATGCAAGGGCCAGAACCCTAACTTTGACTTGGGTTGGACGATCTATAAAGACCAACTTCTCTTGCATTTAATTCCTCTCTTTTGTTTAAGAACTAACAAACATCCCAAGAAGAAAGTGAAAGTGCGGAAAAAAATGGCGTCCATAAGGTTCACTAGCTTTATAGTCATGTTAATTTTGCTACATGTAAGAGAGACTAGCGCACAAACTAAAGGTACATAACTTTCTTTCTCTTCATATTTGTTGCAAATTAGATTTCAGTTAAGGGTTAAAAATGTCTCTTAAACTTTTTTTTTTTAGCTCTCGGTGAGGTACCAGTAACAGATGAAAGTTCATTTCCAACAGACACTAAGAGTCCTATGAATGTGGAAAAGGTACAAAATAAAATTTTCCTTCTGAGTTTCTCTACGTGATCAATGTACGTTGTTTTTTTAGAAAATTGTTTTTATTCTAACAGAAACAATTTTACCAGGAAACCTATGATGGTGTTCTAGCCCCGGCTGACGTTGGAAATGCAAGACTTAGAGGACGGAAAATGATGATTAAAAGAGTTTTGGGAATAGTGAAAGAGGAGGGTTTGAAAGGAGAGGATTCTAAGAATATTAAAGGTGCAGTCCCTTCTGTTGGAAACTGTAACCATGAAGGAGAGGGAGTTTTGAATGTAAATTGTAAATTGAGAAAAAGAGGTCCTAAACCAGTGGATGTCAAAATGGCAGGTTTTGTAGCTTTCAATGCTGATTATCATGTCCCAAGATCTCATCCACCTAAGAATAATTGAGGAAGAAGAGCTGTAGAGAAGTCCTTAGGACTGCAATTTTGGTTAATTCTACTTTTTCTTTTTCTTTTTTTCAGTTTTCTCATTTTGGTTTTGTAAGCGTTAACTTACTGTTAAAACAAGTACGGAATATGATACTTGTATGTATGCAATAGAGGCTTAATGTCTGCAGAAATTTTATGCTAAAGGTGCAAGAAAGTTTTCTCAATTTTATCTCTTGTACTACAGTACTAGTGTTATGGTAATAAACTGAATGGTGTGTACAAACGGAAATTTGGCTCAAACGAAAAGCAATGTTATGTTTTTCAATTTGAATACATGGATGATTGTATGCAGCAAAAGACACGCATGCATATGCTTCAACAGCATCGTCCCAGCGCTGAACCTCTTGTTTTAGTTTATAAAATATGTTCTTCCATTAATTGTTTACATTTGCCATATTTGAAATGAGTTTGTCCTTTTCTTGGCTATTTTTAATTCATAAAGGCAGCAGTTGATACTCTAGCTGATTTATCTCATCCTTTAACTACCCCATTTCTCAGCTCCTCTAGAACTTTTTTTTTTAATTAAAAAACTGATTTCTTATCTCATTTTTTTTTAAAGAATAAATTCAATAAACGTTCCTTTTACGCCCTCTAATAACGCCCAGCAACACCATCACATTCCACATTGGGCGTGGTGGTTAGGGGCGACATTGGTGTTGACGTGTTGTGGCCCTGGTGGGGATCCCAAGATTTTCTAATAACATTTCGTTTGCATCTATCTAACATTGTTTGACCATGGTTTGATTAAGTTTAATCAAATAGTCAAACCTTGCAACACCTTAACAAAATGTAGCAAATGATGAATAAAAATTATTAACAGAACTAAGATTTAAGGTTGAATGTTGAAAGTCATTCAATTTCTTTCAGAGTTTTTTTGAATGTTGTGAGTTAAGATTGTGTTAATCATTCAATTTGAAGTTTATTTATAACCAATGATTTTGAAGTTTGTCACTTCGTTTTAAATTTAATTCCTTTTTGTTTGAGATTAGAAAGAAAAAAAGTGCTTGATTTTACATTTTTCAACATTTTTGAAATAAAATTAAATTAGAAGGTATTGTTATTTTAGAATTTGTGTGAACAACCAAAATGAGAATCCAATATGACCCATACACAATAAATCGCATACAAAATAAATCTCTTAAATAGTACACAATATTGTTCGACACACTAATAACTTCTACTACTTTTAATTTTTTTTTTTTATCAAAAAATTATAACTTCTCTAGGGTGCAAACTTCTGAGTACTATTAGGGATTTTTGTAGGCAATACAAAGAAACCAAGAATCATATCCTCTTATATATATAAACTAGCTAGCCTCATTAGCATTACACTTCCTATGTGTGTGCAAAGAGAGGTTTTTAATTTCCTCCAATATTTCACCTGAAAAAAATATATAGAAAATTGCTTGATTTTTTAATTTTTGATAATTCAATTATTGAGGGTGGAGCACTTCAAACCCTGGATGGTGCTTGTAGAACTATAAGGCGGTATTTATATGCTTTGATCATATTAAAGGGATATCCAAAAGTAGGTTGTTTTTTTATTTGCGATGGAATTCATAATAAATGTATGTGTGCATGCAACTTACAACTATACTTTTATGTGTGAGTTAAATATATATGTATGTATATTGAGAGAGAGAGAGAGAGAGAGAGAGAGAGAGAGAGAGAGAGAGAGAGAGAGAGAGAGAGAGCGTGATGAGTCTAGGACCAAAAAATGAACACATCCACAAATAAACAAAAAAATAATTTTAGATGTTGTGCTAGTTGTTGGGTTACACGTGTGAGTGAAGTCTCACATTGAATAAAGATAAGAAGAAGGAGTGGTTAATATAAAATAATTGAGCACATATCTATTGGGCTTAGGCCTTTTGGGTTAAAGTGTGTCTCTATATGTTATATTAATTACTGAAGAAAGCTCTCCAAGTTGTTTGTCTCCATAACAAGTGGTATCAAAGCATAGGTTTGAGTATTAGAGGATGCAAATTGAAGATTATTGATAGAGAGGGATTGGGAGTTATTTGATTAACTCTATCAAGATCAATTGCGCACAATGTTATGAATGAAAAAACCACAGTGGATTTGATGAAGGCTTTGTCTGAGATGTATGAAAAGCCGTCGGCTAACAACAAGGTGCATCTAACGAAGAAGTTATTTAATCTAAAGAAGGCAGAAGGCACTTTTGAATGAGTTCAATACAATCATCAAATTTAATTTCCACTCAGTTGTGCACAATGTTATGAAAGAAAAGACCACAATGGATTTGATGAAGGCTTTGTTTGGCATGTATGAAAAGCTGTCGGCTAACAATAAGTTGCATCTGATGAAAAAGTTATTTAATTTGAAGAAGGCAGAAGACACTTTTGAATGAGTTCAATACAATCACAAATCAATTATCCTCAGTGAAAATTGAATTTGATGATGACGTTTGTGTATTAATTCTTTTGGCTTTTTTACCAAATAGTTGGGAACCCATGAGAATGGTGATGAGTAATTCTGTAGGGAAAAGCAAAATCAAATATGATGATATTCAAGATTTGCTTTTAAGTGAAGAGGTTCACAGGAGGGATGCGAATATAGACAACGCACAAGATCAAGTTTTTGTCACAGAGAATAAGAGTAGAGGTAGAAGCAGATGAACTAATAATCAAAAATTCAATAGTAGGTCACAATCAAGAGATAAATCTCAGTTTAAGGAAATTAGAGAATGCTTCTATTGTGGGAAAAATGGACATACAAGAAAAGATTATTAGCATTGGAATAAAAAACAAACTGGAGGTAAAGATGATAAGAATAATAATGAGAAAAATACTACAGCTGCTGTGATTGCTAAGGATGTTGTGGTACTCTCTGTTGAAGAACAAAAGTATGAGCATGTTGTTAATAATGATGTTGAGTGGGTTGTTGATTCAACAACCTCTCACTATGTTATCCCTATGAAAGGGTTATTTACGACGAACAAAGCAGGGGACTTTGGTACGATGAAGACGGGTAATTCTAGTTACTCAAAAATTGTGGAAATTGGTGATGTGTGCATTGAAACCAATGTTGGTAGCACCATAAAGTTGAAGGATGTGCGACATGTTCTAGATTTAAGGATGAATGTGTTTTCTACATTGATTATGGATTGAGCGGGTTATTGAAACTACCTTGGTAAAAGAAGATGAAAACTTACTAAGGGGTCGTTGGTTGTTGCAAGAGGACATGCTTGGTGCGGTATGTACAGGACGTATGTGAAGACTTGTAAGAATAACTTCAATGAGATTAAAAATTTTGAAAAGATTCCATAGTTGAGAGTTGAGATTAATGGTGTTGATACCAAGAGGGTGAAATTCTCATTGCCTAATAGTGCTTTAGGTGAGGAAGTGATAGGTGATGAAGAATATGAAGATGCCAAGGCTACATGGGATGATGATGAAGTGAAAGATGTTGGAGGTCTTGAGTAGGGGTAGCAATATCCTTCACTAAAGATTGTTGAACCTCGTGAGAAGAGAACTACTGTAGAACATCGAATTGTTAGCTTTAAGAATAATTGGGCCTCTGATGAGAGGGGAGCCAAGGGATTGGATTAAGGAAATTCAAGATGAGATTAATTATTTAAGAATGAAAGGTATTGACATTGATGAGTTCTTATTAGTGTTGGTGAAGATAATGAAAAAGGTCAAGCATGGTGTCTTCTTAACTAGCATGGATTCGAATTGAAGAGTTGGATTGAAAATCCCCCCCTCATTGGTGGGCTGGAGGGGAAGATTGTTGAGTGCATCAAGCACCATGGTCTAGCGCATATAAGAATAGAGCTTCTTAATGGGTTTGTCCAAAGTTAGCCAACAACTAGCCACGTGCTGACAACGTGCATGACAAGAATTCTAGTTAAAGTATTGTTAGGAATCCATGTATTCCTAAAATTCATGTGGGGCAGTAGACTTGCTTATAAAAGCAAGGATTGGTGTGCCGCATAATGCAGATAGCAGCAACAAAGGTGTGTCTCTTAAGAAGAAAAATGTGTTGCATAAGAGAACAAAAAAAAAAAAAAAAAAAAGAACAGCTAAGAGGGAACCGCTTAGAGAAAAAGAAGAGTTGTGCATGAAGAAGAAAATAGAAAGGAGAAAACAAAGTGTTGCCGCTTTTGAAAGAGATAATTAGTGTGTGTGTGTGTGTGTGTGTGTGTGTGTGTGTGTGTGTGTGTGTGTGTGTGTGTGTGAGTAAAGTAAAATTGGAGAGACTTTTTTTTAGCCATGAGACATACACAAGAATTTTTGTAATTGATTTGATAATAATGAAATTATTTAGAGTTTGTCTCGTGGTTTTCCCTTTTAGGAAATAAGGGTTTTCCATGTAAATATTCGTGTTTTTGTGTGTGATTGTTATTTTGGATTGCTAATATTGTTGATAATATTATTTAGAACCCAACAAGTGGTATTAGAGTCATGGTGGTGTGGGCAAAGGTGGCAAGGTTATCGGGGTTCCTTTTGCAGTTGGAGCGGGAACGGAGTGTGTGTACTTGAAGCCCTTTCGCAAATGGAGCAGGGCGGGCCCTTTCGTAGTTGGAGCGGGGATGTTATATTGCACCAAACAAGCCCATAAAGCCCACATGAATGATCTTGGAAAAGACCCAACAAAAGAGTATTATTTCCAATGGTGCTAGACAACGATGAGATGCGAGGTACCCATGGAGGATAAAAGACATGTAGGGTTGACACATAGAGGCCCATGGATGATGCACTAGTGAAGGGAAAGACCCATTAGGCAAGGAAGAGAGTGTACGACTTGTTCATGGTCCACAGAGAGGCCTTGAAGCCCACAGAGAGGCAAAGACTCACATGTGAGAGGGACATTGTTGGGTTACACATGTGAGTAAAGTCCCACATTGAAAAAAGATAAAAAGAATAAGTGGTTAATATAACATAATTGAGTACGTACCCATTGAATTTAGATCTTTTGGGTTAAAGTGTGTGTCTATATGTTATATTATTACTAGAGGGAGCTCTCCAAGATGCTTATCTTCCTAGCACTAGTTTCATCATTCTCTTGATTGTATTAGTAATTCATAAATGCATAATATTATTGGACAAACACGTAAACTTCAAATTGGGAATTAGGATGAATGAAAAATTTCGACATTAAAAAAAAAAAACTTTTAAGGAAATGCTACATGCTTGCAATTTGGCTAATATTAATGATACAAATAGAATGAAGTAACCATGTTGTAATTATACAAAGAGATTTCATTTAGCATATTGTTGCTAAGATCGTTTCAGGTACCTGATCAATAATTGGAGTAAATTTAATTTTTCTTAAGCTAATTTAAATTGAGTTTAAATTAAATCATTTACGAAGCTTGTAAATTGTTCTTAAGACCAACCCTCTATGCTCACCCATATTTCTTGTCTAAAAAAATCAATAAATATAAGAATTTGGTGTCTGATAAACCTTTTCAATCTAGCCCTATCAATTGGGATTGTTATAAATGAACACATTTTCAACCTAGCCCATTCAATTGGGATTATGCAAAAAGAACACACTGAGAGTTACTCTCATCTCATGACACTCTTAGTTGTATCAGTATTTCATAAAAGCTTAATATTATTGCAAAAATGTATAAATCTCAAATTAAAATGAATGGAAAATTATGACACTAACTCCCCCCTCCTCAATAATAAGAACCAAGCACCCATAAAATGTGTATGATGAGGCTAGTTAAACATATATTAATATTAATATTTGTTTTAAGGTGATAAACCCATTTTGATAAGGGAGATCAATTTTCGTTTGAACTTTGGATTGACTCAATTGAGTGATTGTCTTTGGTGGTGGTGTTTGAATTTTTCGAACTGGCCTAGTAATTTCTATGTTTGGCCTCCTTATTTTATGTTCTTAAAACTTGTGTAACTATTTAGCAAGGTCAAATTTGGAAACATATTAACTTTGAGAGCAAATCCTTCACACTCTATTTTTTTTTTTTTTTAATCCTTTACTCTCTATATCATGTATAGCTAGGTGATAAGTTTGTACCATTTAAAATTTTGTAGTTTGAACATCAAACAAAAAATATTGTTGTTAACCCAAAATTTTGGAAGTGATGTGTGCTAAGAACTTGGACTTATTATTATTATTATTATTACTATTATTATAATTGCATAAATTATTATTTGAGATCACTACATTTTCTAAATCACAAAAAAAATATAAAGGTGTGATGGAAATAATTTTCACCCATAAACGCATAATACTCATCACACTCCTAGGTTTTTTTTTTTTTTTTTTGTGATTGAAAAATGTAGTAATTCCAAATTATAATAGTTGCAAATTATTAACCTTTACTAAAAAAATAGAAGAGCCTTTGAGCGTGCTAGAGGCTAGTACTATTAATAACAAGATTCCTGTTTCGATTTCAACATTTTGTATACTAAAATATCTCACACAAATTATTAAACTCTCTAAAATATCCATATCTTTTAGTTAAATAATTTTAAATTAAAAAAAAAACTAGTTAAAAGAGTAATTTACTGTTCTTAAATTTTAGACATTTTCCTTTATTTTTCCCATTTGGCTTAAAACTTAAGACACTATTTCTATTTTATTTTTAATCATTATTCTACATTACCTTATTTCTTAAAAAAAAAATACTCACGATTATTTATGTATCACTTTCAAACAACATAATACTAAACCAAAATAAATAGATAAATAAATAAAAGTATTATTACATGCACAAAGTACCTGTAATGATTCTAATGTGAAAATAATTTGTTTCGTTCTTTGATCATACTAAAATATTAATAGACATTTTTACAACTTACTGAATTTGATCTCCTCTTATAATAGGGATATTTGTCTCCACGTGGCATTGCTTTATTATTAAGAGAAATGCTGACAGATGTTTTTAAGGTAATAATTAATTGATAAAAGTTAAGTATAGTACCTTAGGTGTCGTTCTTTAAGCTCCTTTTTTAAGATTTAACTATGTGGCTACTTAATTAAAAAATACATTTCTATCCCATAAGAAAAAATTCATATAACAAAATTTTAAAAAGAAAACTTAAATAACAACACCTAAACACTATATTTAAATCTTGCTCATAGTTAATAATTTATTTAAAAAAAATTATAAGAAAAGAAAAAAAAAATTGTTGACAACTCCTTTCATTTACCATTGCTATCAAATTTTTTCTAAAATAAATTATTAAATTCTACGCTATCGTCAGGCATGACGAACTCAAATTCAGTATTCACCTAAAGATTAGGTATTTAGATTAGCCCACATGGCCACGCAGAGTCAAAAGCTTGTGTCATCCAAAGTTGAAAGCTTGTCAGCCATGTCCACCACCACCGCCACCGGTGCACACATCCTTGCTTACACCTATCCAGCCTCAGGCCACATCATACCGCTCCTCGACCTCATCCACCAATTACTCCGCCGCGGCCTCACCGTCACCGTTGTAGTCATCCCCACCAACCTCTCTTTGCTCCAACCCCTCCTTTCTCTACACCCTTCTTTACTCCACCCCTTAGTTCTCCCAGCTCCTGAACCTCCCACACCCTCATGGAAAAGTCGCATGGCCAAGGACCAAGCCATGCGTGATCTTCACTACCCACTTCTCCTCAACTGGTTCCATTCTCACATTTCACCCCCCATAGCTATAATCTCCGATTTCTTCCTCGGCTGGACCCACCACCTCGCTAAACAACTCGGGTTGCCACGTGTCGTCTTCTCTCCCTCCGGTGCTTCTGGCTTGTCAGTTCTTTTCTCACTATGGCGTGACTTGCCCAAAAATGAAGATCCTGAAGATATGGATTTTCAAGTCTTGTTACCTAAAATCCCTAATTCCCCAGTTTACCCTTGGCGGCAACTCCCTAATCAGTATAAAAACTGTAAAGAAGGAGACCCAGATTGGGAATTTAGCAAAAACAACATGCTTGATAATTTCGCTAGCTGGGGTTTCGTTGTCAACTCGTTCACTGAGTTGGAGCGAGTGTACTTGGATCACTTGAGGACCGAACTCGGGCACGAACGAGTCTGGGCTGTGGGCCCGTTATTGCCTCTTGTAGATGACATGGTTGGATCCGATAGCAGAGGTGGGTCCAGCTCAATACCATGTGAACAAGTGATGGCGTGGTTAAATTCGCGAAATGACAATTCCGTTGTTTATGTTTGCTTTGGGAGTCGTACAACGTTGAATGCTAAACAAATGGATGTGTTGGCTTCAGCTTTGGAGCAAAGTCGGGTCGAGTTTATATTGTGTGTGAGGGGCTTGGATGAGCGGCATGTGGGTGTGATTCCCGACGGGTTTGAAGATCGTGTTGAGGGTAGGGGTTTGGTGATTAAAGGATGGGCCCCACAAGTGGCTATACTGAAGCACCGAGCTGTGGGTGCGTTCTTGACTCATTGTGGGTGGAACTCCGTGTTGGAAGGGATCACCGCTGGGGTGGTGATGCTGACATGGCCAATGGGTTCAGATCAGTTCACGAATGCAAAACTACTGGTTGATCAGCTAGGCGTGGGAATTCGAGCTGGTGAGAATATAGAGAATATTCCCGAGCCCTCTAAGTTAGCTCATCTATTGGTGGAGTCGGTGAGTGCAACAAGACTCGAGAGAGTCCGAGTTAAGGAGCTTAGTGAAGCAGCTTTGGGTTCGATCAAAGGAGGGAGCTCGGATAAAGATTTGGATGAGTTTGTGGAGCGACTACCTAGGTGCTGTCAAAATTAGAACGTATACACTTAAGAATTTGACAACGAATTTGACATGTTAATGTGGTTGATTGTTAGCTATAGGTAATATGTGAGAATTAGTATGAAGGTAAGTTTGGATACCGCTTATTGTTGAAAATTAAGAATATTGTAGTAAAATAATTTTTAAATGTGTGAATAGTATCGTGAAACCCAGTTTTAAAGAAAAATTTGTTAAAATCTGTACTTGAGAGTCTCATAAACAGTGCACGAGACCCTCAGATTAAACTAATCGCATGTTTTTTTCCTTTTCAATGCAATTCAAACCCAACCTAAGTTTGCCACATCAGAGAGTGTAAAAACTGAAGTAAATGTTTTGAAATTTTACTTTTTGATCATAATGAAGAAGAAACAGAAAGGAAAAAAAGACCACATCTTTATTGCATTCTTTTCCATGTATTAAGACGCTGATAAAGAGTATTTTGGTTTGAATTATATATCTATGGTTTTTTTCATTTAAGAAACGAACACAAGTAAAGGAGATAGTTGCGGTTATAATATAAAAGCACATCACAAGCTTCATTTAAAAGCATGTAGATTATTTGCTTAAATTATTTGTAACTTGTGTGAAATCCCATGCATATGCATGGGTACATTTATAAACAATCGCAATTACATATTATATATATGATTATGTTTTTTATGGTTTACTATATTAGACTCTTCGTTTTCTACATTAAATTAATTAATTTGACACAAATATTTAAAAATTTAGATTAGATGAGACACGTGGCGCAAAATTAAATTTTAATTGAAATTTAATTTTTACCTAAATTAACTCACTCGGCACAAAATTCTAAAAGTTAGATTAGATGGGACACGTGGCATAAAATTAGACAATAATTGAATTCTAATTGAAAATTTAATTGGAATTTCTCTCTGTTTTACCTATTATTATATATATATATATATTTTTTTTTTTTTTCAAAATCTCTCTCTTTTTTGTGTGGATACATCGATAATTTTGGAGTACAAGTTTTGAATCTTAAATGTTTACATTGGAAACATCAAAAAGTATTAATTAAGCTCTTAATATCTCTCTCTCTCTCATTTGTTAAAATACAATTGTATTTTTATTTACTTTAAGCAAATTAATACATATGGGAGTAAGTCAACAAATAAAAAAAATTAGTTATAGGAAGTTAGCACGAAAAAGTTTCAAACATGTTCAAAATTCTTAATTTGTCTTTAATTGATTAAGATTGAGAGAAAAGACAAGGAAGTTAACATAAAATGCTAAAACTTCAACCATATTGCCAAGAGCCTTATAGGTTGGCACTTCTTATAAAGACAATCAGTGTTAATCTATACCTTCAATCAGCAAATTATAAATTTAAAAAAAAAATTGAAAAACATTATATATAGTTATTAGATTCTTTTAACACCCACTGTATTTTAATTAAACACCAAGTTCTTTTGGCGTAGGAGTTTGAAACTCAAGCAAATTTAATAATTCCCATTATAGATAAGAAATTTCCCTCCACCCGAAATCATCAAATTTCACCTTTGCAATTATATTAGTATGCTAGGGATTGTGATTAATTACTCTACCTTATCATACTAAACATTAATTACTAACTAACTCAAGTTGAGCATTGTATTACCGGAATCTCTATAACTAGGTGGAGGTGGCAAAATTGGATACGACCCGTGAACCCGATATGACACGATACGAAATTAACAGGTTATGGGTTGAGACTTAATGCATTCATGTCATATTTGGGTTGACATGACTGATCCGTTTAATAAACAGGTTGGTTTAGTGTTCAACCTATGGAACACGTTTAGCCTGTTTGACCTGTTTAATTAAATGACATTTTATCAATATACCCTTCAAACCCTAGGTATATAAACTTATTGGTTGTTATGGTTTATTTTCTTTGACATATTGTGATTGATTATTTGTGATATTGAGATATGATTTAGTTTTGAATGATTACTTGTGATACAGTTATTCTTTAGTTCTGAATTTTATATTAAAAATATTTATTTATTTGTTTGTTTTTTCTTAATTTTTTTTTTTTGATAAAATCTGATAAACAGGTTGATATGATTGACCTATTTAATAAATCGGTCGTGTTAGGGTTGAGGAATTTTGACTCATTTAATAAACATGTCAAGTTAGTGTTGACCTTTATAGTCGGATACTCATGAGTTGACACGACACAAACACGAATTGTCATCCCTAAATCTGAGATCTTAATTGTCATGCAAAGCTTGGACTACGTGTATGGAAGTGAAAATAAGCCGCCATATGAAAATGTAGATGATTGGAATGATGATTGTCAATCTTGGGCCTAATAAGCATAGTTATCAGTATCGTACGATACGCGATACGTACTGTACGATATATATTGTATCGTATACAAAAAGTTTCGTATCATGAGGGCGTATTGTAAGTGCTCATGAATTGTCCGATACATAGGTGCGTATCATATGAATCGTATCGTATTGATGAATCGTATGTATCGTACGATATATAGACATGTGGATTTAAAATGAGTTTTTTTTTTTGTTAAAATTTGTGGTTTGATTTGATTTAAACAAGTTGTTAGACTTTGTTAACACAAAATTATTGGGAAACTTAATTGAGTCTAATGAAATAGCAAGTCCATGAGTTTTTTCCGTCCCTTCTCTTTTTCCTACAAAATTTAGACTATACTTATAACACTTACTTTTATATTTGTAAATTTATTTTCTATGTTATAAATAATGTATTAAATGAAAATATAATTATTTTTTATTTTGTTATTATTATTTTGAATCTAAAAGCTAAATTTCCAAGAAAAAAATATAAAGAATAAATTGTTAGAATAAAAAAACCAAAAAAAGAAGAAGAAAGAAAGTAAATGTTGATAATAATAAAGAAAATGTCTATGAAAAAATAATTTTGCAAGATGCTGAACATGATGATAACATTGACTTAGATGGAATTGTTTAGCCAAGATGATGAAAATATATTATTATTTTGGTTTGTAAGGACACAAATTGACCCAAAGCCCAACGGGTATGAACAATGGCCCAACAAGCCCACACAATAGATTTGTTAGAGAATGAGTTTAATAGATGAAGACTTAATGAATCAAGTAAGAATTATAGTGAATTGGTTTAATGTTATAGTAATTGAGAGGTATAACTTGAAGAGAAAAACACTCCTCGTTCGAATCTGAGGAAGGTATGTTCTTTTATATATATATATATATATATATATATATATATATTTTGAACTTGTACAATTACCTAGAGTTCTTAGTTACACTTAATTCTTTTTCTCTCCTCTTTATTTTCTCAGATGCCCCCCCCTCATGTAAAGGAATTTTTTTCCCTTTTATACTCCTTCTCCTTCTCTCATCTTAGCCTTCCACTTGTTAATCAAATAACCAATCTTTTGGATGCTTGTCCCATCAGAACTTTCCTGAGGTCTCTGTGTGTAGCTGTAATGCTAAAAATCACTATTTAGGCATCACCTCCACATTAATGTAGCTAGTTGGTTAGGTGCAGAGTAATCAATGTGGTGGTAGCAACCTTCTTCCCAGATATTTCTCAGTTCTCTGTTGACTCACCCTTCTGAAGCTTATCCTTCAAAGCATGGTTGCCCCTTACCCAATATTTGTTGGGTGGTCAAGCTTTAGACTTTCGTTTTGTTGTTCGAGGAAGTTTGGCTCCTCGGGCAACATCATTTGTTTGTTGTTATTGGCCCTCATCCTCGGTCTCTTAACCCTCTTGTCCTTATTAATAGTTGGTTGTCCTTAGGCTCCTTGGCGTCCTCAGTCATGGCCCACAGCCCAATACCCCTACCTCGACCCTTGCATCCCTACATGGTTCATATATCATGTATTACTTCTGAGTTTAATCAATTTGAATGTATATGTTATAAACACAAGTTAATTTGATTTATTTAGTTAGCTTTGTTAAATTTTATTACATAAGTAATTATTAAATTGGTTATTAGTTGTGTGCGGACGAAGACCCCTAATCTCATCCAAGTGGATTACTAAGATGATTTTTGAGGATGCCCTTCGGACCTTAGGGATGAGCACTGGATAGCCGCTAGATGAGCTCTCATTGATTTGGGGAACGAGCAATAACCATAAAAGGCACATAAAGTTAAAATATCATAGAGAGAAGAAAGTAGACTTGGCACGGGTTACGAGAAGGGTGAAAGTAGAAGGAAGTGAAAGCTATCCCCTCCGCATTAAATGCAAGACAACTACTACTCTGACCGCATTAATGAGAAAATGACCATGAATAGTGGTGGTACAGCTCAGATTGCTAGGCAGAAGCTTACCGGTACATTCTAGATGGAACAGAAGTCCTAAAAATGCAATCTTAACCCTCCAAGTGTAGGATGAAGATAATTTTTGTGTAAATATAATAGGAAAATGAAAGTCCTTATAGAGGGGGATCCGAAAAAAGAGAGATTTGTGAAAGAGAGAAAGCAAAACCACCTATATAAAAGATCTTCCTCAGGTTGGATTGAGGATCCATTTTTCTTCATAATTGAGTGTTCCTAGTCTTTTACTTGGCATTTCTTCTCATTGTGATTAACTTTAGCTCATTAAGTAGTCAATATTCTACCCATTCTCTAACAAATTCATTGTGGTGGGCTTATTGGATCATTGTCTGGTCATTCTTAGGCCGTAGGTCTGTTTGTGCCCTTATAAGTTGAATATATTTTGAACTTATAATGAATATACCTTTTATATATGTGTATCTATAATTATTTTATAATTTTATTAGGTATTTGTGTATCTTATGATACACGATTCGATATAATACATGATACAGAAAAATCAAAAATTGATTCACGATACGATTCACGATTTGACAACTATTATTAGTATCGTTGGATATGCATGCTTTAATGTGTTATTTGGCATTTAGGTCTAGGAACTCAATTTTTTTCAAGTTTTGCTCTCATTCCTCCAATCACTTGTATTCAAAATTTACCAATTATTTTTTGATAGATTCTTTGACTTTGAACATTGAAAGAGAAATCACCAAATTTTTTTTTATATAATTAATCTTGATAATATTAGGATTTATAATATGGTTCGATTAACAGATGTCCTTGAGAAATTTGTTAATGAATTATTTTAGAAAACTTTAATATTATTTTTATGTGAAATATAAAATATTATAAAAAAGAAATATCCTTTGGACATCCATTAACAAAATCATTTAAAATAATATCAAGTTCTATTTTAATAGGTGGTTGAGTTTAAATGTATTGAGAAATCATTATTATTATTTATTTATATTTTATTAATATTGAATAGATTCTAATTAAATTACCATATATTAATTTAGTTTAATGGGAGAATAATTTGTATCGTTGTCTGATCATACTAAAACATAAATATAAAATTTTACAACTTACTGAATTTGATCAAATTTGATCTCCTCTTATAATATATGAGTTTGCTTAATGTGTACTCTTAGAGTATATATTAATTAGGGGTGTGCAGCTAACCCGCCAACCCACCAAAACTGACCCGACCCAACCTAACCCAACCAACTGGGTTAGGTTGGGTTACAAAATTTTTTTTGATAGCGGGTCGGGTTGGGTTTGGGTCATAAAATTCCAATCCTGCCAAACCCGACCCGACCCACCCATATATTTAATATATATTTAGAATATATTATCTAATTAATAATTTTTTTTAAATCACCAGCTTTTAGTAAATCACTATACAAAAGCTAATTAGTTTACACAAACCTTAGTAAATTATTATTGTTGTTTAGTAATTAGTGTTGTTTGCTTCTAAGGAGTTACATTGATACTAATCTTTTAGTTTTTTTTAATATATTTATATTTATATATATTTTTACTCAATTTGATAATAATAGTAATAAAAAAATTGTCCAACTCATGGGTTCAACCCGACCCAACCCAACTCATGTGGGTAGGGTTGAGTTGGGTTGAATTTTTTTTAACCCACCATAGTGAGTTGGGTCAAAAAATTTCCATAACCCGATTTATACACACCCCTAATTATCTATTTTAGAAAGCTTTTTTTAAGAAATTTAAAAAAAAAATTGTTAAAAAAACCAGACACTTTCATTTTTTTATTTATAAATACTTCTTAAAATAATTTTACTTGGTGTATAAGTATCCATTTGGATACAGCAGCTCAGTGTCTGCATTTCACTTTTTTTTATTATTATTATTTTTTTATTTTTTGAGAAAGCGCATTTCAATAACTTTTGAGAGATTCTATTAGGTCTAATACATTAATTATGAGAATTACAAATATTTTTTTCAACAAAAATTTTATTAAAATTAGTTTTACGATATTATTTACGTATTTAAAAATTATTTTTACAATATCTTTAGTTTTTAATTTTTAGCAGATAGATTCTAAGAGCGTTAGCATTGGGAAATTCCAATCCTACTCTATTATACAATTTCAAAAAGCTACTTTATCATTATACCATACCATTTTACCATTCTTCCAACATCCAAAAACTCTATTTTTATTAAAATATTATTTTTTAATCTTTCTTTATTATTTCTTTTCAACTGTCAAAAATCCCATCTCACTGTTCTCTCTCTCTCCCTTTCTCTGTCCTTGCTCTCTTTTTCTCAATTTCTCCTTTCTCACTCAGACCTTGCTCTCTCCCTCATTGCTCTCTCCCTCAGATAGGTGCAGATCGGCAGTGGCTCACTGCCACCACCACCAAGCCGCCACCGTCACCACCAAGCTAAGCCCAACCCAACCCACCACCACCACCACCACCATCAACCCACTACCCACCACCAACCCACACAAGCCACAACCACCAAATCAAGGAACAAAGAAATCCGGCCACTCACAGCCCACTGCCACCACCACCATCAACCCACTACTCACCCCACCATCAACTCACTACCCACCACCAACCCACACAAACCACAACCACCAAAAAATCCACCCACCACCACCACCAAGCCGACCACCATCAACCCACAACCAACGCCGGACTCGCCAACAGAAACCCAAAAACGTTGACCTCGCCGTGAGCCACGCCACCCTCGCCGTGACCCACGCCACCCATGCCGTGACGCACGCCATGACCCACGCCGAGACCCACCGTCACCCACGTCGTGACCCACCTCACCCAAGCCGTGACCCATGAAACAAAAAGAAGAAGAAGCAACCACAGAGGAGAGAGCAGATGAGAAAGAGAGAAGGAAGAGAGAGAAGATAATAGGAAAAATGAGGGAGAGGAGAGAGAAATTTCGGTTTAGCTGAATAAAATATTATTATTTCTTTTACAATATTGCTACAGTACAATTCTAAAGATAGAATTGATCTTAGCTGGTATGATGACTACATGGGAAATTGGTAGTTCTAAGTAGCACCAGTCACTACTCAGAAAAGTTCCCCAGACAAGATACTATTCATCCACAGTACCAGTCAACACGGGTGAATAGTAACCAGCACTCAGCCGACGCTACAGTAAGGGACAGAATACTATTCATGAATAGTGACTTTTTACTGTTCATAAATAGTACCCGACAGCATCTTTCAGAGTTACTATTTGCTTTTGTGAAAAGAAATTCACTCAGGTAAAAGCAAATTTACTCTCCGTGATTTCAGCAATCAGTCCAAGCATCCAAGGCTCCCAGTCTCCTATAAATTCAGACACTCAGTTCAGTTGAAGGCAGAGAGTCAAAAATTGCAAGAACCAATTTTAGTATCCCCTCTCCCTTCTTGTAATAAGATTGTATCCCAGTTAGTTTTCTCAGCTTACATTTGTATTACTTCAGTCAGTTTACATTTGTAACCCAGTCTTCCACTCAGTTGTAACTCAGTAACTTTAGAATTGTACTGTAGCAGTATTATAAAAAAATTTGCAATAGTTGGGTTTAGCATTCCCTGATGGAGTGCATTTTAAGGCTTAAAATGTCAAATTCTTCTTAGATTTGGCATTAGCATTCCCCAATGCTAATGCTCTAAATATGAAAACGTAAAAACCTACGCTATCGTCAGGCATGATGAATTCAAATTCAGTATTCACCTACAGATTTAGATTAGCCCACACAGACATGAGCGAAGTCCTACAGATTAGATTAGCCCACACAGACATGAGCTCAAAAACTCAAACTCAAAAGCCGAATAGTGTTCTAAAAATTGTCATCCAAAGTCTAAAGCTTGTCAGCCATGTCCACCGCCACCACCGCCACCGGTGCACACATCCTTGTTTACACCTAGCCAGCCTCAGGCCACATCATACCGCTCCTCGACCTCACCCACCGATTACTCCGCCGCGGCCACACCGTCACCGTTGTAGTCCTCCCCACCAACCTTCCTTTGCTCCAACCCCTCCTATCTCTCCACCCCTCTTCACTCCACCCCTTAGTTCTCCCAGCCCCTGAACGTCCCACTCCCTCATGGAAAAGTCGCATAGCCAAGGACCAAGCCAGGCGTGACCTTCACTACCCCGTTCTCCTCAACTGGTTCCATTCTCACCTCTCTCCCCCCATAGCTATTATCTCCGATTTCTTTCTCGGCTGGACCCACCACCTAGCTAAACAACTCGGCTTGCCACGTGTCGTCTTCTCTCCCTCCGGTGCTTCTGGCTTGTCAGTTCTTTTCTCACTATGGCGTGACTTACCCAAAAATGAAGATCCTGAAGATATGAATTTTCAGGTCTTGTTTCCTAGAATCCCGAATTCCCCAGTTTACCCTTGGTGGCAACTCCCTCATCGGTATAAAAATAGTAAGGAAGGAGACCCAGATTGGGAATTCAACAGAAACAACATGCTCGATAATATCGCTAGCTGGGGTTTGGTTGTCAACTCGTTCACTGAGTTGGAGCGAGTTTACTTGGAGCATTTGAGTAACGAACTCGGGCACGATCGAGTCTGGTCTGTGGGCCCGTTACTGCCTCTAGAAGATGATGTGGTTGGATCCTTTAACAGAGGTGGGTCCAGCTCAATACCATGTGAACAAGCGATGAAGTGGCTAGATTCGCGACCTGAGAGTTCCGTTGTTTATGTTTGCTTCGGGAGTCGTACAACGTTGAATACTAAACAAATGGATGTGTTGGTTTCGGCTTTGGACCAAAGTGGGGTCCAGTTTATTTTTTGTGTGAGGGGCTCGGATGATCGACACGTGGGTTCGGATGATGATCTAGGTGTGATTCCTGATGGGTTTGAAGATCGTATGGAGGGTAGGGGTTTGGTGATTAAAGGATGGGCCCCACAAGTGGCTATACTGAGGCACCGAGCCGTGGGTGCATTCTTGACTCATTGTGGGTGGAACTCGGTGTTGGAAGGGATCACGGCTGGGGTGGTGATGCTGACGTGGCCAATTGGTGCAGAGCAGTTTGCAAATGCAAAATTACTGGTTGATGAACTAGGTGTGGGAATTCGAGCTGGTGAGAACGTAGAGAACATTCCTGAGTCTAGTGAGTTAGCTCGCCTATTGGTGGAGTCGGTGAGTGCAACAAGACCGGAGAGGGTGCGAGTCAAAGGGCTCAGTGATGCGTCTTTGGGTGCGATCAAAGGAGGGAGCTCGGATAAAGATTTGGATGAGTTTGTGGTGAGGCTAACTAGGTGAGGTCAAACTATGGAAAGAATGTTTTGGAATTTTTTTCGGTCATAACATAAAAATTCTAAAAAGAAAAATAAAAAAGTACTCCTCTTTGTTGCATTCTTTTCCACGTATTAAGATGCAAATGAAGTGTATTTTTAGGTTTGAATTATCTGTGATTTTTTTCTTGTAATTTAAAAACAAATACACATAGGAGAGAGGGATATGCTTCTAAGCTCTAATATAGAATTATACCAAAAACTTTACTCAAAAATATGATAAATTATTTGTAAAGTTTATTTAAATTATTTGTTGTATTTCAAAATCTGTGTACCTAAATATATAGATGTTTCTGTTAAAAATATTAAGAATAAATGAAATTATAAGCTCATGGCATCTATCTTTCTCTTATTTGTTAAAATATGATTGTATTTTTAATTTTTAATTACTTTAAAAAAAAATACAGGAAAACAAATATAAGAAAAAAGACTTGCTTATGGACATTAGGTTCTTGAATTGTGTCTCTTTTTTTTTTTTTTTTTTTTTTTTTGTTGGTATTAATCTTTTTTGATAATCTGAATAAAGATTTTAATGCCAAAAGATCCAACCCACAAGAGAGCCAAAGCCATTGGCTTGCTCCAACAAAATTACGTCATATAATACACATCAGGGGCAGAGTCCAATACAAAAAACTTTGCTAACCTATTAGAGTGGGACCATGAGGCCAAAACATGAGCAACTTGTTAGCTTCTCCTGGAGTCCAGCTGAATTGAAGACATTGAACCTTAGGGTCTTGGGACAAGGTGTTGGCAATAAGAACCAGCAATTCTCAAAGGAGGCCGAGAAGTTGAATTTAAGATGGCATTTATGCAAACCTTGGCATCACTTTTGACTTTGGCTTTTTGAATACTGTGACTTACAATTTTGTGGATTGCTCCAGCAAGGTTTTCAGACCCGGACCGTTCATTGAACCGTAAAAAGGAGAGGTTCAAGGTTTTTGAGGTCGAACCGAGGTCGAACCGGGGTCGAACCGTGATGACGTCATAATTAATTTAATAATTATTTTAAATATATATAAAAACATTAAATTAATAAAAAATAGAAAAATTAACTAAAATAGTCAAAAAATATATATAACATAACTTTCATAATACAAATAAAATTATTAAATTCTAAAAAAACAATAGCTATTGAGTTTTTAAATTATTTTTAAGTTATGACAAAGCACATTTTAGTACCCAATAATTTTTATTTTATGAAACCCAATAGATTAGTTAAGAGACAAATAAATTTATTTGCTCATGGCCAAGCCCATTTGACTGCCAATCATTATTTTCCCAAGCCCATTTGAATAGTTGCTGTTTACCATTTATTATGAATTAAAAAAAAAAAATCAAAAGCTAGGTATGAAGGTGGCTATGCTTTTAAAAAATTAAAAATGGTTAAAGTTAAATAAATAACAAAACCCAAGAAGAAAGTGCTTGACAGCAAGCAAGCATTATATGTTTGTAGTGACACCAAAGCACGGCAGCAAAGAAAGAAGTCTCCAGAATCAGCGAAGAAGTTTACAACATTTTTAGCAATACTTTCACAATAAAATTTATGTAAAAAATTGTTACTAATTTTAATTTGAACCCACTATTAAAATTATTTTTTTACTCGTTAATATTAACTAATAACAATATGTTACTTAAAATTTATTGTGAAACATTGTGAAAATATTATAGTAATATTTAATTGTAATTTTTTATTCTTTTTATTATTATTTTTTGCTTCCCTTGCGTGCGTACGTTTCTTTTCCTTTTCTTTTCTTTTCTTTTTTTTCTCTTGGTTTTTTCTCCTCCACACACCTGTCCCCATCCCCACTCCTCTCATCTAGTTTTTATTTTTCTAGATTCTTCTCCGCACAGCCTGGCCTCCACTCCTCCTCTATGCTTTTATTTTTCTTTCTTTATCTTACCAGCAAACAAAAGATAGAAAATGGCTCTCTCTAGTCTCTCCCTCGTTCACTTTCTCTCATACTCTCACGGTCTCACCCTGTCATACACACATTACCAGCAGAGAACAAAGCCAAAATTTAAAGTTTGCTTCGCCCAAGAGAAGAGTTTCTGAAGAGAGGGAGCTGCGTGATGTACTCTGAAGAGAGAAGAAGAAGAAACATAAAGACATGCTGTGTTTTTGCTTTTTTTCTTCTTCGTTGTCTTGTTCTTCCTCTGCTTCTTCTTCTCCTCTGTTTTTTTTTTTTTGTTTTTTTGTTCTCTCTTTCATTTGGTTCCAGATCTGAAAAACCCATAGTACTACTGATGTATTGGCTGAAAGCCTGAAACTTTGCCGGAAAAAAGGAACCGTCCGACCCTCAAAAACCGGTCACGGTTCTCAGAACCGTACGGTCCGACCACGGTTCGCACGGTTCCCTGCATTTTTCCCATAGTCCGGTTCTTGAAGCTAAAAAAACCGTAAAACTGAAGGGTTCACGGTTTTCCCGGTCGGACCGTACGGTCCGGTCCGGGTTTCAAAACCAAGTGCTCCAGTTGATTGTTTCGGCTTCAGCTTGGACAAGGATATTGATTTCCACTCTTTTAATGGTGCCTTCTGTTGGGTTAAACTGCTTTATGCTCCTTCACTTAGGAACTGTCAAAGTAGTTTCTTAAGAGCATCCGTATTACTGAATGTAAAATTTTTGTCTATTTTTTTAAAAAAAGCATACTTTTTTATTTTACATACTCACTTTTACAAAATATTCATATCAGCTTGTCTATTCTACACTTTATTTTATTTAAATAATATATTCTCACATTTTTTTATTATTATTTGACATCAGTCCCATCACCTTACCAAACTCTCCAATAATATCTCCGACACTCTCTATCTCTCTTTATTTTCCTACTTCTTCTTTCTTCTACTTTCTTTTCCTTCTCCTTCTTTCTTCTTTGACATCTTCTCTTCTTCTTCTTCTTCTTCTTCTTTTTTTATTTGAGTTTGATTATGGCTAGTGATTTTGGGTTTGCAATTTCGGTGGTGATTTTGGCAGATTTTGGGTTTGCATTTTCTTCTTCTTCTTCTTCTTCTTCTTCTTCTTTTGCAATTTGAGTTTGATTATTTATATGGGTTTGATATATATATATATATATATATGTGTGTATATGTGTGTGTGTGTGTGTGTGTATATATATAATCAATTATGATAGGTTATGAAAAACGACATTTTTCATAACTTATGATTGATAATAAAATCAATTATGATATATATATATATGTATATTGAGGAGAGAATTTGATGAATTTGGGATCTAGATTAATTACGTTTGAAGAATTTGATGATTTGTTGTTGGATTTAAGAGAAGATAAGATGAGAAAGAGGGTAGAGGAAGAGAGAGATCGGATGAGATAGGAGAGATAATCAAATGAGAGATGAGAGAGAAAAAATAATAAAAAAATAAAATAGAAAGCTACAGTAATCGTGTGAATATGCACGGTTATTGTGGCAATTTTGGAAAGGAACAATGGTTTAGAAGGACTGATATGTGTGTTTTTTTTGGGTAAAATGTGTAAAATCAGTCAATTTTTCTATTATCCACTGTCTGATGCGGATGCTCTAAGCATCACTGAATTTGAATGGCATCTCTTTTTTCGTTGGTGGGTGTGTGCACGCCTCTTGCACTAGAGAGATTACACGTTGATAAGAGAGATTACACGTGGATAACAAATAATCACGAATAGTTATAAGCAAAATTTAGATGATACAAGGGTTATATGCCAATAATTTACAAGACTTTGAAAACATATTTAACAGAGTTGCATCATAAGGATTACATGGGTATACAAGAAGGACTTTGTTAACAGGTGCCTGCTAGTACCTGTTAATGAATTAGTTGTGTTTTATTTATGATTTATCACAAATCTCACCTGCATAAAAAATTGACAAAATTTTATTTTTTAGTTGACTTTTCTCATCTAAACTGACACACATTTAATACATATTTAATTTTTTTCATATTCCAAAAAAAAAAAGTGAATAGTTTATTTTAAATTTTATTACATTAACAGGTGTTGTACAGCACCCGTTAATAGCACCCATACAAGAAACGGGTGCTATACAACATCCGTTAACATCACTCATACAAGAAATACACTTGATCTCCCTACTTGATCCCACAGGTGGCATGTGTATATTATGTTAGTTTGAGTTGACTTTAGTGGGACATTGTGAAATGTTGTTGAAGACTCCACCATACCAGTGTTCCGTGAATTTGACCTTACTAATGGGAAATTGTGAAATGTTGTTGAAGACTCCACCATAAGTTCTGCCAAAGATTTTTTGAGCACCTTATCAAAAAAATAAAAAAAAAAAAGAAAAAGAAAAAGAAAAGATTTTTGAGCACTCGGATAGAATAATCGGAGTAAGAAATGAGCTAGAAGGAGGATCTCTTGGTCTCAAATCCGCCAAATAGATCCACTGTCAGCTCCACATATTGATCATTTGCATCGGCTATAGAATCTAACTGCAAGATTGCTGGTGTGTGGGAAATGATGAATGAATCTTTTGATCCAATCATAAACCGTCTTACTAAGCAAACCTTTGAATTATTTTTTAGATAACTATAACGTATTATATCTTATACAATCTAACAGTGTGCTTCTTATCAACATTTCCTGTCATTTAATTCTTGAAAAAAATTACCTGTTTACTTTTTCTTTTCTGATAATCTATGGTTGAAGTTCAAGAAAAAATAATCTGATAGCTCAAAACTTCTTTATTTTCATTTCAAATTTGACTCGGATAAACTTACAACGTTTTTATACTGCTGTTGAATGAATGCCAAGGACATACCATTTGTGGCAGGCAACGAATTGAATGAATGCTTTTTTGGCCGTTCACATGCTGAAAAACAAATGTAGAGCAGATTACTAGTAGTTCATGATTGATTTCTGATTCAAGAAATGCAACAAAAGAACAATAAGAATGTCATAAGATTGAAATCTCGCATATCATGTTTTTTTGCCAAATGGAGAAGTTGTGTGATTGATATTAAAACTATATATACGTTTGGATAGAAATGATTTCTCTTGCGTTTGCATGCACGGTGATTTCATTAATGAATAGTAATCAAAAAATATTTTTTTTATTGTTTTCAGTAAATTAAGCGGTATCTAAACGAACCGTATCTATAAAATTTGTTTTGATCATTTCCTTGCAACTATCTGGTAGTGGTGATACATGAAAGCCCACCATGCAAGACTTATACACAGTACCCCATTGCAGCCATGCATAGATATCGGTGTTTATCTCACTTGTGACGTTGAGTGCACCAGAGGTTATTTTGAAGACTGAACAGCAGAGGTACATAAATCAATTTTTACAGCTTCCCCCAACACAGTAGAATGCTCGAAGCTGCAAAGACCAATAAAAAATTAGCATCTAGAGCCCATTTACCCAACACATGGACAAGGGTTTCATTAGTTTTACCAGGGTTCGGATTTTTTGTGTGACTAGTAAGCAAGATGATGTTTAGTGCCCAGGTAAACTAACGTTAACACTCATCTAATTTATATATATCTTTGAATCCTAAGAAAGCAACAAACTTATCAAACAATTTTCTTGACTTTTAATTGAATTATTTTCGCACTCAAGAAACCAAGCAAAAACGCAAACAAACTGGTAAATTCAAACCCCCCCCTCCAAGAAAAAACATTCAAATATTTTTCCCTTTTACCTCAGGATGAGATAACCATCATTCTAGCATTAAGTATTAAAATATCATTAATGCCATTATTTTGTAACAAACAAACTAGTAGCAAGTAAAAAGTAAAAACAACCGGGAAAATTTTGGACCATATTATAGCAATTGAAAAACGACAAATTAGAATACAACAAGAGCAATAGGAGAAAAAGATGAGTGTCAATAAAATAAACTTACCATTCAATTCTGGATAATTTGCCACATGGTTGAATTCTTGGTTGCTAAATCACTGATCCGATCTCAATATTCCACACAATTCTCTAATGAAAATTTTCTCCTGAATGAGAGGGGGAATTGGGGGAGTCATAAGCCAGAGAAACATTGAGATAGAATGAGAGTAATGAGGTGGATACTGGAGAGGGTTAATCTGTAAAGAGTTTTTAAGAAAAAATTCCTTGGGGTTGGTATATGGAGTAACACGTGATTGAGATGCCTAAATATGCAAATTAAGTAACTCACTAAATCAAATATTTGCAAACTTGGAAGGATTAAATTAGTTCACTCAGTATGGATTCTCCTTTATTTGGTTTCCAATTATAACTAGATTATAATCTCATACACATTTCCATAGTGTCAAATTACATTTCGAAAAGAGAAATACTATGTCCACAATATTTTTCACAACATTTTCACAACAAATCCTAGTTGGCAGGTTGTTGTTTGTTGTTACTAGTGGGTAAGAAAGTAATTTCAGTGTTGGATTTAAATTTAAAACCTGTAACAACCTGCCAACTAGGATTTGTTGTGAAAATGTTGCGAAAAATGTTGTGGACGTAACAGTTCTCTTTCGAAAATAGATGGAATATAGATGCACAATTACTATGTAATACACACGTGCATAAGAGCGAGTAGTCCAGGCATAAAAAAAAAATTTATATAAATTAGTTCATCTGCGCATGCTACATTTTGATTTCAATATTAATGAAAAATCTCTTTGGGTTCTTTGTAGCTCAGCTACTTGAACTCGTCTTGGCAATTGCCTTGCTTGTTTACCTTTTCAATATTAATGAAAGTTGTAAAGACTCGAATTGACTCAAAGTCCAACAGATATGAACAATGGCCCAACAAGCCCACGATAATAGATTTATTAGAGAATGGGCTTAATAGATGAAAACTTAATGAATCAAATATGAATCACAGTGAGTAGGTTTGGTATTATAATGACTGAAAAGTATAATTTGAAGAGAGAAACACTCCTTGGTTAAGTCCGAGGAAGGTATGTTCTTATAAATTTTAGACTTGTACAAATGTTCGTTGTTCTTGGTTACATTAAGTTCTTTTTCTCTCTCCTTTCCTTTCTCAGATGCTTCTCTCATGTAAAGGAATCCTTTTCCTTTTATACTCCTTCTCCCTCTCCCACCTCAGCCTTCCATTTGTTGATCAAATAACTAATCTCTTTGATGTTTGTCCCATCAGAACCTTCTTGAAATCTTTGTGTGTAGTTGTAAAGCTAAAAGTCACTATTCAGGTATCACCTCTACATTAATACGGCCAGTTGATTAGGTGCAATGTGGTGGTAGTAGCTTTCTTCCCAGACATTTCTCAATTCTCTGTTGACTCACCTTTCTAAAGCTTATCCTCCTAAGCATGGTTGCCCCTTGCCTAGTACATGTTTGGTGGTCGGGCTTTAGAATTCCTTTTTGTTTTCCAAGGAAGTTTGGCTCCTCGAACAACATCACCTGTTTGGTACTACCGACCCTCGTCCTTGGCCCAGTAACCTACTTGTCCTTATGAATACTTGATTTCAATATTAATGAAAAATCTCTTTGGGTTCTTTGTAGCTCAGCTACTTGGACCCGTCTTGGCAATTGCCTTGCTTGTTTATCTTTTCAATATTAATGAAAGTTTTATATCATTTTGACCTCAAAAAAAATTTTTTTTTATAATCAAAATTAAGTCTTACAAAATTGTCGTATTAAATGATGTAGATATCTTCGTTAAGTATATTGTGATCAAAATTATGGATTTTTAAGTGTTTTAAGAAAAGTTTTTAAATCTCCATTGTTCCTTCATGAATAATAAAAAATTAACCATGGCTAATATATCTGAGAGGTGCTATAGAAGAATCCACATTCCACACAAATTGAAATACAATCTATTAGGGGAGGTAAAATTGAACACGACCTGCGAATTTGACACGACATGACGTATGAAATTAGTAGGTTATGGGTTAAGGCTTAGTGGATTTGTGTCATATTCGGATTGACACAGCTGACTCGTTTAATAAACGGGTTGAGTTAGTATTGAACACATAGAACAAGTTTGACCCGTCTGACCCGTTTATTTAAATGACATTTTACCAATATATCATTCAAACTCTACATATATAAACTTATTAGTTGTTGTGGTTTATTTTCTTTGACATATTGTGGTTGATTATTTGTGATATTGAGATATGTTTTAATTTCGAATGATTATTTTTGATGCACTTACTTGTTAGTTATGAATTTTATATTAAAAATATTTATTTGTTTGTTTTTTCATAATTTTTTTTTCATTTTGATAAAATTTAACAAACAGGTTGACACGATTGACTCGTTTAATAAATGAGTCATGTTAGGGTTGAGGAATCTTGACCCGTTTAATAAATATGTCGGGTTAGTATTGACTTATATAGGTGAATACTCATGAGTTAACACGACACGAACCCGACATGTGAACACGAATTGCCATCCCTACAATCTATCCAAAAAAAAAAAAAAAAAAATACAATCTATCTTCTGAGATATAATCTCATTGAGGTATTATATATATTAAGATTTTTGATAAATTTAAATTCTATAATGTTAAGGAGCAAATTGATAGGGATTAGTGTAAATTTTGATGTGACTAAGAATTAAAATTCAATAACATTGATTATAACATATTAGTAGAATGATCAATAAACTTTTGTTGTTGATGTACGAAGAGTCTAGTTATAGAATGTGTGAAAGCTGAAGCCTTAAGGCTTCTTTTGTTTGGAGTGAAAATAGGGAGGATGGAAAACAAAGGGAGGAAAATAGGATGAAAAATACTGTTTTCCATTGTTCGTTTGGAAAAGGAAAATAGGAAGGAGAGAAAACTTTCTCTCGGGTTTTCCTTTTTTTTCCTTTTAAATCGGAAAGAAAATTTGGAGAGAAAAGTGCTATAGCATCACTTTTACAAAAATGCCCTATTCCTACCTATTTTTTTTTCAACGTTTTTTTTTTTCTTCAGACCTAAACGTGGTTCTTTTTTTTTTTTTTAAATTATTTATTATTTATTTATTTTTACAACGTGACCTTTGGACGTTGTTCTTTTTTTTTTTTTTTTCTTTTCTTTCTTTAGAGCTAAACGTTGTTCTTTTTTTTTTTTTTTTTTTTTTTTCTTTTCTTTCTTCAGACTTGAACGTTTGTATTTTTTTTTTCAACGTGACCTGAATTTTCTCTTCTCTCTTCTTTCTCTCTCTCTCTCTCTCTCTCTCTCTCTCTCTCTCTCTCTCTCTCTTTTTTCAATGTAACCTGATCTAATTTTTACATTATAATAATAAAAATAATAATATAAATTTATATATATGATGTGATAAATTTTATATTATATAATGAGTATAAATAAATCTATTTCTTACATATCATGTAACAATATCATGTAACAAGGGTATAATAGTCAATTTATATAAATTACATTTTCCATCCTTCCCTTTTTCTCTCCAATCAAACAAAAGAGTTTTCGACTCTTCTACTTTTCCACCCCTCCAACCGAACACACAAGAGGAAAAACTAAATATTTTCCATCCTTTCACAGTTTTCCATCCTCCTACTTTTTCACTCCTCTAACCGAGCGGACCCTAAAGGTGACCACAGTGTGAACACTGGATCACAATTAATAGATCATAGTGTCGTCAGTGTCAATCCCTTACGATCGATCTTTCAAATTTTTATCAAGTTAACACCTTATGTCTAAGGTAGTCAATTGATTTTTTAGAAAACGAGTAAGATTGTTTTTGCATGTATGTAAAACAGTACAATTGCTAGATTTCATTGTTCAAAAGTCTAGATACATATCCATTAAGAAGTTTTACCATTGGAGCATTTAAATGCAGTAAAAATAATAGGTATGGATCTTCAGTAAGCTAACTTTTTCTCATTTTTTGACTAATGTAGTGATTTAATCGCATCAAGCATCATTTTGCCTTCTATTATTTTAATTCTAAAATTTATTTGTATGGCACAAGACCATATAGTTGTTTGTAAGTGGAATATTTTTATATATTTATAAGAGGTATAATTCTAAAAATTTCGAAATAATTAGTATCATAATAAATTTTATACTTTATATGGTCACTATCTCTCTTGGCAATGTTGGATTTCAATTATTGAACAATATATTTTTCTTTTAGCTTAATCTAAATGTATATGTGTATTCTGCAAAAATAGAACATAGTCAAGGGCCGATTCATCACATTTTGGGGCTAGATGCAAATGTAAACTATATTGTTACTTATTATTTTATAAGAGATACATAATTTAAAAATAAAACCCAACATTATTATATAATTAAATACATTAATTGGAGTGTTATATATATATATATATATATTTATTAAACGTATAATTCTAAAAATATATTTGAATCATGGCACTTATCCCACTTTCCACAATGATTTATACTTGTAGAGTGATTATCACGCTAAATGTATGCGGTGATAACAATGTATTTCAATAATGAATTGGTCTCAAAAAATATTAATTTAAATTTAAATTTTGATAGAGAGAGAAGAGAAGGGTAAATTTTTTGGAAGATTAAAAATTTACACTCTTAAACTACCACAAACATAGTGAAATGTATTAATAAAATATTGAACATTCGAAAAAAAATATAATATTTTATAGATTTTTTATGGTGAGAATTTTTTCAAAATTAATATTTTTTTCATTAGTTAATTGCATACTTAACGGAAATTTTTTTTAACAAAATTGGACAAAAAGCTAAATTGACTAGATTTGAAACTTGGAGGATTTAATTGAATGAAAGTAAAGTTAGAGAATTGAGATAAATTTAAGTTAAACTTAGAGGGTGCAATTTGCTTTTTAATCAACTATTAATTACAAAATTATTAGTTCAACCATTGGACGGGACCAGACAACTGCAAATCGTTCCCCTTTCCATATGAAGTATAACTCGTTGTTTTGTTGATTTCCTCAAAAAGGAAAGTAGAAGAACACAATGCAAAACTAACTTTTGAAAACCCAATTAGAAAAGAACAAAGATGTTTGACCATATCTTTGGTATGTCTAAGGTATGCTTGAATTGAAAAGAAGCACATAAAAAGCTACCTGGCATATTTGGAAAGAAATTGCCATGAGAAACAGTGTTGGCTTGAGGCTGGGTAGAAGAACTAGTACCAGGAATACCATTCTCAAGACCAGAAGTAGTCATAGCAACATGATGATTCCCATAGAAACCTTAACTAGCTAGGAGCATTAAGAAATGCTATAGTCTTGTACCCACCCAGGTATTAGAATTCGATGTCCTGATTGGCATTAGAATTTGATGTCCCTTTAGTCTTGTACCCACCCAGGTGGATAACCGTGCAATTTGTAGCACTTATACACTCTATGTACAGGCATGTTACAATGAGTCTCATATTACACTTTGCACTATAAACTTTTCAAATGCACATTTTGACTTAACTATGAATCTTGTTACACTTTGTTCTCTAACGTTAAGTTTGCTGTTAACTTGGACAGAAATTCAAAGTTTATGATGCAAATTGTAACCATGAGTATGTGAGTCGTAAAATGTAATTTCTCCTTTATTTTTAAGTAATTGAGAAGAAGTGTAATCAGGTTTTTTCAAATGGTTTCATATTTTTCCATTCAAGTTAATAAAAAACTTGATGTTGGAGTATAAAGTGTAATCACCGTATAGTTTAGAATGGTAAAATCCGAACTCTCGACAAAATATAAGAGGATTTTATTCCTGTCTAGTGTTATTCCTCCAAAAATACAAAGGACATCTTAAAGCACACAAACAGAGAAAATTAGAATCACCGTAAATGAACTTGAACCATACACACTGTCTAATGGTTTGCGGTTTGCCATAGATATATACATGACATTGCAGCTCCTTGTAAGAACATAATTGATACATTATCATTATCTTCTTTCTTTCTTTCTTTTACATGGTCTGTATTCAACCTTTAAAATAGCAGTAGCATTCCCAAAAAACGATCCCTCTACATTCTCCACGAATCGCTTGTTCAAGTTCTCGGCATTTCTTGTTACAATTCGCATTAGATTTGCACGAACCAATCCATGTTTTGCTTGGAATTGGACAACTTTTTTCCATGGGTATCGAATGTACAATCTCTGTATATATACAGTAAAGTCTCATATTAGTGCTATCTAATTAAATAGATTCTTGCAAAATAAATTAATTAGCAAACACCGAACAATGTAAAATTTCTCAACAAAAATATTATTACATTCAATAATGAATGTTTTAAAATCCTACAAATTAGTGGCCGAGCCAAAAATTTTCTCAAGAGAAGCCAAGCTAAATGTATCATTATATTCTGGTATCCTTAATTCTCTTAATATAAATGCGTATGACTTTATTTTTGAAGAACAATTATTTTCTAAATAGATTTAATTATAGATTTTTATAAGCTTATGCTTTAAAAGCTAATAAAATTAATATCTTATATATGACAAAAAGTAAATATTAAAAGGAAAAAACATGAGACAATAATAAATTAAAGAGTATTTATAGTTTTTTTTTTTAAATGAAGGGGGGCCATTACCTAAAATTGATTTAAATATTTGAAATTTTGACATTAAGAGTTCATTCAATTGGGAGGATGAAAAATTAGAATGATAGAAAATGGGAAGGGGGTGGAAAAGTGGGGGGATAGAAAATATTTTAGTTTTCTCTCAAGTGTGTTTTGTTAAGGGAGTGGAAAAGTGGAGAGATGAAAAACTCTTTTATTAGGTTGAGTAGAAAAGTGAGAAGATAGGAATTATAGTTTGTATAAATTTACTCTCATGCCTCTAATACATAAAAAAAAAAAAATTTATAAATTTTTTTTTGTTACTACAAACTTACAAATTGACACAACTAATAAAACATCTAGCCAAAGAAAAACTAATAATGATAAAAAATTTGCAGTTTGATATTAAAAAACAAAACAAAACATAACAAAAGCTACAAAACAAGGTCAGTTGCATAGGATAGAAGGTTCCAAAAGCTAATAAGACAATAAAAAAAAAGCACATTTTTAAAAATAAAAAAAAAATGAAGAAGAAGAAGAAAAAGAGAAAAGCCAACTAGCGTGTTCACGTTATGGAGTAAATGAGTCATTTTCCATTTACCCCTTCCCACTTCAATTTTCTTTCCATAAATCTCTCCAAATTAGGGAGATTTATTTTTGGTGGGCCCGGGGAGAAAACTCCCTAGCCCCCCTAACAATTTTCCCTCCCCTCACCTTTCTAACTAAACACCTACATAAATCATATTCTCTGCTATCTTTTTCATCATCCCTAAAATCCACTCAACCAAATAAGTCCTAAAATAGAGGGTGTGTGGCATTTTTCAGAAAAGCAAGGGGGCTCCCCCACCCCTCCCCCTCCGCCCCTGCATAATATACTTTATAGCTATTTATGAGGACAAATACAAATGTGTAAGTTTATACCATATAGATATTTGTAAGAACTTTCTCAAAAAAGAAAAAAGAAAAAAGAAGAAGATATTTGTAAGAACAAATACAAATGTGTAAATTTACTCACCTATGTTTGTAAGAAGGAAGGAGAAAATGAAAAAGCAATAATAAAAAAAAAATCTAGCCATCTATTTTGCACTTATATCAAATGCTGTTGTTGATATTTTTTTTTTTCGATGAGAAATACTAGACTTTATTAAGGAAACATAAATCAGCTACACTCTGTCTCGAGCACACGCATGCTCTACCATGATGGGACATTCCTCCAACCAGGCTACATAGTCCTCAACATTCTTGGCAAGTTGGGCCAAAACATGAGCAAGGACATTTCCTTGTCTTTTGGTATGAGTAAATTTCCACTGTCTGAATAATGAGGCTTGGTTCAGTAATCTGGCTACCACGTTCACCACCAATGACGGCGGGGCTGCGTGGCCTCGCAATGCGTTGTATATCACCAACGAATCGGTCTCAAATTCAGCATCTCGGATTCCCACTTCCCTGGCAAAGTTAACACCGGCTTTTGCAGCTTTTGCTTCCGCTTCAATAGCTCCCAATGGGCATTTCCATTTCTTGCTTAGAGTTGTAACTACTTCCTCGGCCTCATCCCTGATAAATGCACCTGCACCTGCTTGTTTGCTGCTTGAGAAGACTGCGCCATCCGTGTTGACTTTGTAACACCCACGGCTTAGTGGTTGCCATGAAACCGTTGGTGCAACTTCAACCTAAAGTTCTGCTTTTGGTTTGTTTGCCGCGTGAAACTCATCCACCAAGTTCATGGCGTTCCTCAATATTGTTGTTCCCGCCTGCCGCCTTCCCTTTTCCACCTGTTCGAAGCTCGTTCCTATTCTTCCAAATGCCCCAGCAGATTGTGATAACTCGTTCTAAGAGGCCAGGCCTAGTATCTTCGCATCGCTACAGGTTCTTAATCACATCCAAGAAGTTCCAGGACTTAGAAATTTCAAACGGTAGCACCATTTTGCTTGCTGTCCATACCTCTTTAGCGTGGTTGCAAAACTAGAGTAAGTGGCAGACTGTCTCCTCGTCCTGTCCATAGAGTTCACACACTCCGTTCGATGCGATTTTCCTCTTTGCCAGGTTCATTTTTGTGGCGAGAATGTCACAACTCGCTTTCCATTGTGAAGTGTTTAAGTTTCTGAGGCACATTTAGGTGCCATATGGTCTTCCACAACTTCCTTCGAGCCAAGCCGTTAGAGCAATCTACCATGGCTGAGTGACTCTGCTCCTCAAGTGCCAGTGTGTAGGCACTTTTGACAATGAACTTACCATTTTTGTTTTCAGCTCATATTAGTCTATCACAGATGTCATTTGTGCTCCATAGTATGCACATTATAGCCTCTCTGTTTTCGGGTAAGAACCAATTCTTCAGCCTATCCATGTTCCACTCATGAGTTGCTCTGTTTATTAGTTTGCTAAACAGAGCATTCTCCAAATTTGGCTTCTCTGGTGTTACCAACTTGTACGTGCTTGGCCTTGGAATCCACTTATCTCGCCACACTCTAATTCTATTGCCATTTCCTACCTGCCACCTCATGCCTCTTCGGACAACTCCCTATGCCGCCATTAAGCTTCGCCATGTATATGAACAAAACTGCATTGTGGGAAGTATTTAGCCTTATATACTCGACTAAATAGCAAGGTGGGATTGGTTTGAAGCCACCACCCTTGCTTTGCGAAGAGAGCCAAGTTGAAACTTTTTAGGTCTCTAAAACGCAATCCCCCTCTATCCTTCGACAAGCACATTTTGTCCTAGCTCAACCACGTAAGCTTCTTTTCGTTCTTCACTTGTCCCCACCAAAACTGCCTGAACATGCCAGTAAGCTCCTCACACAATTTCTTAAGTAACTAAAAACAACTCATCGTATAGGACGGCATGGCTTGGGCCACTAATTTAATCAATATCTCCTTACCTGTAGGTGTAAGTAATTTTTCTTTCCAACCCAAGACTTTGTTTGCCACTTTCTGCTTGAGTTAAGCGAAGGTATTATTCTTAGACCTACCCACAAGTGACGGCAAACCAAGGTAGGACTCATGGGGATTTATTACTTGGGCGCTGAATATGTTTTTCACCCTTTCCTTTGTTCCATTTGTTAGAAAAATATATGTTTGTATCACATACAAAACATACGCAGCGAAAAATTAACTGATCTACTTCATTTGCAATTGATAACATGTACTATGTAAGTTTCAGAATTTAAGAACAAGAAAGCGTATCTTGATGCGGTGAAATTCAAAACAAAAGATTAGAAGCATTTAGGAACACTTTTAATCTTTACTCCAATTTCACTTGATGCCCAAGAAGTGTGGTCTCTCAATCAGTTTTTAAGGAGAGAATAAGAGAGTGGCCAATACTCACACACAAACCATTTCATGTTCTCATGTGATTATAATGAAAATCACTCAGAAAACTAACTTAGAAATTCTGTATGTTTCTCTCCTTAAATATAACTGATTATCTAATTGGACTAGCCTTTTGGGCCATTCCAATTGGGCTTTAGTGTGTGGCTTGGAGTGGGACTAAAAGAGAACAAATAAAACTCTAGCTCCAATGAGCTTTGGGCTTTTTTGTCAACTCTTGACAAGTCCAAAGTTACTATTAATTATATTCAATACTACTATATGAATATAATTGCACTTTAGGCTTTATTAATAAATTATATCCCAAGACTTTAATTATACATGCAACCACTTCATTAAAATATTCGTAGTAATACAAAGTCATGAATATAGATTGCCACTTTGAAGATTACTACATCTTAATCCTTGAGTACCCGGTTTAATCCTTTATGTTATTCATCATATATTTATGAAATTCAATTCCATAAATATATACTTTAGTAACTCCTTACTAAAGTGGTTGGGCTCAACACTCTAAATAACCAAACCATTAAACTTATCTCAAGGGAATATTTTATATCTCCGTTACGAGATTATGAATTCCATCTTGAGAATATATGTTGCATCAACACTAAATGCGACTGCCCAACATACTGAGGTTTTGATCGTGACTCATAGATCTCACTCCTGATATATCAAAGCAATCTACATCTCATGATCAAATCCATTATTCTCTCAGGATTTAGAGTTGATGTAAATAGAAGTCGTGAGATTTATTATTCATTTGACAGTCGTTTGGAGAATAATAAATCTCACAACAGTCTAGTTCAATATGTCTTAATTCTTAAAACACATCAACATACCAACTAGAAATCTCCATTTCCATGATCAAGACAAATCATCTTAGTTGATATGTTATAATTTTCGTAGATGAAATGCCTAATTTTCGTACATTAAAATTTAAGCTTGAACCATACTTAAGAGATATATACATAAACTGACCTCCTCGGATCTTGCCAAGGACGATTTCTTGTAAATTTAATCAATCTATTTTCATCTTTATTTTTCGGGGTACACTCTGATTATTGTCCAATTCATTAAAACCCAGTTCTCTAACCCACTCTCTAGAAATTTATTATTTTGAGCTCTTTGGGCCTACATTCTCCAACTCATAGGCCAGACATTCAAATTGTCCCTCATACAATGATAAAAGAGGTTGCATTGAATTAAGTTCTTTAAAGTCATCGAACACACTACTTTGCTTTAATTTGTCATTTTGTTTTGACATGTGTTTCTGTATGGGTAAGCTATTTTAAAATGCGTGATTTATAAAAAGTACATTTTAAACATTTTCAAAAAATCACACCTAAGTATTTGGTAAAATTAAAAAAAAAAAATTGTGCTGTTTTCGTCTAGTCACAATGACATAACATTCTAGTAACACCCTTGATTTGTCATTTTCTAAATAATAATAATAATAATAATAATAATAACAACATCTTTATTTTATAGTGTAGTAAAGAACGAAGTACACCCCCCGCCCCCATTTTTTTTATTCGTGTAAACTTATTTTTGTTTGATCGAACAAATTTAGAGCACTAACATCCAGGATGCCAAAAAAGTTTTATTTTACACCCTAAAAACCTACTTTGTCTATTTTACCATCTCATTTTACAACTTACTCTACATCCTAGTTTTTATTTTTACATCTAACTCATTAAAATAATATAAACTACAATAGTAACTAATATAAAAAATTCAATTCTCTTTCCTCTCTTCCTTTCTTCCTTTCTCTCTCTCTCTCCGGTATACCCACATAGCCACCTTCCACCATCACTTCTTCACCAGAATCACCACCAAAATTACCAAAAAAAATTGCCACCAAAAACACCAGCCACCCCCAAACCACCCACTACCACCACTGAACCACAAACCCCCCACTGGACCAACATCCACAACCCAAGTACTCAACACCCACCACCGAAGCAACAAGCCAACAACCACCACCGAAGCAAAACCCACCATTGAAAAACTTCATCCTCGCTGTCGAAACCATCATTGCCGTCAGTATCATCAGTCGAAACCATCATCGTCGTCCATCGCCGTTAGTATCGCCAAAACCATCATCGCTGTCGGTCCATTGCCGTCAGTATTGTCAAAAGCATCATTGCCGACCCAAACCCACCAAACAACAATCACAACCAAACTGTTTTCTATTACAGTGAGCAAAGTATGATTTACAAGGGAGACGAGCTGAGAGAGGAGAGATATGGAGAGTGAGAGGGGCTAAGGGAGAAGAGAGAAGGGAGAAGGAAGAGTGAACGCAAAGAACTAATAAAAGAGAGAGAGAGAGAGAGAGAGAGAGAGAGAGAGAGAGAGAGAGAGAGAGAGAGAGAGAGAGAGAGAGAGAGAGAGAAATGAATAAAATATATTATTTTTGGTTTGCATCTGATGAACAGTAGGTTGTAAATATATACACTTACTGCTCACGGATAGGGGTGTACAGCCAACCTGCTAACGCGCTAAAACCTACTCGACTCAACTCAACCTGCTGGGTTGGGTCGATTTTTAGGGCTTGGTAGGTTGAGTTGGGTTACAAAATTTTTTTTTTGATAGCGGGTCGGGTTAGGTTTAGGTCTGGGCCACAGCTGAGCTCCAGCGTAGTAGGAGATCCCCACAGACGGCGCCAATTGTGCGAGCCAAATATGAGCTTAGTGGACTAAGCCCCTTTTTGGTTTCACAACTAATTTATGAAGTGGGTCAAGTATTTCCTACAATGGTTAGATCATTGCACTGAGGCCCAACAATCCATTTCTTACTCCTTGACACGATCTCTTTGTTCTCAGCACTCTTCTCTTTCTATTTTTTTCCGCTCTGTGTATTCTTCTTCTCCTATTTATAGTCTCCATTTAGTGGAGGGATGATAATTGCTCAGGCAGATAATGGAAAAGAGGGTCCAATGTTGTTGTTGATAAGTGGGAGTTTGGTTGTTGAATGGCAAGAGTGGCATTGGAACTTGCTCATCGCTGCTGGTAATATGTCCGGCGACAACTTCACGGATACCTTGCCGGCCAAGTTCAATTGTAATGCTCTCTCGTGAGCAAATTTTCTCGACAACATTCGCCACTGAGTTATGACACGGGTGGCTACGTTAAAGCCCAATCCTAAGGGAATTTAATAATGTCCGGTCCAGCCCATATCTGAGTAAATTGACAAGGATTACGGGCCGCATGGCGAAATGCCACACCCGAGGCCCAACAAAGGGTGAACCCTGACCGTACAGAAACAATAACTAATTACAGAAACATGAGTGGTCAATTTTTCAATCTCAACTGGATAAATTTTTCAAACAAACTCAAGCACACCCCAATACATATCAAGGTACTTGATTTTCGTAAAAGACTCTCCAAAACCAATCAGCAGAACTACAAAGATAAAAGCAAAACTCCCACAATTGAATTAAAGACTGTTTCAGAAATTTAAGCAGTTTGATTACAAAAACAATCATAAAAAAAAAAAAAAAAATTAACACCCTCTTATGTATCTGTTTTGTTGCTGAGAACTTGTAGGCAAATTCTATTTTTCATCTAGACTAAACACCCCCTTAATTCAACCACTCATTAAGATTTTATAATTAGGAAACAAACCTATGCACTCAGAACTCAGAAGTGCACACAATGAATAACAGAATTACACCTACGAACACTTCCAAGTGACCTGCCATGTAATTTACATGAATTGATTTGGTTCATGAATATATCACATGCATGAGGCAAGCCAGAAACGAAACATGATAAATGGCATTGTTTTCAAAGTCAATAAATTAAGTTGACCAGAATTGCCGACCGATTCTGATGGATACCTTTTAAAAAATCGCTGGTTTTTAACGTATTAAACGAAGGGAAATACTAACGAAAACTAGGATATTGGTTAATAATCTATTTAAAAAAAATTTTATGAAAAAAAAAAGTAATTAAAGTTTTGATAGTTTTTTTTTCATTTTTTATAAAGGTGGTGTAAAAAATTTCCTAAAGAGAGGTGTTACATCCACAATATATTCACAACAAATCATAGGTGGATAGTTGTTATTAGTTCAAATTTAAACCTAATATTAAGATTACTTATTTGCCCTAATAATAACAACCAATAACAACTTTTTCCTTAGAATTTGTTGTGAAAATATTGTGAACATATTATTTTTTTTTAAATAAATTTTTAACCAATATTCTAAAGGCACTCGTTATCATGATTATAAAATTAATTATGATAGCAAGAAAAGTAAGTCAAAAAATTTAGACTTGACTATTGGAGCGTGGAGACACAGCTAGCTTCACGGCAATTGCTTATGGGTTTCTCATATTAACTTAAAATTTTTTTTTTTTCCAAACGATTAGGCTGTTTATATTGAACTCGGTTGCTTAACCAATGCTTAGCCTTGAATGAAAATATTGCCTTTTGCACTTTTCAAAAATTGAGAATCCTTGTGTTCATTTTATAATTAAAAAAAATCAATTATAATATTTAGAAAACTTGGAATAACTCCCTTGTTCTCGGTTATTGACGCTGCAAAACTATGTTTTGAAAGGCTAACCAATAAGGCAAAAACCAAAACCTATGGCACACAGTGTTTTATATATCTACGTCATGCATGACGTAGAACTTAGGAAAAGAAGAATCTTAAAAGCATGGAATTCCTTGCCAAACTCTTATCATGTTCAGATGTTCTCTTTAGTCTTTACTTTTTGCCTTGTATCAAATAAGAATAAAAATAAAAATAAAAAGTCAGCAAAGGCCGCAAGTCCTGATTCGGCTATATTTATGTTCAAACTAAGCAACAACTATTGCCTAATTTCCCATTCCCAAATTTTATCACCATTGAAGGCCACCTTAAACTCACCAAATAATAGCCCAACCGAACCGCAAAACAGAGCTTCTTTTATCTTTAATCTTTACAAAAAAACCATGTCCACCACCAAGTCCAAGACCAACCTCCACATCGTTGCTTATCCTTTCCCATCCGCAGGCCACATCATCCCCCTCCTAGATCTCACCCACCTGTTACTCACCCGCGGCCTAAGCGTTACCGTTTTGGTCACCCCCAGTAACGTCCACTTACTTGAACCATACCTCTCCACCCACCCATCTTCTCTCAAACACTTGGTTCTCCCAGCCCTAGTCCCAGATGTCACACCTACTCCTCCACATAAGAGACTCCTCGCTGTCGTGCGCGCCTTGCGTGACCTTCACTATCCTTTCCTACTCCAATGGTTCCAGTCTCACCCTTCACCACCTGTGGCTATTATATCTGATTTTTTCCTCGGCTGGACTCACCACCTTGCCTGTGAGCTTAAAGTGCCACGTCTCTGCTTCTCACCCTCCGGTGCTTTTGGGATGTCCGTAACTTTTTCAATGATCCGTGACCCGCCCAAAAACAATGATCCCGGTGAGGATGTCAATTTCCTAATTTCATTTCCTAAGGTCCCGAATTCCCCTACGTACCCTTGGTGGCAGATCGCTCCACATTATAGAAACGATCTTGAAGCTGACCCAGATTGGGAATTTCACAGAAACAGCATGCTGGCTAATTTCGAGAGTTGGGGAATTGTGTTTAACTCGGTCGCCAGTTTGGAGAGGGTGTACTTTGACCATTTGAAGAGAGAGGTTGGGCACAATCGAGTGTGGGCGGTAGGACCTGTATTGCCACTTGAAGGTGATTTGATTGGATTGGCTACTAGAGGTGGGGCCAGCTCTGTGCCATGTCACGAGCTTATGACGTGGCTGGATGCTCGTCTGGACAACTCCGTTGTTTATGTGTGCTTTGGAAGTCGTGCTGTGTTGACAAGTAAGCAATTAAATGTTCTTGCAACAGCGTTGGAGTGTAGTGGGGTCCATTTTATTTTGTGCGCGAGGGTGCCTGATGATCAAGGTTTGATTCTCGATGGGCTCAGAGATCGTGCGGGCGATAGAGGATTAGTGATCAAGGGGTGGGCCCCACAGGTGGCTATACTAAGGCATCGAGCTGTAGGTTCATTCTTGACTCATTGTGGGTGGAACTCGGTGTTGGAAGGGCTTATCTCGGGAGTTGTGATGTTGACATGGCCAATGGGTGCGGAGCAGTTTACGAATGCTTTGTTGTTGGTCGACCAATTAGGCGTGGCAATTAGAGCTGGCGAGGGCACTGAAAATATTCCTGACTCTAATGAGTTGGCTCGATTATTGGTAGTTTCACTCGACAAAATTAAGCCCCAGAATGTTCGAGCCAAAGAGTTGAGTGATGCGGCCTTGAGCGCGGTCAAGGGAGGAAGCTCTGACAAAGATTTGGATGAATTGATCAAACAATTAGCTGACATCAAAAAATTAGAGTGAATCTAAATTATGTAATCATAGTAACATTTTTTATGGTTTTACTCACTCACACATATCTATTCAGGATTTTTGCCTTTGGTTGCACTCAATTATTAGACCCATCAAAGTCGGCTCATTGGTAGCTGAAACAAATTTGGATTTGTACTACTTGATATGTGCGGCAAAGAAGTTGTCCTATCCCATCTTTTAGAGAAGTTTCGTGTTCTTATATTTTGAGTTTTTGTAATCGAGCTATCTAGGGCTTAAACCAGGTGAGAAAGAAGCTATTTGGTTGGAAGGTTACCTTCATTTTCATGGTAGAAATTGAGATTTCTTGAAATTAATTTTTTTTTTCCATCATTTCCTAAAATGGGGGATAGTAGACACCTCATTTTGTACCCGGTTAATAAACTTCAGTTCTTGGTCCCAATGATGAGCTTGATATGTCTACAAAAGGTAATTGAAGTTATTTTGATAGTTTGGAAGTAATTACAACTCAAAAGTGCTCAAATCGCTTTGAAAATAATACTGAAAAATGACCTTTGCTAATTGTTTTGACCATAACTTTTGATCCACAAAACATTATTTAGTGAGGTTTATTTTATTGGAAATCAGATATCCTGGACTTCAATTTGAACACAAATTTTGCCTAATTTGGACTTAAAATTGAGTGAGTTATGACCGTTTGAAGTCAAGCCATCAAATATATCAGAATTAGGGTTTTCGGGGACGCATGCGTACACATGAAACTTCATGCGTACCATGCACAAACTTGTGTACGCAGAACCCATTCTAGAACCTCAAAACTTCAGTTTTTAGGGCCCAAAGCCTCCCTCTTTGATAGGGCCCAGCCCCTAGACCCTTTGAAACGTCCAAAACCCTAAAAATAAGCTTGAAACCCGAGTTTAAACCTATAAATACATCCTTATGCCTCCAAACTAAAACCCTAGCTAGAGAGAGTTTATTTTTGCCTCCATCTTCTCTAAAAACTCTATTTCATTTTCTCTAAAATCACACACAGACTTGAGCTCGCTTTTTAATCATCAAAAAACCTCTTTAGTTAGTTTTAAGGCGGAAGCTTGTTCTCAATTGGATTTCTTAAAACCTTTTCAAAACTAATCTTTTTATTTTGAGTTGTGATTACCTATAAACTATTGAACCCTTTGATGTCCTTGATATCTCTTTGAATCTTGTTGTGTAGGCATTAAGGGGCCGGTTAAAATATCAATCAAGTTGTGTTCCATAAGCAAGGTGAGTCTCTCTTCATGGCTTTTTCCTTGATTTCGATTATTTTTGTGTTCTTGTTGTTCTTAATTTTATTTATGTGTTATATTTTCTTATAAATATGATTTGATTTGTTTGTGTTTGATTTGTTGTGTCTTATTATGTTTTGATTAATGAGTTGAATGATTGGATATATTGATGAACATGTCTTGATGTATTGCTCTTGTTTGTTATTAGATCCAATACATGTTTAGGAATAGTTTTTGGTTTTGTTTATCTTTGGTATCTTTGTTGTTAGTTTAGGTTTTTTGGTTATATATTAGAAGCATGCTAGGTTTGGTTTGATTATTATTTTGTTGTTTGCTTTAAAATTGTGTTTCGGGGCGTGTATGAATGCACATACTTATGTATGCATGCGCATACTAGAGGCATGAGTATGCGTACGCATACTCGTGCACAGAAATGCAAATTCGGGGTTCTTGCAATTTTTGATTGTTTTGCTTAGTTTTAATCCTCTATTTATGTCTTGCTGAGTCTAGTTTTCACATGTTTAGGTCTAAGGTTAATAGAATAACATATGTCACATGCTTGGATTGATAGATTGATAATTAGGATTTATATCTTGGATAAATCACATGAACATGCATTGATGCATAGGTGTTTTGGTACTATGAGGTAAAGGAGGTAAGTCATGCATAATTACATGAACATGCATTTAATTGGGATAACGAGCATCATATGGTTTATGAACATGATGAATATGCTTGATTAACACCATGATGCTATACTTGGATGTTTGGGATATGCTTAATGTTAATGTCTTGTTGATGCTATTGTATTGTAATATGCTTGCTGCCTTGGATGAGATGAGATAGATGTATGTTAGGATGTGTGTATGCCATGATAGATGTATATTAGGGTTTTGGGATGAATATGCCATATCTTGTGTGTTAGATGCATGTTAGCGTGTGTGTGAGTATAGAAGTGTTGAATATGCCTTTGATATGGTTAAGACGTAAGACACAATGAGTGGAAACCAACCTTAGGGTTGGGTGGTCTTGGGTGTCTAACACCTTCCCAAGTCGTACCTAAACTCTGAACCCATACTTTGGTAGTAAGATCAAAGGTCTTTCTTCGAAAGGACGCTATAATCATGGTTCCTAGGCCATTGTAAAACTAGGTGGCGACTCCCTGCTATGTCCACAGAGACAAAAAAATAGTGTCATTAACCTAGTCCAAAAGGCTTATGCCGATGTATACCTAACATAACTTTTTGTACATTCTTTCATGTGCTGCAGCAAATCAAGATTTTTCTTATATATAGATATATTATATATCTTGTGTCTTTCGTGAGAGAATCCTTGTATTGCTGTTATAACTTTCCTATTTTATAATGAAGTTTCCTGTTTGTCGTGGCTTTTGGACGTAGACATTTTGTTGAAATACATAAATTTTTATGTTCTTTGTGTGTGTATTCATTAATTTTGTCTTTACTATTTTTTTTAAAAAAATTTGTGAGTGCTATTTTGACAAAAAAATGGTACCAAATCAAGGTTAGGATTCAAATTTCTTAGTTATGATAAAGATGATAAGAAGTTTTGTAGTAACGAATTTTTTTTTTCTTTTTGGTAAAAATGCAGATGAAGGATTTCTTTACCCAACTAGGAGATTAGATGCCTTACATGGGAAGGCAAAGAAGCTTAAAATGATGAGCGATGAAGACTACAAAGAAATGGATGAGAAAGAATTCAATTCAATTCATTTGAATGTCTCCAAATAAGAAAGAATCTAATGAACAAGTTGTGCATGAAGAAGCAATTTTATTACTTGAAACAAAAAATAAATTTAAAAACAACCAAAAGAAAGAAGAAGAAAACAATGTGCTTTAAAACTACTCTTAAAGTTCAAATATAATGACAATTCAGCAAAAGTAACCAGTAATTAAACATGCAAAACTCTCATCTTGATCTCCTAGTGAACATTAGAAAATTCATATACACTCACATTTGTAACAATGGCGAGTATAAAAAAATCATAATTAAAATGGGCTTAACCAAATGTGGGTTTAATGTTATTACCCCGATCAAGAATCTAGAAGCATGATTTTCTTTAAGGGCCATTAAGTCAACTGATGAAGTAAAAATCGTCAGTCTTGTAGATTCTTCCAAATGAAGCTGCGTCCTAGTCCTTGTCTCTGTCAATATAGAACAATGGCTTCCTTAAGGTGGTCACTGGTGTGGTGCTTGCCACAACGTCTTTGATGCCAAAGTCAGTATATAGGAAAATATCAGAGTATATATAAATGAGAATACTTTTTGGGTAAGTCTTTTGTTACCTCGTTTGTCTCTGATCGAAGTGTATATATACAGCTTTATGGTCCCTAGCCGTTAGGGGCCTTAATTGTGGTTTTAGTGCCCTTTTTGTAACGCCTCAAGGCTCATGAATATGAGTTTTGATGAGGCTCCAACGGTCTGCCAACTGTTTAGTAACTGCCCAGGGCATTGAATGTTCTTATTAAAGGCTATCTTGTGTTTGTCCGTGCCGCACCGAGGTTGACGAGTACGTTTAATAAGATCATCAAGGGGAATTGAGTTTGTGAGTCCCATCAGCTGCCCCCCGAGTTTTATGGTCGTTGTGATGTGTCATGACGATCATCAGAAGGTGAAAGGTTTTCTGACTTGACATGGCTCTTGGGATTTTGCTCCACATTTAATGCGTGGTGGTGGCGTTACACGCGTTGTGGCCATGTGGTATGTTCTAATCGGTGGAGTTAATGCTCCAATTGTATGACTCTTAGTTTTCCCGCTGAGTTTTAGTTTTTGTGCCTTGGTTTTTAAACTTCTCTTCTTTTCACTTTCCCCTTCACTTTCTCCCACTCCTAATCATTGCTCTGAGCTTCTTCCTCTCCAACTTTCCTCTGTGATTTTCTTCGAGTCGGTGCGTTCTGTGACTGAGTTCTCTGCGTTTTTCTTTTGAGGTATGCCTTTCTTCCTTTCCCTCTTTCTTTCTTTCTTTCTTTCTTTTTATTTTTTATTTTATATATATATATATATATATATGGCATAGACACAGATTATAACAAATTTCTGATTTTTTTTTCTTTTTCTCTCTTTATTTTTGTGTGTTTGTTTTTGGTTTTTGGGGTTTTTAGGATTCACCTTTTTCCTTCCATTTTCTGGTTTTCATGGTCAATAGTTCTAAGGTTAGGGTAGCTTGCCCCTTGGTTTCCTTCTTTTTCGCACGTTTGGGAGCTTCTTTAGGTATTTCTCATGCTTTTCTCCCTTCGGTTGGGAATTTTGTCTTTGAGGGTAGTGGTTTAGGTGTTGCATTGGGTGAGTTGTTCCTTATGCTTTGTCAATCGATCAATTGGATTGAGGGTTTGGTGAAAGAGAGAGAGGCAATGTCTGTGGTGAGATTGAGCGAGCTTGAGACCGGGCTGTCATCTAGTGACGATCTCGTGGGGGGGGGGATACCGCCATCTTCGTCCCTTAAGAGGTTAGGGCTTTCCATGCCTTTGGGGAGGCTTGTGGTTTGGATGGTGAGACACTATCTAGATTTAGGGATAGATTCCAATTCCCTGATAAAGTTAGGGTTCGTCTTCCTCGTGAAGAGGAACTAGCCTGCCACTTCTCGCCTGGGGAAGTATGCTTCTATGAAGCTGCTTTCCTGAGTGGGCTTAGATTGCCCATCCACCCATTCATTATAGAGCCTCTAGGACATTTTGGTAATGCTCCAAGGCAACTTATGCCCAATTCGTGGAGGATTGTGGTCAGCTGTATGGAGATATGGTTAGCCGCTATGGACGGAGACATGATTAGGGTGGACGAACTCGTTTACATGTACCGTTTGAAGGGATTTAAGGAGCACGGGTATTATGAATTGGTGTCGTGGGAGAGGAGGACTAGGATCGTTTGGGATCTACCTTTATCATTTAGATATTGGAAGTCTAGGTTCTTTTTTGTGTTTGGGATGATTGGGAGACTCCCTCTGGCGAGGTTTGGAGATCCCTAGGTTGCTCTGTCAGTGGGGAACCCCAAACTTAGGTGTGTCGTTATTTCTTCTAGTATTTTTTATCTTTATCCTTTTTGTGCATCATTTTGTCGTCACTAACCCTTCCTGTCCCTTGTCTTGTGTAGTTAAGAGGCGGCCCAAACTTAAGAGCAGGTATAAAAGTCATGTTGAGAAGGCCAGCGAGTATGCGAGGACGATTGAAGATTTTGACGATCTGGTTGACCCACGGACTCTAGCCTTTTATTGCCTTAGTCCAGAGCCATCTGCTTTTGTCCTTCGTAACATTGAGATTAAGGAAAAAAAGAGTAAGTGTTTAAGTTCGTCTTTGCTCCTTTCCTCTTTAGTAAGTGTTAAGTTTGTCTTTGCTCCTTTCCTCTTCCCACCCTTTTTTTTTATAACACGTGTTCTCTTTGTGCAGGAATGACGACTACATTTAACCAAGACATGTATGCAAAAATGAGATCAAAGAAGAACGAGCCACTGTCTAACCTCAGGAAGAGGACAGTGTGCGTTGTAGGGAAGGGGCCCGTCGTCACTCCAGCTGTCCCTAGGACTGAGATGATGAAGACAGCTTCTTCGGCCACTTCAGTTAAGGAGATCACTCCCATCTCGAAGAGGCCTCACTTAAGCGACAAAGGAAAGGAGAAGGCTAATTCTCATTCGTCCAGTGTTTGGGACGATGCTGGGCTGGCAGTGGAAAGGGCGAATAAGGTCATCAATGCTGAGGACTTGAAGGTTTTATCTGGTGATTTGTTGACAAATTGGGAAAACCTTTCGCAAGGCAAAAACCCCACCGAGTGAATTTAAGGTCACTACTCCTAAGAATCCACTAATCAATAATCAAGCGGTTAAAAGTATGAGAAATCTTACCACTACCCTGGCTTATCCCAATATACAAACCTATAGCTGAACCGTCACTCCAATACCCAATTGGACTTGATCTTGTAGTAGCCTTCTTTCGTTTGATGCACAAAACTCCAATCTATGATTAACTCCTTTGCACGGATCCCAGTACATGACTAACTCCAGCAACTTGAATGATTATTATTAGATGCAAAGTTCTTCACTTCATCAACAATAAAGATCTGGAAACACTTGGTTACAAAACTATATGGCGTACAAATGCAGTAGCTTCTTATAGAGAAAATTAAATTGTTGGTCTTTGTATTCGTTTATGACAACTTTTAAAATAAGCCTTATATATGTCTAAGCTTGTGAGAAAGGAAACTCTAAACAAATAATACAACATGGGTTGGATTTCAGATTTGGAAATTCTGAAATCGTAATTCTCGACAAATCGAGCTTGTGTCGAGCTTTAATGAAATAATTTTTCTTCACTTGTTTCTTGGATCAATCTTCATATCTTTAATACTAACACTTGATATGTTTGAACAACATATTTCTTGATGAATTAAGCTTAACTTAGATCTACCCAATTACAAGTAAAGTGCATTTTGTCAAATAATTAGCCAATTACATAAAAATTATGACCCTAACAATTATGTTATTGTACAAAAAATTGGACCAGCTCACCTCCCGTTAAGAACCCTCTCATTACCTCTTGTTTTTAAATAGATTTGAGACACCTATCAAATAATAAATCTAATGGTCAGAAACAAAACCATGTCAACCCCACATTATTTATCACACATCTACTCTTTGTTTGTCTAAAAATTTCTCCCTCTACAACATCACTGCTGCGACACCATCACCAGAAAGGAGACCCTTCAGAGGCAAAGAGCATAAGGAGAAATGATCTAGTGGAGATGTTTCAACTGCCATTTACCTCTCCTTAAAAAACCTAGAAGCTAATAGATGGAACTTGGCCCAAAGATCTTTGATCCCAATCTTGTTTTATAAGGGCCTGTTTGGTTAGTTGAAAAAAGCACCATTTTTTGTTCTCATTTTCAATTTTTGGTGGGTCCCACCACTAAAAACCTAGGTTAGTTTTAACATTTGTATTCAGTTTTCATTTTCAGTATCCTAAAAGTTGGATTTGAATACAAAAATGAATACAACTTTTCAGTATTTTCATTTTCTATGAATAAGAATACAGTGACATATTCGTAAATATTGTGAAAACATAAAGTTACTTTATTTTTTAGTGATGTGAAGTGTGTGAGTGAGATAAGGTTTTTTTTTTTTTTTTAAAATAGAAAACAATGACCAAACTTGGGTATGATGTATTCTATACCCAAATTATGTATTCAAAACCACCTACCAAACACTACCAATTATGAAAATAAGGGGGTTTTTGGTTTAGGGTGTTTTCATCACTCATCACTTAGTTTTCATCACTTTATACTCACTTTTCGTAGGTCCTACACAAGGTGAGGTTGTTTGGTTTAGTTTTCATTCTCAATTTCCATATATCATTACTCAAAAAATTGAGTTAAAATTATGGAAATGAGAACAATTTTTTCTTGTTTTCAGATTTAAAGTTACGAATTATCATGGAATTTTTGTAAATATAGTCACATTAGTGGGGCCCATCTTAATGTTTAGTCTCGTCATGTCAAACTAAACTCTCACAAAACTCATTTCTTTCTCTTTCTTTTCTTTCTTCTTTTACGTTGGAACCAGAAGCAAACACAAATTTTCTTTCTTCTTTCTTCTTCGCAATTTCTTTCTTCTTTTTCGCTAACACCCAGTTGCTTGTTTTGACTTTGCCTTTTCTTTATTCTTTCTTAGTTCTTCTACTTCTTCACAATTTGTTTATTCTTTCCTCTTCACCTTTCTCATCACGTAAATATTCTTTCTTCTTCACCGATCTAACACAAAAAGGGAGAGAAAGGGCTGATCTATCACAGTGGGTTTGTCGGTTCTGATTGGTGTTTTATGTAATGGTTGCAGTGGATTGGGTTTAAAAGGTTAGGATTGGTGGGTTGCGATTGGTGGGTTGAGGTTTGGGGCTGGTGGTTGCTGGGTTTAACTTGGTGGTGGTTGCTGGGTTTAGCTTGGTGGTGGTTGCCATGTTTTGTGCGGTGGTTGTTCACGCGGTTTTCCTAACTAACCAAAGTCAGCTTGTTGGCTCCACCATTAAAAGCGTTTTAACTAAAACTACACCCAATTTTTTGAGCCAAACACAATTGGGATAGAGTTAAGAGAAAAATAAGATTACAGATATGAGATATGAGTTAAACATATGAGTGATAAGAAAAGAGTTTTGAGAATTGAGTTTTGAGTTATCTCTAAACCAAACAGGCCCTAAGTGTTTTTTTCTATATTCAAATTTGGGATTTGAATATAGAATAGAGAATGTTTTGGTCATATGAGGATAGAGTGCCCAAACTATCTTAAGAAGGAAAAAACCAAGAATTCAAAAGGTAAAGGTTTGGTTGCTACCTTGAGTGAAACTGAGAATGACTCTTTTGATGAGTATGTGGATGAATGTGGTCATTTTATGGCTTTTGCTGCCATAATCGATAAGGTGATTGTGGAGAGTGCTAGTGATAGTGAGGATTCTTCTAATGATGAAATACCTAAGAAGTTGACCCTTCAGGAAGCCTATGATAAGCTATGCATTGATTTATAAAATTTGAAAAGACTTTTCATCTTTGTAGAAAAGAGCTTAATGAGGTAAAAACTGAAAAAGCTAATCTGTTAGTCAAACTAGATGAGACTACAAGGTGAGTTGAGACTTTTGTTGTGGAGAACACTTTCTTAGAAGAGAAGGTCAAGAATCTCGAGGTTGAGCTTAGTCAAGCTAGAACTCAAATAGAGAGGATGCCTAGTGCAAAGTTTGATGAGGTATTGAGTGCTCAAAAGCCTAGTTCTGATAAGAATGGCTTAGGGTATGCTGTTTCCTCTGGCCCATCCCTTTCCAAGGTTTCTGGATCAAGGACTATCTTTGTGCTCTAATCTAAGAAAGGTGATAAAGGTATGAAGTCCAAAATTGATTTGGCTAATTCTAAATTCTATGTTAGACCTCATGTTTGTCACCATTGTGGTGTTTCTAGACACATTCGTCCTAATTGCTTTAAGTTGTATCCTCAAAAGCAAGTGTCCAAACGGTTACAGGTTTTCTCTTAAGGACATACACCTTTGTTTGGAGAGTTACTAAAGTTTTGAGCTTTTTAACTCAATTTCAGGAGAATTCTAATTCTTCTATATCCTTTAGTGGACATATTAGGACACGTGCCTTTTCATCTTCACGACTAAAGACTCGTGTTGTGTGGGTGAGAAAGGAGCCTAAGACTTAATTGTCTTTCCTATTTGTCCTTTACTTTAATTCTTTTTATTTAAAGTAGGACTCTCTTTGCTTGATTTATTATTTGCTTTTAGAATCATGCTTTCATGCATCTGAACCTTTCTTTCATGCTTTCATGTTGTTTGTCTATTTTTGTTTGGTTGTTTGGTCTTTATTTTGTTTGTTTTTCAAAATGAAAAGAGAAAAAAAAAAAAAAAAAAATACAAAAACAGTGTGTGTTTGTGTATATTGGTACTTGTGTACCTTGGATGGCCATTGAAACAAAGTTTTCTAAACTTTGTATCCTTTGTAGCTTAGATAAGCATCTTAATGCACAACTAAGCAAGTGAGTTTTGTGGCTCGTATTTGTGATAAGTACAATTAAGTAATCTTTTATACTTAACACTCATATCATTCTTTTTGATGGAAAAGACTAGAAAATCCTAAGAGAAAGACATAAATTACCATCTTACCACTAAAGCCCGCCAATCATGTATAACATCTGTGTGTTTCGACATAGAAAATTGTGATGTTTAAGCTTACATAAATACGTTTTTCTTTTTTCTCTCTTATATGCCCATGCATGCTATGTTCAAAAGAAAAATATGCAAAGAAAAATGGAAGCAAAGAGAATTAAAATGCTTTTAAATATAGTTGCAAGCGTGTTTCTAGGAGATGTAGGAGTTATAGGCTGTACAAACAGTTATGAATGTGTGTGAGTGTATTTGATTCTCTCTAGTCTCAAATCTTTATAATATGAGACACTTATGCACTCTTGCTATATTTCACATACAACACATAAATTCTTTGCTACTTTTGATACATGTGCAGGTACAATGCGATTTAAGGAGATACATGTGTTGATATATGCTCAGTAAACTGTCTTAACTTATTTTTGAAATATAAAATTTGTTAGACTTGTTTGGTGTGTGTGTGTGTGTGTGTTTTGGATCTATATACTTTGCATCTTGTTTGAGATGAGTTTTGAAAGCTTAATATGTTGGTTTGATGTTTGAGTGAGTAGCTTGATTTATGCATTCATCTCTATGTGTTTTTCCTCCTTGGAAAACTTCTTTTCTTTAAGCTCGACAGTTTCTCGATAGATCCTTGACGGATTCTCTTTCTATCGAGCCTTCTTTCTCTTTTCTCGATAGCATCTTGACATATTCTCGATCCATTGAGATTTGGGTTTGGCCTCGATAGCTTCTCGTCAGTTAGGTCGATCCATCGAGCCAAATTTCTGTGATCTTTGTTTGCTCGACATATCCTCGACGGATTCTCGATCCATCGAGGTTGGCTTCTTCTTAATAGCAACTCGACAGCTTCTCGATCTGTCGGGACCCTCTTGCATGCATTGTTTTTCATATGTTTTGCATCTTTCTATTATCTTGTCATCCACAACATCTTGTTTCATTACATTCATACATTTGTATGGATTCCTTTTGCCCCCTTGATCATCTTTGATCATCTCTATGTTTTTCGAGTGAAATTTTGTAGCTTTTTGTACCCTTTGTCAATCATGACAAAAATGGGGAGAAAATGTGGTTTCTTTTTAAGATTCTACATGTTAGGGGGAGAAATACATGTAAGGGGGAGTTGTGTTTCATCTTGTTAGGGGGAGTGTGTGTTTACATTCTTGTTGTTTTAGGAGATTCTTTTAGCTTCTTGTTCACTGGTCTTGTGACCATTTTTAGATACATTGTACTTTATTTATATATATATATATATATATATATGATGATGATGATGTATGTTTTCTTCACCTACCTCTACATGTGTTGTTTCTTTTCTCTTTTTATACACATGTTTCTTTATGTATGCAATCTTTATTTCTGTTTCACACTAAGATCTCTTGATGAGTTTTGTTTAAAGTGTTTTAGAAAGACAGGCTGTGAAAATCTATTATGCTATGAACTCTTTTCTTGCAAAGTTTTTAAAGGGTTTATATTAGGGTTAGATTTGTTTTCTATTTGAACCAACGATTCTGAGTTTAGTGATTTAAGACTTCTCTCATGATTCATTTGTTTGTTGTGGTTTTGTCACAAATTGCCAAAGTAGGATATTGTTAGGAGATATGAGGAATTGTTAGAAACATATGTTATGTAAATTGGCTAATCCTTTGACAAAATGCACTTTACTTGTAATTGGTTGGATCTAGGATGAGTTTGGTTCTTTAAGAAACAAGTTTTTAAGTTTAGTATCGAATATAAGTTTGACCAAAAAACAAGTGAAGAAGTGTTGTTCATTAAAACTCGACAGATGTCTCGACAAAATCATATCTGTCGAGGATTAATGTTGAAGCTCGACAGAAGCTGTATCTGTCGAGAATTACGACATAGAACTTCTAGATCTGATTTCACGCATATCTATGAGTATTTGTTTAGAGTTTCTTTTTTAACAACCTTAGACATATATAAGGATTATTTTAAAGGCCATCATACATGGAGAACACATGCAGAAAGTGACCTAGTGCCTTATTCTCTCTGAAAGAAGCTACTGCGTCTTTGCACCTTAGGGTTTTCTAACCAAGTGCTTCTTGATCTTGATTGTTGATGAAGTGAAGAACTTTGCAGCCAACAACATCTTCAAGTTGCTGGAGTTAGTCACGTACTAGGAGCCATGCATCATTGGTTAGTCACTTACTGGGATCCGTGCAAAAGGGTGGCGTTCATATATTAAAGAGTTAAGAGGTTCTGAAGCGGTAGAAGGTTTCTATTGTAAGTTTATCTACGGAGATTGTAGATTCTAGGGACAAAGGTTTTGTATTAGATCTGAAACTTCTCTTTATTATAGTGGATTGCTTTTCAGGAAAGTTTCCCCCAGGTTTTTTTAGTATGAAACTAGTTTGTTTCATTGGTTTTCCTAAGTCATCATATCTTGTTTTATTTACTATTTTGCTGTGCATGATATTGATGTTAGTTTGTTTTGACAAGCTTTGTGTTCTACAAAGCTTCTGAGCCTGAGTGTTTTCTTTTTATGCCTGTTAATCTTCTTTGTTTTCTTTCTTTTTAATTTCTTAGTTTGAGTGCCCTAATACATGACCTGGTCAATACTTAATACTGAGTAAAGTGAAGGGTTGAAAGACTAGTACCTACTGAGTTTTATTGTTTCCCTACGTACCAACCACGTGGCTAATAACTTTTGTTTTTCATTTTTTTTAAACAATTTAATGGGTTTCCATTTTTTACCTTTCTTTTATTTTTTAGGTAGTATATTATTATTATTATTATTATTTTGAGGGCTAATATATTTAGTTAAGGATTAACATATTTTTATTCTGAAAAAAAGATAAATATATTAAATTATGATATGGATTTATAAAGACTTTATTATCTATATTATTACTCTTAAATTGATATATGTTTACCATTATATGAAAAAATATGTTTCACAATATATAACAAATATAAATAAAAATATTTTTAATAATTTATTAATAAACGTATCCCACTTGCACTCTACTTTTTCAAAAATTGTCGAGTTACCCTACTGCACCCGCACTCGCACCCAAACCCGAATCCGCACCTGTGCTTCCTAGATGATCAATGAAGTTTCCATTATATACTGATTTGGCATAACAGCTCAAGAATCCTCCACAAAACAAGTTGACAAATTATGATCCTTTGATGTCCAAGTAATTCATTAGCAGAATGGTTAGAATTGACATCTTCAGCTCCAGTTCTCATCTACTTGGCTTGATTCTTTGCTTGTGTCTCTTGGGAACTGCATACACAGAAGTTGTTAAACCCGCTTCATGCACCAATAACATCACTTCCAGATGCTCACAGATGAAGAATGCTTTTCGTAGTTTCAAAGAAGGTCTCATAGATCCATTAGGCCACCTCTTTTCTTGAGTTGCTGAATATTGCTATTAATTGACTAGTGTTGGCTATGACAACAGTACATCACATGTTGTCAAGCTTGACCTCAGAAATCCATTTCAGTTTAGCAACTATAGTGATGAGGAGAGAGAAATTTTCAACAAGTCGAGCTTTGGGGGTAAGATAAGTCCTTCTCTACTTAATTGAAAGCACTTGAGTTACTTGGACCTAAGCCAAAATAATTTTTGTTAGAAATACTAAATGCAATAATATTGTATTTCATAGTGAAAGAGTATATATGAGTGCCTTTATATAGGAGGCATATGAGTGCAGTATAAGTACGAGTGTAGTACAAGAATGTGTGCTATACAAGTAATCTAGTTGGGCCTAAAGCTTATAACACTATACACATTAACAGCCCCCCTCAAACTCAAGGTGGATGTGAGACCAGCTTGAGGTTATCAACCAAATCACGAAGGCGTCCCTTAGGATGTGACTTGGTGAAAATATTTGCAAGTTGATCTTTGGAGGAGACGGAGAAGAGCTTGAGAGCAACATGGATAAGATGATAACGGATAAAATGACAATCAATCTCGATGTGTTTAGTCCGTTCATGGAAGACATCATTGTGAGCAATATGAATGACACTCTGGTTGTCACAATAAAGAGGAGTAGCAGAGGATGTGGACACACTTAAGTCCTTAAGGAGCCATCGTAGCCAAAGGAGCTCAGATGTGGTATTAGCAAGGGCACGATGTTCTGCTTCAGTACCGGAGCGGGCCATAAATGTTTGTTTCTTACTTCGCCAAGAAATTAAAGAACCAAGGAGAAGCAATAACTAGTGGTGGACTTGCGATCAGTAGGATCTCCTACCCAATCAGAATTAGAGAATGCACGAAGTACAAGTGGAGACTGAGCTGAGTAGAAAAGGCCATGGAAGAGAGTGCCCTTCAAGTATCGAAGAATACACAGAACAGCAGTATAGTGAGTCGATCGAGAAGCAGACAGATACTGGCTTATCTGATAAACAGCATAGACAATGTCTGGACGAGTGACTGTGAGATAAACTAAGTTGCCAACCAATCGTCTGTAAAGAGAAGGATTAGACAATGGTTTCCCCCCCGAGGGAGTCAGATGTGCATTAAGTTCAACTGGAGTGTCCACAGTCTTACTGTCAGTGAGTCCAGCTCGAAACAAAAGATCAGAAGCATACTTGGTCTGAGTAATATAAAGACAATCTGTGGAATGAGTGATTTCAAGACCCAAGAAATAGCTGAGATGTCCAAGATCTTTCATCTCAAACTACTGATTGAGAAAATCCTTGAGTTCTTGAATGCCACTAAGGTTATCACCAGTTATGATCATATCATTCATATATAGGAGAAGTAAAATGGTGCTTTTATCAGTGCGACAAAGAAATAAGGCAGAATCATAAGGATTGACAGTGTAACCCAAGCGAAAGATGGAGCTGAACTTGGCAAACCAAGCTCGTGGAGCTTGTTTAAGGCCATAAAGTGCATGTTGAAGGCAATAAACCTTGTTCGATTCATAGAGAGACAAGGAAGAGGTTGCATATAAACTTCTCCACTCAAATCCCCATTAAGGAAGACATTTTTAACATCCATCTGAAAAAGATCCCATTTACTAGCAGCGGCAATAGCTAAGAGGGCACGAACAGATGAGATACGGGCAACTGGAGCAAATGTCTCTTCATAATCAATTCCATACTCCTATGTGAAACCTTTTACAACAAGACGAGCCTTATAGCGCTCAATGGTCCCATCAGAGCGAGTTTTGATCTTGTAAATCCACTTACAACCAACCACAGACTGTTTAGGAGGAAGAGTAACCAAATCCCAAGTATGATTTTTGGTTAATGCATCAAGTACCTCTTTCATCGCAATCTGCCGTAAAGGGTCAGCGGAGGCCTCATGATAGGTGTGAGGCTCGTGGAGTGTAGCAAGGGCTATATAACAAAGATAGTCAAGTAAATGTACAGGAATTGATCTTACTCGAGTTGAGTGATGAGGTGGAATGTCTTGTGGAGGATCTTTAGGCGGCGCAGGAGTAGGGGACCCAGGCTCAAGGTGGGGTAGCTCGTCATCAACCTGTTCATCTTCAACCTATCCAGGAGAAGCATAAAAATATCTGGAGGTTGGATAGAGAAGTCCAAAGGAGGATCAAAAGTATTTGTAGAAGGAATATGATACTCGTCTGGAAAGACTTCTAAAACAGAGGAGGTAGTTAGGGAAAAATGAAAGTGAGAGAGTTTAACAAACAAGCGGTGTTCCTAGAAGACAACACTATGCAAAACATGAAGACGATGAGAGACAGGATCATAATACCGATACCACTTTTAAGTTTCTCCATAACCAAGGAAACAACAAAGTCTAGATTGAGGCTTAAGTTTGTTGTGCTCATGAGGCTAGAAAAGAACAAAACAAGCAGATCTGAAAGAGCGAAGGTGATGATAGTCAGGGGGTGACCCAAAAAGGCGCTCATATGGAGTTTAATTATAGATGACAATGCTTGGAATGCGATTAATAGCATGAACAGCATGAAGAGCAACTTCACCCCAAAATGGGATAGGAACTTTGGCAGAAAGAAGAAGAGCACGAATTGTGTCAAGAATATGACGAAGTTTTCGTTCAGTTCGACCATTTTGCTGAGAGGTACCTGGACAAGTTAGATGATGTACAATGCCATAGGAATGTAACGGAGCTTGAAAAGCATATTAGTATATTCAAGAGCATTATCAGATCGAAAAATTTTGATATGTTTGGAGAATTGTGTTTCAACCATTTTTGCAAAGTTATTGTATATTGGTAAAATTTCAGAACGAGATTTCATAGGAAAGATCCAACTATAATGAGAATAATCATTAATAAAAACAACAAAATATCAAGATCCACCAATACTAGTAACAAGAGAAGGTCCCTAAACATCAGACTGAATTAACTTAAAAATACTATTAGAGATAGAATCATTATTATTAAAAAGTAAAACTGGCATTTTTCCTAACTGGCATGAAGTACAATCAAAATTGTCTTTGGTCACAGAACATAACAGACCTTTAGAAGCTAACTATTGTACCCGAGAAGAGGGTGTATGACCAAAACGAGAATGCCAAAGTGCGAGAGAAGGTAAGGAAGAAATCGCAGCAACTGCAGCAGCAACAGAAACAGGAGCAACAGGTGGAAGATGAAGATTGTTCACGGGAAACATACACCCAACTCTAGGACCGATCCCAAGCTCTTGCCCCATCCTCGGTTCCTGCACAATACACCCTGAATAGTAAAAAATAAGGCAATGTCCTGTTCAGCTAATTGGTCCACAGAGAATAAATTATAGGATAGGTTAGGTACATGGAAGACCCTAGGAACAAAGTGGTTGGAGGTTGAAACAGAACCTAGACTATTTCTATGCATGGTGGAACCATTGGCTATATGAATATTAAGAGGATGTGGTGCAGGGTCAAGTTTGGAGAATAAGGACGAGTGAGGTGTCATGTGATTGCAACAGACAGAATCAAAAAGCCAAGTGTCAGACTTACCAGGTAAAACTGAGAGAGTAGTGGAAAGAGATGCATTACCAACCATGCGAATAGCTTGAGCTATGATGTCCTATAGTTCAGTGGGGGAGAGGTTGATAGTGGATCCAGAAGACTGGGACTCAACTGAAATGGAAGGCATTGACGGAGTAAACTCAGTCTTAGCAACAACAGCAGTAGATTTGTTGCGACGGTAACAAGTCTCAATAGTGTGGCCAAGACGTTTGCAATAGTTGCAGAACTTTTTGTTGGTCTTGCGACGATTGCTAGAGCTAAAGGGATCACTTGATTGCTGAGGCTGCTCTATGGGTGGAGCAAAAGGAGCAATAGCCAGAACATTAAGCTTATTCTGGGCTTGAAGGGTTGCAAGTCGAACTTCTTCTCTAACCAACTTGTTTACAGTAGTATCAAGAGAGGGAGGAGGACTGCAATTAAGAAGCTGACTTCGGATGGGCTCATAGTCCTTATGAAGTGACATTGGGAACTCATAAAGACAAAATTCATCTCTAATAGCAGCATATTGTTAAGCATCTGTTGAGCATGCCTACGTTGGATCAGAAAGGTTAATTTGGTCCCAAATGAAGTGAAGCTGATCATAGTAGTCATTGATGGATTGCCCCGATTCTTGCCTAAGTTGATGCAATTCAACCACTAATTGATATTTCATGGATTTGTGAGTAGTGGAGTATCTTTTGGCGAGCATATCCCATGCTGATTTTGTATTATCAAAGCTACCCAACAAATTGGAGATGGAGGAAATTGAAGTGTTCCGAATCCACGTGAGGATCATGTGGTTGTGACTATCCTATTCAATCATGCGACTGAGGAAGGCAACATCTTCTTCACTTGCCCCCTTGATAGAAATAGTGGTTGCACCGGTACAATATTGCCAGAGTATGCGACCCTTAAGAAAACTGCGCATAGCTTGAGACCAAGATAAGTAATTCTTATTCCGCTCCAATATAGTATTGATGGGGAGAGGATGAAAAATATCCTTTTTATCCATTTAGAGTCACAATATGCAAAAACAGACTGTAAAAATGAAATCTACGCGAAAAACTAGATAAGGAGAACCTGGACTGCAAAAGTCAACACGAAAGAAAAGTCAATGGTCAAAGTCAACCCTCAGTCAAAGTCAATGCTGGTCAATGGTCAAAGTCAACGATGGTCAACGGTCCAGTCAACGATGACGTCAGCTGTCTAGGTGGGTCATGTCAGCCTTAGATGACGTGGCAAGTATGACGTCACTGATGACATCAGTAGGAACAGAGGCAAGCGCGTGAGGTGCGTGAGTGAGGCATAGCTTCTTTGGGCGGCGCGTTAGGGCGTGTGCGGGCTCCAATGGCTGCGAGACTTCCACAGTTGAGTAGATTGAGGCGAGACGATCACTGTGGTACCTGGAAAAAGTTTATCGGAGCAAGATGCAAGGTGAAGACGGTGAGTGCAGTGGTCTTTGTGGTGCGGGACTCCTCAACGATGGCGGTTGCAAGTCCAAAACCCAAGGACAACGACTGAGAGACGTCGGAGGTTCAACGGTAAGTGGCTGCAACAGCTGTTGTGATGGCGGAAGCGAAAAGGGATGGAGTAAGACCAAGAGAGACAAGACTGCTAAGAGAAAGGTTAGAGCAGTGGCTCTGATACCATGTTAGAAATACTAAATGCAATAATATTGTATTTTATAGTAAAAGAGTATACATGAGTGCCTTTATATAGGAGACATATGAGTGCAGTACAAGTATGAGTGTAGTACAAGAATGTGTGCTATACAAGTAATCTAGTGTGTTATACAAGTAATCTAGTTGGGCCTAAAGTCCACAACACTATACACATTAACAATTTTAATGGAAACAACGGTACAAAATTCTTGGGTTCCCTTGAAAATTTAAAATATCTCATTCTTTCTCATTGTTTGCGGGAGTTATTCCTCCCCATCTTGGGAATTTATCAAAACTGTAGTATCTTGACCTTAATTTCTATCGATTCCCCCCATCATGGAGTTTACTCCTTATAAAAGATCGGAAGCCAAAAGCTGAGAGGCTTGTTGGTCTTCCTTTGCTTAAGTACCTTTATCTGAGCAGTGAAAATCTTGAGGAAGTTACTCCGAGTTGGCTACAGGCAATTAATATGCTTCCCCAGTCTATTACTCTATTTCCTCCATCAAATTCACATTTCTTACAGCCCTTGATCTCTCTCGCAACATGTTGGACTCCTCAATACCTCACTCTCACTGGTTGTCAAATTTGAGTGGTCTTTCAATCCTCAACATTGCTTACAATTCCCTTCGAGGTACCATTTCAGATGCATTTTCAAATTTGGTTTTTTTGGGAGAGCTTGATCATTCATACGGTCATTATATTGAAGGTCAGTTACCAGCTGATCTGGAATGTTTGACCAAATTACGCAAATTGGATTTATCTTGAAACAACATTACTGGTATCATACCAAGCTCATTTGCCAAACTTTGCAACCTGCAAAAATTAAGTCTGATGCACAATGGCATAATTGGGGGGAGATAACTGAGTTTGTGGATGGATTATCCCAATGTTCTAACAGCTGCCTAGAATCGCTAGTTCTGGCTGATAATGGTTAGCGGGGGGGTTCTATCAGAAACTTTTCGTCCCTACAAGAACCTTACCTCACCAGAAATAAAATGAGTAGAGTCATTCCAGAAAGCATGGGAAAACCATCAATGCTTAGTACGTTGGATCTTCACGACAACAATTGGGAAGGTGTCTTTAACTGAAGCTCATTTTCAGAATCTCTCACAATTAACAATTCTGTACTTTTCTGTAGTGTCCACAACACTGTCATTTGTTTTTGATGTGAAACATGATTGGATTCCTCCTTTTAATCTGGGAATTGCTGAATTAGAAAACATTTTGATAGGCCCAAACTTTCCGGCATGGCTCTATAACGTTGACAATCAATTGAGCCCTTGGACTTAATGTAGGCTCCAGAAACAGTGCATCAACACCCATAAGATCAACCATACAGTTTTGTGGCTCACGGACTTCAAACACTACAGCAGGATAGGAAATCAACCATCAAATGACTCCATATAATCTCGAAGAAAACGGCTTGATCCTTCAGAACGACTTCATATATAGACAATTCTGTATTGAATTTTACAATCTTGCCATCTCTTTTTTTCATTGTAAAATTTATATTGCCCACAAACCTCTCCATTGAGACCCAGTAGCAGCAAGGGCATGTTTGCCACCTAGAAGAATCTTTTCATCAAGGATGGTAAGTTCCATAAGGACGCCATTGTTTGCTTGACCCACTTCATCATTGTCATGCAGCACAGTACGCTTGTAATATGCCTGCCCTTTGATGAGTGTAGCTTCTCCATAAGTAATTATCTCATTACTATCAATTGCAGAATGTTGATCAATGACATATTCCCTGTCATCTTCACAAAGCTATAAATTGTTGCTTGTACCTTCAAGAAGTTGTAACTCTTCTTTGGACATGTTCTTAAGATCTCCTTGCAATCTTGAGAGCTCTTCTTTTATATAATTTAATAATGGACCTAATTGAGCTCGACCTCCTTGTGGGCCCAATTAATGTATTTACTTTATTTTATGTATTTCTTGCATGACCCAAGCCCTTGTGAACTAATGGGGAATTGAGAGAGCATGTAACATGATTTATGTGTTACTAGTTCCCGAAAGAGTTAGTATCTCCATTAGCTAAACCTTGTCTTTTTTGGAGGGTATGAGTCGGCTCTTTTGGACTTTTTGCATCAGTCAAACCTGTGTGTGTTGCTAAGTGGGCTGATACATGAGTAGCACCAAAGGCTCATGGAAAGAGTCTAGTATCCAAAACTTTCACCCAAATAGAGGTCCTAAACTCTTGTTGTGTGTGGTTTGACTTTCTCACCTAAGCACTTTGGTCTCTAGAGCATAGCTAGCCCCCCATTGATCTTACTTGCTAGCAACAACTAAGTTTAGCCTCCTAAGGACCTAAATTAACTAGGGAAGAGCAGCTAGTGAGGCTTAGTCTAAACCTTTCCCTAATCATGCAAAAAACACAAGCTATTTGCTTTGCCCAAACAAATGAAAATTTGAAAATTTCTCTTTATTTAGCATCTTGGGGTCCAAAACTTCTTCTATTATCCAAAAACAAGTCCTTAGGTACACCCAAAACTCAATATAAGAGGCTTCCATTAGCTCAAACAGATTTAGCCTCATTCTACCCTTAAAACTCCAACTTTAGAACAAAAGGTCATTCAGCCATCAAAGAGTTACATGATTCTGAGGCCCATGTGTGAAAATAGTGGTACCAAAAAGTCTTCTCTCTCCCTGTCAGCATCTCTCTCAAATTCCTCTTCCTACTATCCATAAAGAAAAGTATAATACCTAATGTTCTAAGCATTTTTTCTGCATTTGTTTCATTGCAATTTTGATTTCTCTCTTTTTAAAGAATCATTAGCCTTTTTATTATCACACATTTAAAATTTTGGGCTTAACTCTCCAAAAACAATCATTTTTAAAAAACCCGAGAGGAGATTGGGCCATTGTCCCAAAAATGTCCCCAACATTAAAGAAGCAAAGAGATTTAAATATAATTAATGTACTAGATAAGACTAAGATTATGATAGTGCTGATGCACTCATAATTTGTAATTTTACCAAAAGTTCTCTTCTTTTCCTAACTAGCTAATATCCATGCAATGCCATGAATTTTCAATTTTGTTAAATAATAATAAAAACAGAGATTATTTTACGATCAAAGTTTGATACTTATCTTGTGTTATAATATTGGAGGAATCAACTTTAATTATATGAGATGAAAAAAAAGCAAAAATATAAATTGTTAAAATTAATATAATTTAGAAGATGAAACTATTTCTTAAATGAATTGACGAATATTTAATTACTTCCATTAACTTAAGGATATAATTATTATTTTTATATTTGTTTTTGATTGAACGCTGTTCCTTTTTTTTTTTTTTTTTTTTCTTCAGATAAAGTGAAGCAAATTTTATAATAAATGATGTTCAACTTATGATCTAAAAAATGGTAAATTGCAAAGTTCACCCCTAACGTTTGGGATTGCTTGGATTTTATATTGAAGTTTGAAAAGTTAAATTTTACACCTGAAATTTACATTTGCTAGCAAAAGCAGCCCCTCCGTTAGTGGTTTGCTGACATATTTGTTAAGTGCCACATCGTACTGTCACATTTGCTAGTTGAAACAATTAAATGGTGACATATGTTATCAAATATGCAATCTCATTAACTAAACTTAAAATAAATTAAAAAAAAGATCTTTAATAATATTTTTCTTTTATAGTATTTATAATTTTCTGGGTATTCAAAATTTCCCACAAGAATTTCTTTCCAAAAAAACACTGAAAAATGACAAATTGAAGCAAAAATTCAAATGTTTCCAGTGAAAAACAAAAAAGAAAAAAAAAATTCTCCACATTTTTTGGGTAACCAAACAAAAAATTTTCCCAAGAAACACACCACAATAATGAGCAAACCCAACAACCAAATTACTTAAAATACAACATTTTGGGCATTCAAAATTTTCCTAGGTGGAGAGGATAAAATTTACGGATCTTATTTTGGGTGGACGAGTGGAAATATATGTACATGATATGGACGGATCTACAGTGTACGGACGTGATGAAGACGGGTTCAAGATACACGTGTCATCTCTTAAGACTTGCATTTCAAGCATAACTTGGATAAGTAGAATCTCAATGGGAATATAATCCAAATCTCAAGAGGATTCCGCAATATTCGCCCAATCAATGACAAGTCCTATATGGAAAAGACTTCTTTTACAAGGAAGGAAGGTCGGTTCTACACTGCTATAAAAACCTTAAAGGCTCTCACAAGAAAAGGTACGCATATTATTCCCCAACTCTGGCACTCTAGGGTTGTGATATTCTACTAACTTAACCTTCGGAGGGTCTTTGGCCGGTACCACACCGGTACCCCTTCAAGGTGTTTCTTGCTTTGTATTTTGCAGGTTGCATCGAGCGCGAACGAGAGAACTGTGTAGCTTACTGACGATATTTTGAGCATCATCAGTTGGCGCCGTTTGTGGGAAGTGCAAGGAAAATTCATTACTTTGAGTTTTCTGGACAAAAAGTTGCATGGTACTCACACGCTCGATGGCGACCACAATGAACGATCAAGGCGAGACACACACGACAGCTCTTGAGAGGCAAGTTCAAACCCTTTAGCAGCAGTAGAATGCCTCATAAAACATAACCATGACCTGGAAGAGCAATTGCGCCAGAAAGACGTAACACCCAATACTCAGGAGGAAGAGCAGGAGGCCAGTAGCGCCAAAAGGAGAACCCAGCACGGGCCGGAAGGGAGCAACACCCATAGCAGGCCCGAGCGGTAGGATACAAATCGACCATCGACTGCAGAACAGGTCTCGTCTAGTGTAGTGGCAAAGATGCAGATGATGAAGGAGCGCATGGATTTTATGATGAACGCTCTTAAAAGACGAGTATCAAACTACTTAGACGACCTGGTTCATCGAATAGATTCACCATTCACAGTGTCCGTCAATTCGTATCCTCTCCCTCAGAAGTTCCACATGCCTCAGATTGAAAGCTATGATGGATCCAAAGACCCGTTGGATCATTTGGAGACTTTCAAGATGCTGATGCATCTGCAAGGAGTAGCAGATGAAATAATGTGTAGGGCCTTCCCTATGACATTAAGAGGCTCTGCAAGAGTCTGGTTTAGCAAATTGATGCCAGGCTCTATCAATACTTTCACAGAGCTAAGTGCTCAATTCGCTTCGCATTTCATAGGAAGGCATAGGTCCAAGAAGTCCACCACGTGCCTGATGAACATTAGACAACGGGAGGATGAAACACTAAGGTCATACATCGCCCGTTTTAACAAGGAAGCGCTCTCAATAGATGAAGCGGACGATAAAATACTTGTGGCTGCATTTACGAACGGACTAAGGAAGGGTAAATTTCTATTCTCCCTATATAAGAATGACTCAAAGACTATGTCTGACGTATTCTACAGGGCAACCAAATATATGAATTCGGGGGACGCACTGTCGGCCCGAGAAGAAAAGCTCTCCAGGAAGAGAGAAAGGCAGGACGAACTACATCAAGACAGGGGGCGGAAGACCGCAAGGACGGGAGACAAAAGAGAAGAGAGGCGCTCTAAACCTCCCGCTGGGAGGTTCACAAACTTCACTCCGCTTACAGTCCTGATAAGCCAAGTCTTGATACAGATTAAAGACGAAGGGGCCCTTACTTTTCCAGGAAAACTGAAAGGAGATCCCAATAAAAGGCCTTGGGACAAATACTGCCACTTTCACAGAGACCACAGCCATGACACGGCAAACTGTTATGACTTGAAGTAGTAGATAGAAGCACTCATAAGGCAAGAAAAGTTACAAAGGTTCGTTAGCAGGGAGAGAACGGACCCGCCACAAGAATAGATTCCATGACAAGAAAACGAGCGCCCTAGACTACCCATAGGGGACATAAGGATGATTGTAGGGGGCACGGCGACGTCTAGCTCGTCAAAAAAGGCTCGAAAGACTTACCTTAGAGCGGTCCAAAACATTCAAGTGACAAGCTTCGCTCCTAAGAAAGAACAAGACGGAATACCCATCATTGGGTTCTCAGAAAACGACGCTCGACGACTCCATCACCCGTATGACGACGCACTCGTTGTTAGCATACAAGTGGGGGATTACAACATGCACTGGATCCTGATCGACAATGGAAGCTCTGTCGATATCCTATACTACCCAGCTTTCCAGCTGATAAAGATTGGTAAAGAGCGGCTGGTCCCAACAAATGCTCCCCTTGTCAGGTTCGGAAGAACCAAGGTATACCCCCTTGGCGCAGTTACACTACTCGTCACGATCGGTGATTACCCCCGAAAAACTACAAAAGATGTCATGTTTCTCGTGGTCGACTATTCATCTGCATACAATGCCATAATCGGACGTCCCACTCTTAATTCATGGAAGGCCGTAACTTCAACTTACCATCTAATGGTCAAATTCCCTACTGAGTACGGAGTAGGAGAACTATGTGGGGACCAGGTTGCTGCGCGAGATTGTTACGTGGCGATGATGGAAATGGATGACCAGATGCAGACAATAAGCATCGAAGAACAACGGACGATGGCGGAACCTGTTGAAAAGCTTAAAGAAATAACTTTAGACGACTCTGTGCCGGGACGAAAGACCCGAATTGGCACCCTTGCCAATCCGAAGACCCTTCAAGCACTCTAAACGTTCCTTAAGGCAAACCGGAATGTTTTTGCGTGGAGTGGTGAAGATATGCCCGAGATTGATCCCTCCGTCATGGTCTACAGGTTGAATGTATCTCTTGCCTTTCCACCGGTTCATCAAAAGAAGCGTGTTTTCGCACGAGAAAGGGTCCAAGCCATAGCTGAAGAGGTCCGCAAGTTGCAGGAAGAAAACTTTATTAAAGAAGTCTACTACCCCGATTGGCTGGCAAACGTCGTAATGGTTAAAAAAGCCAACGGGAAATGGAAGATGTGTGTAGATTTCACGGACTTGAATAAAGCCTGTCCAAAAGACAGCTACCCGCTCCCAAGAATTGACATCTTAGTCGATTCAATTGCACAACATCAGTTGCTAAGTTTTATGGATGCCTTTTTAGAGTACAACCAGATCAAGATGGACGAAGTGGACTAGGAAAAAACCTCATTCGTAACAAGTCAAGGCCTATTCTGTTACAGAGTGATGCCGTTTGGCCTCAAGAATGCCGGTGCGACATATCAGAGGCTTATGAACAAAATGTTCGTAAAACAGATTGGAAGGAACGTCCAGGTGTACGTAGACGATATGCTGGTTAAAAGTTGAAAGGAAGACAACCACTTGAACGACCTTAAAGAAACTTTCGACACCCTTCGATCATACACCATGAAGCTCAATCCAAGCAAATGCACATTCGGGGTGACAGCCGGAAAGTTCTTTGGATTCATGGTGTCCCAAAGGGGAATTGAAGCCAACCCAAAGAAGATCTATGCAGTATTGGAAATGACGCCCCCTAAAAATGTGAAAGAGATACAAAGCCTCAACGGCAAGGTTGCAGCATTGAATAGGTTTGTAGCGAGAGCGACAGATAAATGCCTACCATTCTTCCGTGTGTTAAAGAAATCTTTTGAGTGGACGGAAGAGTGCCAGCAAGCGTTCGATGATCTGAAGGTCTATCTTTCTTCCCCTCCACTATTGAGCCTAACCGTAAAAGGAGAAGACTTATTTTTGTACCTAGCTGTATCACCGGCTGCAATTAGCATGGGCCTTGATCCGGGAGGAAGACAAAATTTAGAAGCTCGTGTACTATACTAGCTTGGCATTTCGAGGAGTAGAAGAAAGATACCCGCCTATGGAGAAACTCGCTTTTGCCTTAGTCACAGTTGCTCGCAGACTCAAGCCCTACTTTTAGGCTCATACAATAATCGTACTGACAGACAAACCACTAAGACGAGCCTTGAGCAATTTTGAAGCCGCCGGAAGGATGGCACTATGGGCAATTGAGTTAAGCGAGTTTGATATACAATATCGCCCACGTACAGCGATGAAGGGACAAATAGTCGCCGACTTCATTGAGGAGTTTACAGTCTAGAGGACCAGAGGGCAGAAGAGCATCCTTCATGGAGCGTGTACACAGATGGCTCGTCCAATAGGCAAACGGGCGGAGCGGGCATCGTACTTCTATCTCCGAAAGGCAACGAAATAGAATGCATGGTTCGCCTCAACTTTCCTGCGACGAATAATGAAGCAGAGTATGAAGCTTTGATTGCAAGATTGGACCTCGCTAAAGCAGCTAGAGCCACCAATGCAGTTGTCCACTGTGATTCATAGATAGTCACAAATCAGGTGACCGGCGAGTACGATTGCAAGGGCATAAGGATGAGAATGTACTTGGACCAAGTGAAAAGAAAAATGAACAACTTGCGGGCGCAGATCGTGCAGATCCCAAGAAGGGAGAATAAGTAGGCCGATCGACTAGCCAAGGCCGCATCCGCAGACCATACGACCGTCCATGATAAGGTACTTTCCTTTGTTCAAATTTCACTTGCTATTGATAACATAGACGTACAAGAGATAGGTTTTGAAACGAACTGGACCACGCCGATAGTTGCCTACTTGACGGAAGGCATGCTACCAGACGCCAAAGAAGTTGCTAGGAAGCTGAAGGTTCAGGCGGCGCGGTTTATACTGATCAACGGTGTCTTATACAAAAGAGGGTTTTCACGCCCGTACTTAAGATTCCTAGGCTCCGAGGAAGCGAATTACGTAATGAGAGAAGTACATGAAGGGGTCTGCGGGAACCACTCGGGGTTGCAGTCGTTAGTTCACAAGCTCATCCGAGCTGGATATTACTGGCCTACCATGCAGAAGGACGCCCAGGTATACGTTAGGACTTGCAACAAATGCCAGAGATTTGGTAATTCCATAAGACAACCAACAGAGGAACTCACTCCAATGACAGCCCCGTGGCCATTCGCCCAATGGGGTTTAGATATAATGGGTCCTTTGCCCACTGCAGCCAGATAGTTAAAGTTCCTAGTTGTCGGCATCGACTACTTCACCAAGTGGGTAGAAGCAGAAGCGTTGGCCACGATCACAGAAGCAAATGTGCGCAATTTTGTCCAAAAGAATATCATTTGCAGATACGGCATACCTAGAGTCTTGGTCTCGGACAACGGGAAGCAGTTCGACAATAATCCATTCAGTAGCTTTTGTTCGGAACTAGGGATCAAGAACCATTATTCATTCCCCGCACACCCTCAAGCCAATGGCTAAGTTGAATTTACGAATCAGTCCTTGCTGAAGATCCTCAAAACCTGGCTCGAGGGGGCAAAGAGTATATGGCCAGAGGAACTTCCTAGCATACTTTGGGCATACTGGACGACGGCAAGAACTCCTACAGGCGAAATGCCATTTCGATTGGCATATGGAAGCGAAGCAGTCATCCCAGCAGAAATCGGACTCACCAGCTACAGGGTGAATAACTACGTCGAAGGAAGAAACGAAGAGGTCATCCGTCTCGAACTCGACCTAATAGACGAAGTAAGAGCGACAGCTGAACAAAGGCTTGCAAGATATCAGGATCTCATGGCCAAGTACTACAACTCCAAGATCAAATACAGAGACTTCAAGGTAGGGGACCTCGTCTTAAGAAAGGTGATGGGTAATACTAGAGATCCAACTCAAGGTAAGCTTGGTCCAAATTGGAAAGGCCCATACAGAGTTACCTCATGGGTAAAGAAAGGCACCTACCACCTGGAGACCCTGAACGGACAAAGATTGCTTCACCCCTGGAACACTAAGCACCTCAAAAAGTACTACCAATAGAAAGCAAAGAACGATGCTTTACAATCCATTTTTTCTTAGATTTTTTAGTTTTTAATTCAACAATCATTTAAGGATTATTTAATTTTTTACTACAATGTTTTTTAAGCCCAAGAGGCAAATCTCTACTTATGCATGAAGAATTTATTCAGACATTTTTTTTACACTGATTACAATGAACGGAAATAGGTGCGACGGTAATAAGCAATTCAACGTCTTTAAGGTGGACGGATATACCCCAAGAGGGTGTAAAACAACAAGTCCTTAAGAGGACGGATACACCCCAAGAGGGTGTAAAACAACAAGTCCTTAAGAGGATGGTTACACCCAAAGAGGGTTTAAAACAACTTCTTAAAGGACGACTACACCCAAAGAGGGTTTAAAACAAAAAGTCCTTAAGAGGACGGTTACACCCAAAATGGTGAAAAACAATCTTATCCTTAAAAGGACGGATACACCCCTTAAGGTTAGAAAAATTATCAAGCACCCACAACGACGGATATATAAAGAATGCATAAAAACTAAAAGGACGGGCATCAATGCCGTCTAAAGTATATATAGAAGGATCCAAAATGAAGACCAGTTCAACACAATAATAGATGAGAGAGTTCAAAGGAAAACACTTAAAGTACTTAAATATAAATGCCAACAAGGGCAAACTGTTCACGACGGTACAAATATTGTTCATAAAGTTTTGCATAAAAAAAAAAATTAACTACTGAACGGGAGGATCCTTGGCCTTCTCTTCAGCTTTATCATCTTCAATATTAGCCTGAGTCTGGAGGGTAGTTTGAGCTTCGTCGCCATCATCACGAGTACTGTATCCTTGGCCGTCGAAGGCCTCGGCAAATATATCTTCAGTATTCTCTGAGGCGGCGGGGAGAACGGAGGTCTGGCCTTGAGTGTCAATGGAAAAACTTGATATGTCCAGGCTCGGGTAGGCAGACTTCACTTGACGGAGACAGTCGTCAAAACCATCAGCAAAAGTACCGCCAAGCTCCGTCAGATAGGCCTCAAAGTCACGGTACTCGAGGATCGCGTCATCCTTAGCGTGACGGAGCTGGTCCTTGATGGTTTTGATTTCTGCCTCCTTATCTTCAAGGACCTTCTGCAGCACTTCCGTCTGCTTTTCAAATTCATCACGGGCTTGCTCCGAACAGGCTAGTTTTTTCTCTTGAGCCACCCTCTAGGCATGGAGCTGAGCTAATTTATTCTCCATCTCTGCAGCTTTAGCCCTTACACGGCCCAAGCCGTCTCATGATGAACACAACGGTCCATCAACCCTTTCATCATGACTATGGCCTTAAAAAAACAGGGAAAAAAAGTTAGACAAGAAGATGATAATAGAAAGAGGAATTGAAGGAGGTTGACGGACAAAATTTTCACCTGGGCAATGCTGAAAAGACCCGTCTCTCGCATGGCTTCAGTGGCATGGTTGCCAAGGTTCTCATAATCTTCAGCCGTGACGAGTGACGAGAGCCTCTCCAGGGCGTACTTAGAATCTTCGCGAAGTAGGACGGGTGGCTTCTCTGCTGGAGGAACCATGCCACCCGTCATCAGGCCTTTTCTCTTTCCATGTTTGGAAGGGACCGTCTTCTTGACCTCGGCCTGGAGACCCACGATGGTCTCAGTTGTACCCTTCGGTTTCTTAGACTGACGGTCAGTCTCTATAACGGGTTTTCTTTTTGTTCCAGACGGCTTGGAGGTATCCGCCCCACCTGTTTGGCCAATTTTCTTCTTTGTAGCCGCCTGCTGCTTGATTATTGCTCTCCTTTTAGCATCGTCCAGATCTGCAAAGGACGGTGTATGAATTAAGAGAAGTGAATGGGAAGAAATAAATAAAGCAAAATTCTTATAAAACTTACGTGTGTGAATTTGTTTTTTGTATTTAAGGGCTGCTTCTAATGGCTCTGGTCCGTCACAATACCAGTTTATGGTCTCTAGTCTAACCAATTTGGCCCAGGACCTTTCTTTTAGCTTGGTTTTTTGAAAAATCTTTTCAAGAAAACTCCAATCTTCTAGTATAATTTGTGGACGATTCTGAGCTGCAAGAATAAGACAGTTAAAAAGTATCGATGGTATACATAAATTGAAAATAAATAGAGAACGGGTACGTACCTGACGGGGGTAATATACCCCATGTAGTATCCACAGGCATGAATTTTGTGTCACTAGGATGACACATCCATTCATTACCGTCCATGAAGAAGTACCTAGACTTCCAGTTCCTATTGGAATCTGGAGTATCACTCACAAGCCGTAACAACGGACTCCTTGCTAAAAAACTATACATTCCTTTAGATTTTGTAATCTTGACTGGACGGTAATAGTGGAAAAACTCTTCCACTGTTAATCTTTTCTTCCCTTTGGACATTACCCCGTACAGGACCTCTACGCCGAGAAAAACCCTCCATGCATTTGGGGAAACTTGGGTGACAGATAAGCCTAGGTATTGAAGAAGCTGACGGTGTAAAGAACTCAGGGGAAACCTTAACCCAGCTTTGAGCATTTGCTCATAAATCCCAACACTCTCAACGCTGTCATAATAGCACTTCTTCGATCTATAAAGTAGACGAAGAGGTATGTTGACGAGTATCTGATATTTTTCTCTCAAAGTTTTGAAGTGTGACTCCTTGATTGAGGATGTGAAGTTGATCACCATCCATATTGAAAGCATTATGAACTTCCTCATTCTGTCAGGGTCGATGACGGACTGGACTGAAGGTTCACTTTCACCTAGACCGTCACTAAGATTACTTTTTGTCCTATCCTCACTTCTTGACGAAGAGGAGGTAGATGACGAACTCTCTTCACTTGTTGTGTCAAGATCTTTGTGACCTGACGGGTGTACTTCATCGTAGCCCGCTCCGTCGCAGACAAACGACTGGTTACTTGATGCACTAGACATCTGTCACCTACACGTGACGGTAAACCCTAAGACACTAGTGAATTTAAAAGTATTCGACGGTGATAAAAGCGAATAAATAAGAAAAGAAAAGGTATTTACTAGTTGTGGATATGCTCAGGAAATTCAGATGACGGGTGTATAAGTATGACGGAGTGAATATTTGACAAGGTGAACGGATGTTCTTCGGATCGTTTGATTTCTTTGCAAGGTAAGAAATTAGGAAAAAAAAGTAGTTTTATATAGTAAGAACGGCACGGAAGACGAAGGGATGCTTCGTTCCTAACAAACAGCCACTGAATTGATGACACGTGTCCTGCAGCATTAATTACCCGGTTTAAATTACCCTATAATGGTATGTTAGCCCAGATCCGTTTAAACCGTCACTCCTTAGATCCGTCCCCTTTGAGGTCACGAATCCATGGAGTGAGGGGGCAGCTGGAGAGGATAAAATTTATGGATCTTATTTTGGGTGGACGGGTGGAAATATATGTACATGATATGGACGGATCCACAGTGTATGGACATGATGAAGATGGGTTCAAGATACACGTGTCATCTCTTAAGACTTGCATTTCACGCATAACTAGGATAAGTAGAATCCCAATGGGAATAGAATCTAAATCTTAAGAGGATTCCGCAATATTCGCCCAATCAATGACAAGTCCTATATGGAAAAGACTTTTTTTACAAGGAAGGAAGGTCGGTTCTACACTGCTATAAAAACCCTAAAGCCTCTCACAAGAAAAGGTACGCATATTATTCCCCAACTCTGGCACTCTAGGGTTGTGATATTCTACTAACTTAACCTTCGGAGGGTCTTTGGCCGGTACCACACCGATACCCCTTCAATGTGTTTCTTGCTTTGTATTTTGCAGGTTGCATCGAGTGCGAACGAGAGGACTGTGTAGCTTACTGACGATATTTTGAGCATCATCACTATGAAATCAAGATTTTCTATCTAAACTGAAAGCTCTCGGATTTGTTCTAAAAAACACATGAGCTTGTTTAGATCCCAAATTTTAGATTATGGCTAGATTGCTTTTACTCTTAATTAATTAAAGTGCAAAATAAGAGTAAATGTGCGCAATGAACCGATACTACTCTAGTGCATAAACATGAACGACAAACAATAAATGTAAAACACAAGAGTAAAGGAAGAGAGATGCAAACACAAGATAACACAAAGGCTTGTTATTGAAGAGGAAATCGAAGAACTCAGCGAAAAACCTCTCCGCAACCCTCCAAGTCGAAATCGATCCAATAGAAAATAAAGTTGGAGTACATGAATAACAAAAGGCCCTTTAAGCCTAGTCTACCCAATATACTTGAGCCCTTCAAGCTCTTGCTACCAACGGACTTCTTGGAGTCATGTCTTCTCTAACTTTCCGGATCCCGCAATATGCTCGATTGCATCCGCCAAGCCTTATCGGCTTTTTTTTAGCAAATCTCCAAAGCTTCCTATGCTCCAAAACACTATCTGAAAAGGTGTGGGTTGTGTTTGGGTACAAATCTCCTCTCAAGGTATGACAATGGAAGAGGGAAGGAGAAGAGGCTACAATGACTTCTCACTAAGGATGAGTAGCTTTCTCTTTAAAAGATAGGTGTGTTGTGTTGTAGAAAACCTATTTAGGGTTTTCGTCTCTAAATAGCCTCCTCTACTTTTATGGGTAATAAGAGTATATATAGTATGAGTGAAGGGTAAGAAAGTCACACTTAAAATCCTTTAGGCATAGAGTTTTGCAGGTACCTCGCGGGTTGGCCCTTCTCGCGAGACATTCACGAAACTGATAGCTGGGCATGACTCTTTAGCTTTCACCATGTGCTTCTCACGTGCCCTTCTCGAGGGAACATTTACTTGTGAGCTTCTTGCGAGTTAGTTGCGAAATTGCATTGATTCTTCATTTCAAGCTCAATTCTTCACCAGCTTAATACTAAATCCAATACAATAAAATCCCACAAAATACAAGGAATAAAATTAGTGCAAATACAATACTTTTTTTTTCATGAAATAAAGCCAACATAAAATATAGTTATAAATTACAACTTTACAATCTCCTCCTTTGGCTATTCCGTGACAAAACACCCTATAACAGACTCTAGACTTAAACGTGAGTTTGGGGACAATGACGAAACTCACTCACACCTAAATCTAAAAGTTGTGATGAACTTGGAACACAAATACTTGTAACCTGAAACACTTTCACAAAACACATTAGACCCTTAAAGGTAAAGCAAGTAATAAAAGGACAAGTATGGTGTAACAAGTAAAAGAGCGATCAAGTAAACATGATGTGAAACATATGAGCAACTTGATCAAACACATGACATTCATATGAAAATGACTACAATGATCATATAGCAAAGCAAATGATCATCCTAACATGCAACCAATAAAGCACAATGGCATAAAGAAGTATACATGTCCAACACATAAACACGATGCGATGAGAGCAGTAAAGCATAGATACTAAATGTAACTCAAAGCACCATAAAACAAAATAAGAAAAGAAACAAAGAGTAAAGCAAACAAAAAATTTTTTTCTCATAAAAAGAAATGTCTTCTCCCCCTTGGTAAATGCATCTCCCCTATGGCTTTCTTCCCCTACGAATGTGCATGAGATAGAATTTCTCCCCTTGAGAATGTGCACATGAGTTGTATAGAAATGATGATACACTCTGGTATTCTCTCTAGTATACTCTCCCTATTTTTGTCACAAATAGACAAATGAATCAAGAGGAAGGAGGGAAAGAAAAGAAGATATGAACAAGGGTATAGATGCATGAGGGGTGCAACATGAATGAGAAAATGAAGCTCAAACAAAGGATAAAACATCTTAAAGACACAAAACTACAAAGTATAAAGTAAACATGACATGCTAAGGATGAAGGAACAAGATATAGACCTAGGCATGACATAGACATAAGAAAATGTTATGTGTGCTAAAAGTTTTAAAAAGACTTAACTAGCATGAGTGAATGCAAAACATGTCAAGTGATAGAGTGTGTTCATCAATGGTGCATCTAGTGTACACGTGAGATGCATGACCAATGCATGAGCAAGCACTCACGGGGCAAAGTGTATAAAACACACAGCCAATGATCAAAACATGATAAACATGTATAATCAAGGTAATCCCCAAAAATTGATACTCATTGGAGTCCAAAAGAGTGAAAAATACCATGGAGGCATTTTATCAAACACTTAGAGTATACACACTACACATGTATGTGAAATATTGCATGAACACATAAAAAACTTGCCTAGATACATGTTATTTTTGCCACAAGGGGCAACCATCCAAAGCAAATCATCATATAAAACAAAACCCAATAAAAAAGATTGACAAAAATTAAGTTTTCCAACCTCCATTTGAGAAAATCCCAACTATGAATATAAAACCCTCAAAAACATAATCTAAAGATCAAAATCAATTAAAAGTGTTAAAGATTACCTTAGAGATGTTTATGGAATGTAAAACACTAGAAATTAGTTGGGTTTTGACATAGAAGCTTTGAAAAAGAGGGTTTGGAGAGGATAGAGTCATAATAGAGACATATGAGGAGTTTTGAACTAAAAACTCATGAAATACCCATGTAATAGCTGATCTGGAAATTTTCACGGGTAGTTGGGAATTTTCGTGGGTAAGCCCTTCTTACGAGTAACTCGCAAAACACTTATGAAACTCTCTATCCAAATTCGCGACTGAGCTTACTCGCAAAATAACCTAGAAAACATGTTTTTCACACAAAATCAACTTGAAAAACTTTGAAAAACATGGGTGATACAAATCACTTCCAAAAGCAAATAAAAAGAACAAAAATCTTTTTAACTTGATCCATATATGATTGAGCGCACACACATCACATTTGAACAGTACAAACACACAAATGAAATAGGCATTCATTGAACATTACACTTGTGTTGTGTGTGTGGATCAAGTATGAACTAGTCCATAGTCTAGTTTGAAACTTCAATGATTAATTCAATTAGTTATACACAACTAGTATGAAGTCAAGTGACTTATCTCACTTGTATAAATGAACATATATGACCCTTCACCAATGTGTTTACATATGATTGAAAGCTTTTCATTTCGCTTCCATTTTTCATACTTTTGATCAAATATAACTCAAATTCTTGAGAAACGATGCCATAAACTTTTTGATATATTTTTGACAGATAAGCCTTTAGCTTTTGACACTATATATTTTAATACATATTTGCTTCACATTTTCCTAGTCAAACTAGTTTTTGAAGTAAGGCTTTTTCAGCTCTTTTTCTTTTTAGAGATTGACATTTGTAGAGATCTTTTGAAAAAGAAAAAAAAAATGTGAGGAGATGTATCGACACAAGTCTACGCATGTATCAAGATCAAGCAAGATTATTGACTAATCATTCATGACAAGCTTGAAGATCTATTTACAAAAATCAAACGTAGATTTCTAAATGTCGCTCACACTTAAAGAATGTGCATACATAACAAGCTAAGCTCGTAAATGCGCCATGCCATTAGTACGGAAGTACTAGGCCAAACTCACATGTGAAATGTGCTCAAACATATACAATCAAACTTTTTGAATTTTTTACTTTTTATGTATTTTTGGATTTTTACTCACAAAAAAAAAAACAATAAAAGTAAGATCAAATGCAAAAAGAATGCATATAAAGGAATGCGAGATGCACAAATGGATGATAATGAAGCATCTAATGCATAAAGGGTCCTACAAAGATCGAAAGAATTTGATCAAGGACCAAAAAGAACATAAGCTCAACCATAGGAACCCTTCCTCATCCAAACGGAACGATTACTTGGAATAAGCGTCTCACGAGAAGTGAGATGAGGGCTGGAAGATTGAAAACCGGAGATGCACATAAACAAGGAGGTAAGAGCATTAACAACTTATTTCAATAACATACAATTTTCCCCTAAATCCGGTTTTGCTTTCATAGGACAACTTCCAAAAAGCTCAGGTTTCTCTTTACTTTTGATTCTTTTAAGAGCTTGAAACTTAGAGCAATGCGGTCTTAGATGACCAAAGGCACCATAATTGTGACAAACAATGGGTTTAGGTCCACTAGGCTTTTTATGGAGGGATCTAGCAATATTGTTTTGTTCTCTCTTCAACATGGAACACTGTGGTCTTATGTGACCGTTTACGTCGCAATGGTGACAAGTAGGAACAATCTTAGATCCAACCAAATCCCTAGGATGAGACCTAAATGAAGGCTTAGGCTTAAGAGCCTTTCTCTCCACTTTTTGGTTTCTTTTGTGTGGAGGAATGTACATCAATTTGTCTTTAGATTTAGAACTCACAATAGGCACAAAATCAAGCAACACTTTTCTTCCTTTTTAGCAATAGGTTCAGCAATCAAACACTTGGCATGCATCTTAAGAGATTCATTTTCACATTTAAGATCATCAACAAGTTTGTTGGACAAAACAATTTTAGCATCCAAGTCCACATTCAAACATTCAAATTCTTTCATCTTTTCAAAAGATATTTCAGCAAGTTTCTTATACTTCTCAACCAATTTGTTAGATTTATTGAGCTTAGCAATCAAATCATCATTTTCACTAGTGAACTTGCTCAAATTCTCATGAAACTTCTTAAACTTTTTCTTTAAGAGTTTGACATTTGGAATTTCAACAACACCCATAGATTCATGTAACATGTCATCACAATTATGAGGATTAACACTTATAGAGGCATTTTCACAAACACATGGCATGCTACACTCAACAACATCCAAAACATCCATAAAAGCATGCAAAGCACTATCTATGGCAAAACACACAAAGGATCAAGGATCACACTTAGATAATGAAACCAAAATAATTGTATCTGCTCTGATACCACGTGAAAGCTCTCGAATTTGTGCTAAAAAACACACGAGCTTGTTTAGACCCCAAATTTTAGATTACGACTAGAATTCTTTTACTCTTATTTAATCAAAGTGTGAAATAAGAGTAAATGTGCGCAATGAACCGATACTACTTTAGTGCATAAACATGAACAACGAACAATAAATGTAAAACACAAGAGTGAAGGAAGAGAGATGCAAACACAAGATAACACCAAGATGTGTTATCGAAGAGGAAACCGAAGAACTCAGCGAAAAACCCCTCCGCAACCCTCCAAGTCAAAATCAATCCACTAGAGAATAAAGTTGAAGTACACGAATAACAAAAGACCCTCCAAGCCTAGTCTACCCAATGTACTTGAGCCCTCCAAGCTTTTACTACCAACGAAGTTCTTAGAGTCATGTCTTTTTTAGCTTTCTGGATACCGCAATACGCCTAATTACATCCGCCAAGCCTTATTGGCTTCTTTTGGCAAATCCCCAAAACTTCCCAAGCTCCAAAACACTCTCTGAAAAGGTGTGTGTTGTATTTGAGTGCAAATCTCATCTCAAGGTATGATAATGGGAAGGAGAAGAGCCTATAATGATTTCTTACTAAGGATAAGTAGCTTTCTCTCTCCAAAAGATGGGTGTGTTACGTTGTAGAAAACTTATCTAGGGTTTTTCTCTCTGAATAGCTTCTTTTACTTTTGAGGTTAATGAGGGTATATATAGTATGGGTGAAGAGTAAGAAAGTCACACTTAAAATCCTCTAAATAGAGAGCTTTGCGGGTATCTCGCAAGTTGGCCCTTCTCGCGAGACACTTGCAAAACTGACAGCCTAACATGACTCTTCAGCTTCCAGAGTATGCTTCTCACGTGCCCTTTTCGCGAGAACCTTTACTCGCGAGCTTCTTGTGAGTTAGTCGCGAAATTGCATCGATTCTTCATTTCATGCTCAATTCTTCACCAACTTAATACTAAACCCAATACAATAAAATCCCACAAAGTACAAGGAACAAAATTAATGCAACTACAAAACTTTTTGTCATAGAATAAAACCAACATAAAACATAGTTGTAAATCACAACTTTACACAAACAAACACTAAAAAAATTACAAATCAAATTAAAATTGTATTCCAAAAAACACAAGCAACTTCAACAAGGTACACATCAAAACCCACAGATCTACAAACCCTAATTTCCCAAACCCAAAAGAAATCCTCAAGCTTTCATAACATAATCACCAAATCAACCAAAGGATAAAACCAAACAAAATAAGCTCAGTGCCATAAATGGTGTTAGAGAGAGAGAGAGAGAGAGAGAGAGAGAGAGAGAGAGAGAGAGAGAGAGAGAGAGATGGCCATCAGTGGTGGAGACATCGTTGACCTACGCTGCTATGTATGGTGGCTGTGCTCTTGAGGTTTAGGCTTGGCTGAACTTGAGAAAGAATCGGGCTTAGAACAGAGATACCTGTGAGAGGAGAGAGTGAGCCATCCCTTGTGGCTTGTGGTGGTTGCTGGCGGTGTCCATGTGGTTTGGCTCGGTGAAGCTTGGCCACCAGGCCCACCACCACTCGATCTGCTTTGCCGCTAGTTTAATCTTCTCAGTACTTTCTTTCTCCCTCTATCTCACTCGGATGCCCTCATAAGATGCCAATCCACCATTGTTGGGTGTCCCTAGCAGTTATGAAATGCTAAACTTTGTATAAAAAAAAATGTTTAAGAAAAAAAAAATTGAATTATTTTATTTTTTGTTTTTAGTTTTTATTTAATTAATTTTTTTAAAATAAGTTTTTATTCTAATTATTTAGAGAAATGATATGTCCACAACATTTTCACAATATTTTTACAACAAATCTTAAGTAGCAGGTTGTTACTAGGTATCATTATTGGGATAAAAAAGTAATTTTAGTGTTAGAATTTGAACCAATAAGAACTAATCACCTATAATTTGTTGTGAAAATGTTATGAAATTGTTGTGGACATAGCACCTCTAATTTATTTAAAGTTTTTAAGTTATTTATAGATGAGAGAGAGAGAGAGAGAGAGAGAGAGAGAGAGAGGACGTGAGTTACAGATTTGGTAGAGAGAGAAAAGGAGGCCAATAATGGTTATTTTTATTTATTTTTATTTTTGCAAGGTGGTTACAGATCTGGAGGTGGTGCTTTCTTTTTTCTTTTTTGGGATTTGAGCATGAGAGAGAGAGAGAGAGAGAGAGAGAGGGATACGAATTGGAAGAAGACCGGAAGAGAGAGAGAGTGAGGAATGGATATATATATATATATATATATATATGATAAACGTATAAAGTGTGAGAGAAAGACTGAAAGTCTGTATATTAATGTATATAACAATGTACAATAAAGAGCCTTATATAGGCTAGGTATGTGTGCAGTACAAGCAATAAGAGTAAAGTACAAGTACAATATACTGGGCTAAGCCCAATGGGCTAATCTAGCCTAAGCTATACACTAACACCCCCCCTCAAACTCAAGGTGGCAAGGAGGAAGCCAACTGGAGTTTGGATATAAGATCTCGAAGACGACCAGGCGGGTGAGTCTTGGTGAAGATATCAGCAGGCTGGTCAGCAGAGGAGATGGAAAACAACTTGAGATTGCCTTTCTTAAGATGCTGGCGAGTGATGTGGCAGTCGATCTCAATGTGCTTGGTGCGTTCATGAAAGACATCATTGTGAGCAATGTAGATAGCACTACGATTATCACAATAGAGAGGAGTGGCAGTGGGCTGTGGAGCATCCATGTCAGCCAAGAGCCAGCGAAGCCAGACAAGCTCGCAAGTGGTGTCGGCAAGAGCACGATACTCAGCCTCAGTACTGGAACGGGAAACCACATCCTGCTTCTTGCTACGCCACGAGACAGGAGAAGTACCCAGCAGGAAACAGAAACCTGTGATAGAGCATCGATCAGTCGGATCACCTGCCCAGTCCGCATCTGAATAAGCATGAAGTTCGAGAGAAGACCGAGAGGAGTAGTGGAGACCATGATAAAGTGTGCCTTTAACATATCAGAGAATCCGAAGAACAGCAGCATAGTGAACAGATCGAGGGGCATCCATGAACTTACTTACCATACCCACGGCATGTGAAATATTTGGACGAGTAACAGTGAGATAGATCAGACTACCAACCAACTGTCGATAGCGAGTAGCATCAGATAAAGGTTCACCATCCAAGGGTGTGAGCTTGGCATTGTATTCCAAGGGAGTGGAAACAGTCTTGTTGTCGGTGATACCAGCTTTAGAGAGAAGATCAGAAGCATATTTTGCTTGGGAAAGATAGTATCCATCAGAGGATGAGGTAACCTCAAGCCCAAGAAAGTAGCTGAGAGTGCCCAGATCTTTCATCTCAAAATGCTGACTAAGGAAGTGCTGAAGAGAGTGGATACCTGCAGAATCATCTCCAGTAATAATCATATCATCAACATAAAGAAGAATAAGAGTGATACCAGCAGAGGATCTTCGGACAAAGAGGGCAGTGTCATGAGGACTCGAAGTGAAACCCTGCTGAGCAACAACGGAGCTAAACTTTTCAAACCAAGCTCGAGGAGCCTGCTTGAGGCCATAAAGAGCACGGCGAAGGCGACAAACTTGACTACCTGAGTGTGGATAGCCAGGGGGTGGTTGCATGTACACTTCTTCTTGGAGGTCTCCATTGAGGAAAGCATTCTTCACATCCATTTGATAAAGAGGCCAACGACGAACAGCAGCCACTGCAATGAGACATCTGACAGATGTAAGGCGAGCAACAGGAGCAAATGTTTCCTCATAGTCAATGTCATACTCCTGAGTAAAGCCCTTGGCAACAAGGCGAGCCTTGTATCGTTCAACAGATCCATCAGCCTTGGTCTTGATCTTGTAAACCCACCTACAACCTACTACAGACTGACCAGGAGGCAAATCAACCAAATCCCAAGTATGATTTTTATGAAGGGCATCTAGTTCTTCGTTCATAGCTTGCTGCCAAAGAGGGTTAGTATGGGCCTCACGATAGGTGTGAGGTTCATAGAGAGTAGCAAGGGCAAAAGAGCAGTGATAATCAGTGAGATAATGGGGAGGAATGCTTACCCGAGTGGATCGACGCAATTCAGGACCAACAGGAGACTCAGAAGAGGGTGGTGCCACAGGATCCAAGTCAGGCGGATCAAAAGCCGGGGACAGAACCGGAGATGAGTCGTCTGGAGAGGCAGCCGATGTCGAAGAATACTCCACAAGTTCAGGATAGAGAGGGAGGAAAAGATCAGTAAAAATGGGTGACTCTGAGGAAGAGGATGCAGGAAACTGCTGAAGACTCGTGAAAGGACGATGTTCCCAAAACTCAACATGACGGGAGACACGAAGGCGACGAGAAATGGGATCATAACAGCGAAACCCCTTTTGAGATACACCATAACCAAGGAAACAACAGAGACGAGCACGAGGCTGAAGCTTTGTTCGTTCATGAGGAGGAAGAGAAACAAAGCAAGCACAACCAAAAACTCGAAGAGAGGAGTAGTCAGGAGTTTGACCATAGAGAAGCTCGAATGGTGATTTGTTGTGTGTGGTTGGTGAAGGAATACGATTAATGGTGTACACAACAGTGAGAGCTGCCTCACCCCAAAAGCGCTCGGGAAGAGAGGCAGAAATGAGAAGGGTACGGACAACATCAAGAATGTGACGGTGTTTTCGTTCTGCACGACCATTTTGTTGAGAGGTGTAAGGACAAGACCGTTGAGGAAGGGTACCATGACTGTCTAAAAAGGATAGGAAAGATTTATCATTATATTCTTGAGCATTATCTGACCGAAAAACTTTGATAGTGCGATTGAACTGTGTTTCAACCATTTTATGAAATGTTTGGTAAATAGACATAAGTTCAGACCTATGGTGAAGCAGATAAATCCAAGTATAACGAGAGAAATCATCCACAAATATGACAAAATATCTAGACCCCCCCTCAGTGGGAACCGGTGCAGGACCCCAAATATCAGAATGTATAAGATCAAAAGGTGCAGAAGAAAATGAGTCACTATTATTAAAGGGCAATTTTATTTGTTTGCCAAAATGACAGGAAGTACAATCAAATTTTTGAAACTGAACTGAACCTAAATGACCTTGAGAAGCTAACAACTGGAGACGAGATAAGGATGGATGACCAAGACGAGCATGCCATAGATCAGGTGTGGCAGTGGTAGCAGCTGCAGAAATAACTTGTGAAGGAATCTTCAAGTTATGAACCTCAAACATACGACCAACCTTACGGCCTGTCCCAAGCACTTGACCCGTCCGGGGATCCTGCACATCCACACCATGATTAGTAAATAGAAGATCTATGCCTAATTCACAAAGTTGACCAACAGAAAGCAAATTGAGGAATAACTTTGGGATATGAAAAGTGTCACTAAGGGATAAATAAGGAGAAGAGATTGTTCCTTTATGACTAACAAGCATAGGAGTTCCATCAGCAGTGTAAATGGTGATAGGGTGTTCTAAGGGTGCCTTATCAGAAAATTGGGATTCATCAGGAGTCATATGATTACAGCATGCAGTATCAAAAAACCAAGGTTGTTTACCTGAGGTGACAGAAAGGGCAGTGGAAGTTCGGGATAAAACCTGATGAACTATTGCCTCAATATCAGCTGCAGTAGGTGAGGAAGCCAAAGATGGACCTGTAGGAACTGATGAATCTGAAGGACATACAGCAGCTGCCCGGGGAAGAGAAGCTTTATTCTGCTCTTGCATGAATTTCTGCAGTTTGCGACAAACTGAGATGTCATGGCCTTTGGCACGGCAAAACTCGCAGCGAGTACCTTTGGAAGACTGAGAGGTGGGACGCCCAGAGTTTATTCGTGGAGGAGCAGTGAATGCAGCAATGGGAGGCTGTGGAGATGGTGTAGCTAATACATGATCAGATGATGACATGTGATGAGTAGGCCGACGGTTCTCCTCAGAAATGAGCTCCTTGACTGCAGCATCAAGAGAAGGAGTAGGAGACCGGCTAAGTAGAGAAGCCCTAGTAGGCTCAAAATCCTCACGTAAACCCATCATGAAGTGCATAAATTTACGACGATCCCGATATTTGACAAAAATCTCAATGTCCTTGGAACACACTAGTGGAGGATCTGCAGCAGAGAGTTGTTCCCACATAGTAGAAGTCTGAGAATAAAAATCAGATATAGACTGACCTGGCTCTTGTCTCATTTGATAAAGTTTTGATTCAATGTGGAACTCCAAGCTTGAATCATTAGTTCAATTATAACGATCAGCCAAAAATTTCTAAGCAGCCTCAGCAGTCTCAAGACGAGGAAGAAGATTATGAATGGAAGGGATAGAAGTATTGATAAACCAAGACAAGATCTTACTTTGAATGCTCTCCCATTCCTCTAGGCGTTCTTCATAATCATCTACTGTAACAACAGTTTTGGAGGCATCTTCAGTAGCTGTGGCTTTCGACTGAGGTTTTGGTACTGGCTTAGGAATTGAACCAGTCACATATCTCCATAATTTACGACCCTTGAGAAAGACAGTCATATTCTGAGACCATGCATGATAGCTAGTAGGACCATCCAACATAATGGTGATAGGACGTATGATATCTCGGTCACTTTGTTGAGCCATAATGAAGAAAATGACCAAAAAGTGAAATTTAGATACCTCAAATGAAGAAACGGAGCTCAAAATCGGAATCTACGCGAAAAACTGAGCAAGATAGGCTCTGTTGAAAAATTTTGACTTTGGTCAAAGTCAAAGTCAACGGTCAACAGTAGTGGTCAACGGTCAAAGTCAACGGCTGACGTGTGCTGACGTAGCGGATGACGCGGATGCTGACGTGTGCAGGATGACGTCAGCCTAGGGCTGACGTGGCAGAAGCAGATGTTGTCTGGCGCGTGAGGCGCGTGAGGCGCGTGAAGGAGAGTGCCGGCGCGTGGTAGCGCGTGCGCAAGGACGGAGGCGCGTGGCGGCGCGTGTAGCGCGTGTTCGGCAGTCAAGAGCTTCAGGCAGCGCGTGTGGGCGCGTGTGACGTCTTTTCTGGCTTTGCTTTGCTGGGTTTTGCTCGGGATTGACTGTTCTATCACTCTGCGGCTTTGCTTTGGCAGTTGGCTGAACAGGATGGTGAGATCCGAGAGTTGCAGGGACTGTGGGCGTGACGGCGGTGACTCGCTTCGGACAGTGACTACTGGATGAAGGCAAGGGCAGCGGAAGAACGCCAGAGATGTTCACAGGAACCAGAAAGTCAGAGGAATGGCTCTGATACCATGATAAACGTATAAAGTGTGAGAGAAAGACTGAAAGTCTGTATATTAATGTATATAACAATGTACAATAAAGAGCCTTATATAGGCTAGGTATGTGTGCAGTACAAGCAATAAGAGTAAAGTACAAGTACAATATACTGGGCTAAGCCCAATGGGCTAATCTAGCCTAAGCTATACACTAACAATATATATATATATATATTTTGATAGGAGGAATGGATATTTTTAATGGACTATTTTTTATATTATTTTAATGTGTTGGTTATATTATTTTAATATGATAGAATGTTAAAATAGAAGATGTGATATAGTGTGTATTGTAAAGTAGTGTGGTAAAATAAATAAAGTTTTGGTGTGACAAAATGGTATTTAGAATAGCGTAGCTGGTGCTAGTGCTCTAATGCGCTTATAACAAGTGTCATATTACTCTTCTTGCATGGCTGAAACTTGCAAGAATTATATGGCTTTGTTTTTCATTCTACTCTTTCTCACGAGCAAAGTCATTTATACATTGAATTTGATGGCTACCTGTCAACAGTACTACTAATACTAGCCTCATCACACGCACTTCGCGTGTGCGATGAGTCTTTTTTTTTTTTAGTGGTCCTATTTTGTAGAAAAAAAAAACTGTGTTTTTTTAATTTTATATATATAATTTTAATTTTAAAATTTTAATTTAAAAATGAATAAATTAACTTGAAAATTAATAGGAAAATGGTCTTATTTTTTAGGCAATGTTTTAGTGGGAGTTAGAGATGCATTTTTACCAGATTGTCCTTTAGTTTTGTTTTTACTTAAACATAAGGGTGTAGGGGTATTTTTGAACTAAAAAATAAGGAATCCAAACAGGAGAAACCCCTTAAATAATAGTATAGAAGATTCTACATGCATAACACTTGCACCGCCAGTTCTCTCAGAAAAATCGGGCGAATGATATGCTTTTAAGATGCCACAAATATATGCTCGCACCCCATTCCCAACCTTTATTCTTCTTCAGCCGCTCTCTCTCTCTCTCTCTCTCTCTCTCTCTCTCTCTCTCTCTCTCTCTCTCTCTCTCTCTCTCTCTCTCTCTCTCTCTCTCTCTCTCTCTCTGATGAATTTACAATTAGTTCATATTATTCTCACCCACTATCTTGTAGAATATTGCAAATAGATTAGTATATATTTCTTGCATTTAATGCATACTTTTTCATCTTAATTCTTTGTGCATATTTTCAATCACACAAATGTGAATCAGAACATAATATCAAGGGCTCTTATTAAGTTTAACTCTATTAAACATGAGATTTAAAGTTCAATCATAAATTATGAAACGAGATTTGAAGTTTAATCATAAATTATGAAATGAAGATTCAGGAGTGGTGGATTCTGGGAGTGGGTGGAAACTTTCCCTAAAAATAAAATAAAATAAATAAATAAATAAAAACTTTTTTTTTTTGGGTTTTGGTGGTAAAAAAAAAAAAAAAACTTTATGCAGACACTATCTTTTCTCTCTCTATGTATAACTTCTATTTTGTACATTCACTACATTAACAACTTTACAGAAACCAGAATGACTATCTCATCAGGCAGCGATGCCCATCTCCTCATTTTCCCATTCCCAGCACAGGGCCACATGATGCCACTCGTAGACCTAACCCACCAACTAGTCCTCCACAGCTTCACCATCACCATTCTAACCACCCCAAAGAACCTCCATTTCCTCGACTCTCTTCTCTCCACTCACCCAGCTTCCATCAACACCCTCGTCCTCCCATTTCCCACACACCCTTCAATCCCACAAGGCCTAGAAAACACCAAAGACTTAGCCCCCACTTCTTTCGAAGCCATGATATGCTGTTTAAGTGAACTCTACGACCCCATAACACAATGGTTCAAATCCCACCCTTCACCACCTGCGGCTATAATATCCGACATGTTCTTAGGTTGGACTCATCGACTCGCATGTGAACTGGGTATTCATCGTATTGTGTTCTCGCCCTCTGGTGCTATGGCTTTGTCTGTCATGTACTCTCTCTGGCGTGACCTACCTAGGAGAGAAAACCCTAGTGATGAAAACGAGGCCGTTTCGCTCCCCAACATTCCTAGTTCCCCTAAATACCCTTGGTGGAAACTCTCTCCCCTTTATCGTAGCTTCGTTGAAGCAAACCCAAATTCTGAATTCATCAAAGATGCGTTTCGTGCTAACATGGCGAGTTGGGGACTCGTAATCAACTCGTTTAACGAGTTGGAAAGGGTTTATTTGGAAAATTTGAAAAAAGATATGGGGCATGATCGTGTCTGGGCAGTAGGACCATTACTCCCATCTGGGCCCAATCAGAGAGGTGGGTCTAGTTCAGTCAAAGTAGAAGAGATTTTATCGTGGCTTGACACGTGTGAAGATCGCAAGGTTGTGTACGCCTGCTTTGGGAGTCAAGCTCTATTGAACAATAATCAGATGGAGAAGCTTGCATTTGGGTTAGAGAAAAGTGGGGTCCGGTTTGTTTGGGTGGTAAAGGAGCCCACAGAAGTATACGTGGACGGTGATAACAACACCGTTCCACAAGGATTCGAGGATCGTGTGGCTGGGAGAGGCCTTGTTATAAAAGGGTGGGCTCCACAGGTTTTGATACTCAGTCACCGAGCCGTGGGTGCGTTCTTGACTCACTGTGGATGGAACTCGGTCCTAGAAGGGATAATAGCTGGGGTGCCACTGCTGACGTGGCCATTGGGAGCTGACCAATTTGTGAATGATAGTTTATTTGTGGACGAGTTAAAAGTGGCAATAAGGGTCGGTGAAGGTAGAAAATTTGTGCCTGACCCGGACGAGTTGTCGCGAGTTTTAGTTGATTTGGTGAGTCAGGAGCGAGTCGGTTGTAAACGAGCAGCTGAGTTGCGTGGCGTCGCACTTGAGGCCATTGAAGGAGGGAGTTCGGTTATTGAATTTGACTCGATGGTGAGCAAGCTGGCTGCACTTTCATTACCAGTGAAGAATAGTGCCTTATATTAATTAATTGATTATTATTCGAAAAGAAAAGTATTTATATTGAAGAGATTTTTTTTTTTTTTTTTTTGGAGAAATAACCCAACTGGGTTTTTTTTTTTTTTTTTTGATAGCTGAAAAATTGCGTACAAAACAATGAAAAAGATCGGAAGGAACATCCTCCATCCATACTAAAACAAGAAAAGAAAATCTCGCTCTCTGAATCAAGGCATAGACTAAAGTATTTTCTTGTCTAGGTGTGTGAGAGAAGGAAAAACACCGCATAAGACAAATGTCTTTTATCAAGTGACGATAAGAGGTTGATGGAGGGATACCACTTTGTGTTGGGATTTATGCCCTAAAATCTAATTTATTAGCATGTTATAAATAATTAAATTATTTAATTATATGAGACTATCTATAAATGAACTAATGGAATATTATCTTAGTTTATGAGATGCATCGTATGTGATTTATATGAAAAGTCACAGAAGATATAAATCACAAGTTCTTTGTAAACTCAAAATTTTAGTTCGTAGTCGGTGATAAAATTGGGCATTTCATTTGCGAAGACTATAACATATCAACTACGATGATTTGTCTTGATCATGGAAATTGAGACTTCTAGTTGATATGTTTTAAAAGTTAAGACATATTGAACTGGACCGCTGTGAGATTTATTATTTTCTTAACGACTGTCAAATGAAGAATAAATCTCACGACTTCTATTTGCATCAACTTTAAATCCTGAGAGAATAATGGACCTGATCATGAGGTGTAGGTTAGTTTAATATATCAGGAGTGAGATCTATAAGTCATGATCAAAATCTCAGTATGTTGGGCAGCCACATTTAGTGTTGATGGAACATATATATTATTAAGATGGAATTCATAATCTCTTAACAAAGACATAAAATATTCTCTTGAGATAAATTTAATGGGTTCGGTTATTTAGAGTGTTCGGCTCAACTACTTTAGTAAAGAGCTACTAAAGTCTATATTTATGGAATTAGATTTCATAAATATATGATGAATAACATAAAGGATTAAACCAGGTATTCAAGGATTAAGATGTAGTAATCTTTAAAGTGGCAGTCTATATTCATGACTTTGTATTACTACGAATATTTTAATGAAGGGGTTGCATGTATAATAAAGTCTTGGGATATAATTTATTAATAAGACCTAGAGTGCAATTATATTCATATAGTGGTATTGAATATAATTAATGGTAACTTTAGACTTGTCAAAAGTTGACAGAAAAGCCCAAGGTCCATTGGAGCTAGAGTCTTATTTGTTCCCTTTTGATCCCACTCCAAGCCACATACTAGAGCCCAATTGGAATGGCCCAAAAGGCTAGCCCAATTAGATAATTAGTTATATTTAAGGAAAGAAACATACAGAATTTGATAAGTGCTTTTCACATGAGAGTTTTCTTAATGGTTTTTATTATGATCACATGAGAACATGAAATGGTTTGTGTGTGAGTATTTGATATTCTCTTATTTTCTCCTTGGAAACTGATTGAGAGACCACACTTCTTGGGCATTAAGTGGAATTGGAGTGAAGATTAAAAGTGTTCCCAAGTACTTCTAATCTTTTGGTTTTGAATTTCACCGCACCAAGGTACGCTTTCTTGTTCTTAAATTTTAAAACTTACACAGTACATGTTATCAATTGTGAATGAAGTTGATCCGTTAATTTTCCGCTGCGTATGTTTTGTATGTGATACAAACTTGTATTTTCCCAACACTTTGCAACACCTTGATGGATATTTCTGAATCACCCTCTAAGATAGAATCTTGAAATCCTAGTTCTAGAAAAAAAAATAAGTAGCTCTTCTAGTAGCAAGTGACTCGAGCACGACTACTGAAGATGGCTTTGGCATTTTCTCGGATAGGGCAGCTATAATCTCCCCATGAGGATTTCTAACAACCACTCCTATACCAGCTTCATTCAGTTCATCAAACATGGCCCCATCGAAGTTTGCTTTCACCTTACCGTCATCAGGGGGCTTGTAAACCTTCTTAATTGGCCGGACTTGTTTGGCAACTTTAGGGCAGAGCTTTAGAAACTCAGACAGGTAGTCACGGGTTGAGGCCGATATTCTATCTAGGGGGAGCACGGGTTGGAGCACCCTAACGTTGTTCATCTTGTTCCCAATCATCCAGCAAGTCGTAGCAAACCGATCCAATTTACATTAATTTTTGATCAACATCCCAAACAAAATAGCAAAGGAATAAAACTGGTGATTAGCAGTAGCTAGCTCGTGGAAATCTGAGCTCCAAACTTTCTTTAGATTTGTACAGTCCCACAATGCATGAAGGACGTCCTTAGGAACCTGCAAACATGAAGCACACAATGGATAACTAACAATAGTTTTTTGTACTAGTTTCTTCAACGTTGGTAATGAGTTAGTGCAAGCTCTCCACATGAAGGATTTTACCTTATTTGGGACATTAATCTTCCATAAATTGTTCCAAAAATATCTTGAAGTAGCCCCATTAGAGACTGAGGCTAGCTCGTTGTCATCTTCCACACATAAGAGATGGTAACCCGATTTTATAGCATAATCACCATAGCTGGTGCTCGGCCAAAACAAAAGGTCAGGTTGTGAAAATGAGCATAGCGGGACAGATTTAATTTTTTCTGCCTCAAAAGGATAGAAGATCTGATCATTGAGGGAGGTGTTCCACCACTTTGTGTCTTGGTCAATAAACTGAGAGACTGCGGCTTCGCTATGCAGTAGGTTTGGTGCTGAGACAATTTCTAAAACCTATTTTAATGTAGAAATAACATAATTTTTAATAAGAATTTGTATTTTTTTTTAAATTAGTTTTTCTAGGACTAACTTAACAAGCATATCCTTTTAAATTAAAATTAAATTAGATTAACAAGATGTAGACACCCCATTTTGCAACTCCCATTTGACCTAACTCGCATTGCATCGCATATCATTACCATATCATTTCACAAGTGCAAAAATGTAATTTTAGCTGTTTGATCTCCAAATACATTTCATGAAATAAATCTTGAGATTATAACGATTAAAATGACAGTTCATGAGTCTCAATTGGACAGCTAGATTAAAAGATATCAAGAAAACAAGTTTTAACGACAACATGCACTTGCATGAGGATATGATTTATGGTAAGGTTGCATGTACCCGATTTGGTCTAGAGACAAAGCATTTATTGTTTCCTTGCAAAATTAGGTAAATATTGATTAAATAATTGAACATATTTGGAATTGATTTGTTGAGCTTGTGGACCAAGATAGTCAGAAAATAGAGTTGAAATTCAGAAGGAATCAAATTACAATTAAATTGGGAAAGAACCAAACTGAAAAAGGAAAAATAATGGGAAATCTGGAACCAATTATTGATTGACACTTGTATCGGAATCCCCATATTTGCTTCATTTTTCAGCCCGGCACCCTACTCAAATTGACTTTGCCCCCTACATTTATCACTTAGAAAACCTTATATTTCATAGTCCCACATTGCCTAGAGACTCAACCCTAGCTCCCTCATCTATATATATAAAAGTGAAACTTCTGCTAGCTCTACAATTTTCCACATCACCTTTTATTATACTCTTATTCGAATTTATCAATTTAACTCCCCCATTAGTATACAATAATACAACTCCCCCATCAGCCTTCACGTCACCTTTAAAAAAAAAAAATTAACGTTTTATTATTATGTTAGAATTATCAATTTAGAACCCCACTACAAGTATACTCCTTCTTCAGCCTTCACATCTAAACCCTACAGCCTCTCTGTTTTCTAATATATGCTGGCACCCCAAAACTCAAATTCTCCAGCTGCCGCCGCTGCTGCCACCATGGATCACCTCCACTGCATTGATTTCTCTTTGCCTCTCCATCGTCGCTCAATCCAGCCTATCATATTCTATGTCAGCAAATTATTTTGAGGTAATTAAAACATGTTTTTTACTCTCCTTAATTTCTATATATTGCTCTCTCTCTCTCTCTCTGTCTCTCTCCACTTCAATTGTTCATGAAATTTTGTTAGTTTGTAGCTGTGGGTTGCTCTGAATTTAATTTTTTTTTCCATAGAATTTTGTTGGTTTGTGGTTGTGGGTTGCTCTGGATTTAAGTTTTTCCTTTCTATGCAGATTTCCACATTTTCTTCTTCTTCCTTTGTTGTCAAATCTACGGCAAAGAAGAATCATGAAATTTTGTAATTAGATTTTCTTTTTCCCTTTTTTTTAATGCAATTTTTTATTGGATTTTTGGTTTCTTCGGATTCTTCCATTTGGTTTTAATTCTGGGTTTGTTTTAGTTGATATATAGTGTTTTTCTCATCTTCATTTTACATTGGTTTGGATTTTCTTTTTCCCTTTTTGGTTATGCAATTTTTATTGGATTTTTGGTTTCCTAGGATTCTTCTATTTGTGTTATGCCCCAATTTGATTGATTGATTGTGTGATGTGTGTGGATGTGTGATGAGTTCCACATCGGGTATTTACTGGATAGATCTGGGCTTTATTAACAATTACAAGGAGCTTCAATTGTGACTAGTCCTTTTAAGGTATAGCGCAGATGTGGCTAGTGCTTTTCCTTGGGTCGTTACATAATAGTATCAGAGCTTAGGTTATGATCTTGCAGACTCTATACTAGGATTTGATTTGGAATAAAGTTTGTGCACTAGGGATTATGGTTTTAGTCCTTGTTTATGAGGGTTATTAGGTCATAGATAGTGTTCTTTTGATGACTTGACGAGAAGTGTAAGTGAGGTTCCATCATATGATGATTTGTGAGATCATATTTGAAGGTTTTGATACTTATGTCTATGTGGTTATCCATACGTGACTTATAAATACAAAGGGAGGATTTTAATTGATATACTTCTATGATCTTATACTAGTATTAAGTGGGTGTATTTTATTCTTGAAAATTTTGTAATTGGTCAGATTGGTTATTAAAACTTCTTCTTCTTATTAAAAGGAAAAGAGAGTGAGAAAAGAACAAGCAAAAGAAACCTTCCTGCTGTTTTGTGATTGATCTTTTGAAAACTCATTTGATAGTTTTACCTAATATAGTTGACCTACCTAAGGTTAGTTTGATTTGTGGGAGATTCTCATAGGTTTAATTATTGAATGATAGTCTTCTAAATACCCTATTTAGAATTCAAAGTGCTTTGGGGAATTGGAAATTGCAGAACTTTATTTAGGGGTTAAGGTTTGATGTTAGAGCTATAATTCCTTGATTTTAGTTTATATGGAGTAAGGAAATTAATGGAAAGTTCGTAGTGTGAAGGAAATTAATTTGTGGATATTGTAATTCACATTATACTATATGTTATTATATAAATTTTGAGGGTGTTTAAAGAATTCAGTAATATATCGGTGGGCTTCCTTGGATTCTAATGTTAAGGACCGAGACCTTCTTTTTGATCATTGTTCTTGTTAGGGTTGACCTACATGGATTACCATAGCCTAATTTATGTGTGAGGTAGTCCCTAAATGTTTTTGAGACATGTTCTGTTACTTAGAAGTTTGAGGTCCTCAATTTCTTTCTATAGACTTGGAGGATTGTTTAATATCCTGGGGAAATAAGTTTTGATGCCAGAAATGTAATTCTTTGAACATAACTGATAAGAGTTAATGCATTGGCTTAATAGAAAATGAAGTTGATAGAACACAAGTACGTGGTAGTATTGAATTGGACTAGTGAACCATATTTTTTATTGGATATTGAAGGAGTTAGGATGGCAAGAGAGTTTATTTGAAAGACTATTACAATCTGAATTATAGTCAATTGTTGTACCTTTTGTTTTATATTGGCAGATGGTTAATGATTATAAATTGCAGAGTACTCTTAAGTTCTAAACTATTATAAATTGCTGGGACTATTATTTGCAAGGTAAAAAAAAAAAAAAGGGGTTGAGATACTTCATGAATTGTTCCCTTCTAAATGATGTATACTTAAAGATTTGTTTACATAATAGGCAATGTAATTATAAGGAACCCAGCTCTTCAATGAGTTCCAGCCGAAGTATCATTTGGAGATTATAGGTGAATAAGTGTTGCTTATTTGAGAAGATAATTTATGGTTAAGATAGAGGTTCTATGAAAGACCTTATACCAATGCTCTATTGATTATTTATGGAGATTTTGGAATTTCTTTTTCTTACAAAACTTGAGGAAGAAAAGATATAGTGATTTATGCATATGTTGTAAATTAGTTTTGAACTTAGGAAGGTTTGGAACTTTCGACACACTACTTAATTTTGAGGTATAGAATTAATTGGATGCTAGCATTCAATGGTCTATGGTGGATATCAAAATTGTGGATTTCCCTTGTAATTTTTGGAGTCTACTTAGGCCTTGGAATTTTGTTGAAATTAATAATTGACCGAAAATCAGTTATTGGGGTTAATCTAAACGAATGGGCCTTGGAACTTTTATTCATATTGAAAGGAACTTAGAGAGCTATTTAGACTAGAGATATGTGTGTATCTTTAAAGAATCTTATATTTTTTTTGTTATATAATTGTTCTTAAACTATGGGTAATTGAGTAAGAGATTTTATAGTGGTATTGTATTATGCAACGAAAGCATTATGGCCCCATTTGCTTTGGAAATTTTTATTTTACAAATCTTGGGAAAGAAAAAAAAAATTACGCATATGTTGTGAAATAGTTTTGAACTATGGTGATGAGTGATAAATTTGTATAGATCGATACAATTGTGGCTTTAGAGTAGCGCAGTGGAAGCGTGATAATTCGTTCAGCTGGTGATGAATTCAGAGGACTGAATTCTTATAAGTGGGGGAGACTGTAATACCCCGAAAAAAAAAAAAAAAAAGATTAAAAGGTAGGGTATTTAAGTAAATCTTTTGTGGGGTCAATTTTATAATTTATAATTATAATGGATTTTTAGAAAATAAGGTTGAAACCCTAGCTATATAAGCTTATTATGTCAATGTATATAGAGAGATATTTTGAGAGAGGAGACTACTTAAAGGATTGAAGTAGAGAAGGTTTGACTGCACAATTGAGATAAGAGCCTAAAAATCTCTTTCTTGTCAAATCTAAATTTTATTTAGAATTAGAGTATTTTTTTTTATGTGGGTATTTTTGGCCAGTAGTGAAACTATTTATATTCAAGAGTTTGAACGATGCATACAAAGAAAAGTTTAGTTTTATTTTTCAGTACACTGAACGATGTACCTGCAAATTTTTCTAGGTTTTGAGATTTAATCTTTTTCTATAGTTTTGTTGCGTTATGCGAAGATAGAGGCTATAAACTTTTGGGCTTAATGATCAGGTTTTTTTTTTTCTTTGCACGATTTTCTTTGATAAATAGTACATGATGTGGACTTCTTAGGGTATGGCTGAACCAAAGTGGCATTGGGGGAAATTAAGAAGTCTAGTAGTCTAGGCATGCTTGGAGGTCTGACATAGAGTCATGTGTGTAAAAAAAAAAAAAAACTTTAAAACAAAGCAGAGCTCAACTTCTTTCTTTCTTAGTATTATTATTGTTGATCTTGGTAGATGTGAATAGGAAGTCAATGAGGTCTGACCAGATATTAAAAAAAAGAAAAAAGAAAGAAGAGAAACAAACAAAGGAAATGAAGGAGCACACGAAATACAAGGTGGCCCACGTGCCTACATAGTAATAGGAGTTTTGGTCTTCTTTTTTGGGGCTTTAGTTGTGGTAGAAGAAAAAAAATAAATATATACATAAAGAAAAATATTATGATATGGAGAATTTTGGTGTGAGATAACAGTAGATAGTTATTGGATATTTTTAGTAGTCTCTTTATCTGGCCGGGTATCATTATAAGTCCTTAAATTATTTGATTATTGAGTAAGAATATTTGAAAATTCTTCTAGGTGATATCTAAAGATTTTAGAGGAATTGTTAAGGAAAAAGTTTCTTTTGGAATAGCTTTTGGAGATAAGTAACCTTATCTTAATTGGTTTTATTTTGCGTATTTTAACAACTGAAAATTGTTTACAATTGTTATAATTTTATTTCTATTGTAATACTGATTTCAAGTAAAGAATTATCACAAATATATCTGGTTACTGAATATATAATATATTTTATTTAATTGTGTTTTTAGCTATACTGATTCAAAGTAAAGAATAAAGAATTTTCACAAATACATATGAGCATTGAATATAAGATTTATTTTATTTAATTTTTTTATAGCTATATTGATTTAAAGTAAAATATATAGAAATATCACAAATAGATTTGAATATTGAATATATGATTATATATATATATATATATATATGTATTTGAATAAGATATATTTATGTTAGAAACTATGATTTCATATATATGATTATGGACAATCTGACTATGAATTGATTCTGATACCCAAGCCAATAGAGGTTATTCATTGGTACTCTGATACACAGCCAATGAGGGTTATTCATTGGTATTCTGATACCCAAACCAATGAGGATTATTCATTGGAACTCTGATACCCAAACCAATGGGGGTTATTCATTGGAATTGGTTATTCATTGGAACTCTGATACCCAGCCAATGGAGGTTATTTATTGGTATTCTGATACCCAAACCAATGAGGGTAATTCATTGGTACTCTGATACCCAGCCAATGAGGATTATACATTGGCACTCTGAAGCCCAGTTACGGGAATATAGCGTGACCATAGTCATAAGATTGTTAAGAATATGAATTACGATTGAATATTTGAACTATTTTGAGTCCTTAAAACTACATATGTTATTTTGGAAATGTTTGAGCATTTGAGCTATTTTGAGTCATTAAAACTGCTTATGTATTTTTTGGAACATATTGTAAGTTATAGCTTTGATATATGAAAAAAACTGAGTACTTTCTAAACCATCTATGATATATTTGTCAGATTAAAGTATGTGGTCTATTTGCAACTTATTATTTTTAAGACTATGAAAATTCTTTAGTTATTTTTTTGAAAACCCATAATATATTACAACTTTTGAAGACTTTTATTACATCTTATTACTTTACAGATCTATTGCTTGATAGAACTTATTAGGACTTTGGTTACTTATTGAGTTGTTAGCTCACCCCTTTTTTCCCTCCAGTTTCAGATTGTGAAGAATAGCAAGTTTTGGGAGTTTTGATGTTGTGTTGTGAGCAAAAAAGGAGGTTTAGTGATTTTGGGATTGGATGGTCTTCTAATAGTTTTATATTTATTGGCCACTTGGCATTATCTACTTGAGATTTGGATTTTGTTCCTATTAAATTATTGGAGATCTATTCATAAAGGAATTGTTGAGGTATTTTGAATTTATTTGATTTAATTTTTGAGGATAAATTTTAGTTGCTAAAGAGGCCTTGCACACTTGTAGAGTGCTTACTTTATAAGCGTGCGGCAGTTGTCACGTGCCTATCTTTATGGTTGGGTTCGGGGCGTGACAATTTTAATGGTATCAGAGCCGGCCCGGTAATCCCGTGTGGGCTCAGAGACACTACCCCACAAAGTGGGCCCTAATGAGGACGTTAGGGATTTAAGTGGGGAGATTGTTATGCCCCAATTTGATTGATTGATTGTGTGATGTGTGTGGGTGTGTAATGAGTCCCATATCGGGTATTTACCGGGTAGATCTGGGCTTTATTAACAACTACAAGGAGCCTCAATTGTGACTAGTCCTTTTAAGGTATAGCGCTGATGTGGCTAGCGCTTTTCCTTGGGTTGTTACAATTTGATTTCAATTCTGGGTTTGTTTTGGTTTGATATATAATGTTACTGTCGTCTTCATTTACATTGGTTTTCCCTTTTTATAAATTATTATAATCTCTGGGTCTTCTTATATGATAGCCTATGGAATGTTATGTTGGGGCTGCCACTATTTTGGATTTCGTGGGAATTTTTTTTGAAGGTTGGGGTTGGTTAGTATAGTTGTTTGAGATTGTTGAACATGTGTTTGATAGAATGCTCAGGTATTTGTTCTCTGATTCTTCTTTGCCAATTCATTTGTGGTATTTCTTGAACAAGTTTAGAATGCTTAGGTGTTTGTTCTCAGATTCATTTGTAATATTCCTTTTGTTCTCTGTTTAAAAGAATTCAGCTACAAGAAATTACAAAAGGCTATGGTTTGATATATAGTGTTATTGTCGCCTTCATTTACATTGGTTTTCCCTTTTTATAAATTATTATAATCTCTGGGTTGTCTTAGATGATAGCTTACGGAATGTTATGTTGGGGCTGCCGCTATTTTGGATTCTGTGGGAATTTTTTTTGAAGGTTGGGGTTGGTTAGTGATGCTGCACAAACTCAATAGGCTAAATGTTCCGGCTTCAATGGACTAATGGTTGTTACGAAGACCTACAAGGAAGAACATAGTATCAAAAGGGGACAGGGGTAGACCGGCCAAGTCCCCTCTGATGACTAAGTTAGTTTCTTTTTCGAAAATCAAGTTCTAACTTTTGGGGAGTAATGTCAGGAAAAACTTACTTTGATTTGATACAGGCTGGTCTTTATATAGAGAACTTTGGAGCGGTTACTGATTTTATAACCTCCCTAGGATTTGTGGAAATTAGTGAGTTTTGATAAAACTTCCTCAACGGCTATAGAATTTACAACTGCTGAAGGAAGTTAGGCATTTGTGAAGAATTTGTGGCGATGAATATGGGTTTGGTTCCCACTCCGAAATTCTTGGTTCAAATTCTCAAGACACGTGAGTAGATCCATACTTAAAATTTTCTAAGTGTTATGTGGTCGTCCGTGCATTAGGCCTATGGACGACCCTTTATCCATAGACGACCTACTTGAATATTTGCCCTTTGGTTCATGGACGAACCCTATGGACGACTTAGAGATGGTAATTTTTGGCTATCTCTTCAGTTGCCCCCTTGTCCAGGGGTCGTCCAAGGATATTGTTAGGATTTAGTTTTTACCTTTAAGATCCTGACCTAACTTCTTCTTCTTCTTCTTCTTCTTCTTCTCTCTCTCTCTCTTTGAATAGGGCCACGTGTCATGATTTTCTTGGTTGAGCTGTTACATCGATTGCTTTTTCTAAAGGGACTGCCACGTGTTGCCTTCTTGATGGCTAGCGTCGTTTTACTGACCCTGGTTCTGGGCCTTATAAATAGGTATATTCTCTTTCTTGCCCCTCACCTTTCTCATAATCTCCTCTGCTATCTCGTCCAAGAGCCTCGTCTAGCCCTCGTCCAAGTTCTGTTAGGTATTTCCTCTTTCCTTTTAGGTACACTTCTTAATCCTTTATTTTAGTCATGTCTTCGTCTAGTAGCAGTTTAGAAAGAGAGATAGACGAGTACTAGGACGTTTCTTCTGGGAGTTATGAGAGTGGTGAGGGTAGCACGAGCTATGGCAGTAGTTCCTCAGACGAGCATTATCCATCTGGGGTTCCTGGTATTCCCTTAGAGGAATTCTAAGAGATGCAACGTAGGATGGCCTCTGGGGCTGGGACTAGCTCGTCCAGAGAGCCACCTAGCCCTTCTCAAGATGAGGAGGAGGAGGAAGAGGAGAATGTGATATATAGATGTGCCCCTGAGGTAGCGTCCACCCTAGACGCTTTTAAATTGAAAACCCTTGTAGATAGATACCAGATCCCTAGGGAGTTCAAACCTCGTCTACCCAAGAAAGGAGAATGGTGTTGTTCTCCTTCTCCTGGTTTAGGAGTATACATGTCTTACCTTTTAGTTGGCCTTAGGTTTCCTTAAATTCTTTTTGTAGAGCTTTTCTCCATAGGTTGGGTATTGGACTTAACCAGCTTAACCCCATTGGATGGAGGACGGTAGTTGCCATGCAAGTGCTATGGTGTGAGGTATTGGAGGGGGACTGTCTATCACGGTGGACAAGTTCCTCTACTATTATAAGCCCTTAGAGATAAAGAAGTCTGCTGGTTTTTACCAGTTCTTGTCCAGAGGCTCTCACTATAGTTTAATAAAGGGCCATAGCTCATCTAACAGGCTCTGGAAAACAGAATTTTTATTATTTCTGGAAATTGGGCTGGGGACCCAGTTGATGTGGGTAATGCCCCCTTCCCATCTTTTACCAGCCCTTTAGGTAGCCTTCATCCTAAGGGTATGTCTCCTTTCCATTTTATTTTACCCTCCTTTTTTTTTTTTTTTTTTTATGTTTTCTAACTTTCAGTCGTCTAATATCTTTTCTTTATTGATGCAGTTGTTGTTCGTCCACATTTGGAAAAATTTTATTTGGATTGGATCTACCAAGCTCGTGCCTTCCTTGGGAGAACCTTTCACGATCTAGTGACTCTTAGTCGTCTAGCTGCGTGCGGTCTTGGCCCAGTACCTACTGCTAAGAATCTTGGCCACGAGGAAACTACTCGTCGAAGTAAGTATTGTCCATCCCTCTTTTCTTACCCTTTCTCCTTTTTTTTTTTTTTTTTTACTTGACTTTCCTCGTCGCAGGAATGACTACAATGAGAGAAAACAGGGAAAAGAACATAACTAGCAGGGACGAGGATGTCACTGCGCCTCCAGTCGTCCAGAGGAGTGCCGTCCAGGCAGGGAAGAGAAAGTCTAAGTCCATCTCAAGTTCAGTGGACCTTGACGGCCTTCCAACTCATCGAGGTCCTAAGAAGCCAAAGCCCAGTAAGACTTCTCTTCCTAAGGTCCCCAAGTTTACACCTTCGACGGTAGATTTGGACGATACTGTGGTCAACGTGGAACCCGTCCAAATAATTCCACCGTCCAAGCTGATCCTACTCCCCTTCCAACTAAGACTCCTCGCAAGCCTCATCCTTCTGAGTCGTTCAAGTGTCCTCCTAACCTGGTGTTGAACGAGAGTTATGCTTGGAGGACGTTCAAAGGAATTATTTCTAACAATGAGGTAAACTCGTGTTACAACATGTCAGTAAAAGACTTTGAACGCTCTGCCATTCATGACCTCTTCAAGGTATGCTAATTTTACTCGACTTTATTTATCTTCAATTTTTGAATAAAATTTCTAACTTTTCTTCGTCCATTCGCAAGCTATGTCCAAGTTCTACTGAAAAAGGAGAAGGTGATCAGATTGACTGAAGATTTCAATCGTTTGCAAGGAATTGAGACGAAGCTGAAAGACGAGGTGGAGGAACTTAAAGCAGATGCTATTGAGAAAGAAACTCGCATTGCTCATCTAGAGGGAAAGGTTTTAGAGTTCACTTCGTCTTTGGAGAAGGCACGTGAAGAAGCCCTTGCAGCTTTCAAGAAGTCAGACGAGTACAAGAATCTTCTAGACAGTCACTATGCAACTGGCTACGAGGACTTCCGTGCTGATGCCAAGGAGGCTTTTCTTGATCTAGACTTTGATTCCTTCAAGATTCCCCTAGCCACAAAGAGTTCCTTGCTTCCAATGAGTTCTGAGGACGTCAATGTGATGGACGATGCCGGTAATGAAGTGACCCAAGAAGTCCCAAAGTCTGGGGGCAATGCCCCCAGTGGTTTATCCAAATGATTTTATCTTCTTCTTTAGAAAATTTATCATTTTATTTCATTAAAAGTGCCCGTTGTTTTAGGCTTTGCTTGCCCCCCCCCCCCCTTTTTTATCAAACTTACCCAAGTACAATTATCTCGTCCAAGTTTATGGACGAGCTTTATATACGATCAGTTATATTGTTTACATAACTTCAAGGGTTTTTGGACGTTGGTCGTCCACCCTTCTTTGAATGAATGAATGAATGTTTTCCATTTTCTCATTTCATTATGTTTGAATATGCTTAAAACTTTATGGACATACTTTACTAATATCGTCCATATCATTTCCATGGCTTTGTGGTTCGTCCATTTAGGAAAACATTTTATCTCGTCTTGAGCATATGGACGAATTTCTTCTTATATTGCCAAAATAGAGTAAAATGAATCCTTCATGTTCGCCATTTAAGTACAGCTCGTCCACGAATGACGTGTCTTTTCGCTAGCTTTATTCGTTATTCAAACTTGGGATGATCATGTACTCGTCTTTAGCGAAATTGTCCTCAGCAAATGCTCGTCTTTGTTAGGCTGGTTAGATTCGTCTATGTGCTTATGGTGTTTTTTACACACACATTATTCGTCTATGGTTTAGACAATTATGCCTTTGGTTTTATCTCGTCTTAAGCTTAGACGGATATACCTTAGGTCTATTTTTCTTGCTTTATCCTTATTTTGAGGAAAGCTTATAGACGGTACGTCCTTGCGTCCAAGGATTTTATTCGTCTTTAGCTGTTTGTCTTCTGTGGATTATTTTGAATGAAATCACAAAAATGAAGGATTCCCATACAATCATACATATACTTGGAAATACATCATATATATATACTTGGAAATCTACACTATGTAAACATTCTTCCACAGGTATGGCACATGTTTAAGAGCTAGTGCCTTTAAGGAATTAAAAATACTTATACAACACAAATTCGTCCATGTGTAACACAAAATACTTATACGTCTAAAACATATAGTAGTAGTAATAAGCAAATACAAAAAAATAACACTGCAAGCAACAAATTACTTCAAATGTCCAAGGCGTTCGTCTTATGGCAATGTTCGTCCATGGTCACCCTTTATTGATAGTATCTTCTCAGGTGTTCAGCATTCCAAGAATGTTTTAGCTTCCGTCCATCCAGGGTTTCCAAGTAGTAGGATTCTTGCCTCTTGCAGTTGATAACTTTGTAAGGTCATTCCTAATTTGGTTCCAGTTTTCCGTGGGTCGGGTTTTTGGTGGCCAAAGAAACCCTTTTTAGGATGAGATCCCCAATGTTGAAGCGCCTGGGTTTCACCATGGCATCATATTGCTTTACCATAAGATTTTTGTACCTTGCTGTTCTTTGCTCCGCATCCATCCTTACCTCGTTTATAAGATCAAGGTTAAGACGAAGTTGTTCCTTGTTTTCTTCATCTTGATACTTCATCACCCTATGGCTGGCCATGTGCACTTCTACAAGAATGACTGCTTCACTCCTATAAGCTAGTTTGAAAGGAGTCTCCCCTGTGGGGGTCCTCACTGTTGTTTTGTAAGCCCATAGAACACCTGGTAATTCGTCCGACCATACTCCCTTTGCCCCTTCAAGTCGAGTCTTGATGATTTTCAACAAGGATTGGTTTACTACTTCTGCTTGTCCGTTGGCTTGTGGGTGAGAGGATGAGGAATAATGATTCTTGATTTCAAGCTATTCACAAAATTCCCTGAAGGGTGTGTTGTCGAACTGTCGTGTCCATTTTCAGACACTAGCACTCTTGGTACTCCAAATCTGCATACAATACTTTTCCAGACGAAGTTTTTAACATTCTGTTGTGTAATTTTCTCCAAGAGTTCAGCTTCCACCCACTTAGTGAAATAATCTATCCCCACCACCAAGAACTTCATCTTTCTGGTTCCGGTTGGAAAGGGGCCAAATATATTCAAACCCCATTGTGCAAAAGGCCAAGGGGCCATCATTGGGGTAAGATACTCTGACGGCTGTCTAGGAACGTTACTAAAATGTTGACATTGATCATAGACCTTAACATATGTTTTAGCATCAGCTTGGATAGTAGGCCAATAGTATCCTGCACGGACGACTTTGTGGACGAGTGACCTAGCTCCTAAGTGGTTACCACATGCTTCTTCATGAACTTCCCTCAATATGTAATTCGCCTCATCTGGAGCTAAACATCTTAAATAAGGCTGGGAGAAACCTCTTTTGTATAGCACCTCGTCCATAAGGATGTACTTGACTGATCTGACCCTGAGCTTTCTGGCTTCGTCATTCCCATCTAGAAGTCTTCCATCCTTTAGGTATGACACTATTGGAGTCATCCAATTTTCTTCACTTTCTATCTGTAATATCTTCGGAAGGTCTATGCTGGGCATGTACTGAATTTCATCCAACTCGTCGATTGCTTCATTTGCTGAGGCTTCCTTTGTCAGAGTATCTGCTTCTACATTTTCTTCCCTTGGGATTTGAACGAAATTAGCTTTTTTGAACTTCTTCATAAGGCGCACCACCTTATTCAGGTATTTCTTCATTCGGTCTTTCTTGGCTTCATATGTCCCATTCATTTGGCCTATGACCAACTGAGAGTCTCCCATGACGAGTATTGACTTTGCTTTCATAAACTTAGCCAACTTTAGGCCTTTAAGGAGGGCTTCATACTCAACTTCATTATTAGTTGTTTGGTATTACAAACGAACCTTGTGCTTCAACTTATCTCCTTCTGGTGATTGTAAGACGACTCCTATACCTCTTGCATGTAGTGTAGACGATCCATCCACATGGATGACCCAACATTTATTATCTTTCATTCCATCTAAGTCCTTATAATTTGGAGTGAATTCTGCAATGAAATTTGCCAAGGCTTGAGCCTTTAATACATTTCTTAGTTGGTATTTGATGTCAAATTTACTAAGCTCAACAGCCCACTAGATTAGTCATCCTGCGGCTTCCAGCTTGTTCATTGCCTTCTTGAGTGGATGGTTCGTCAAGAAGGGTAAACATTTGTCAGTGGCTTTTGATACAAACCTGTTCAAAGCGGCAACTTGTCTTGTGAGGGACTGGACTTCCTTGATATTTTTAGGTGGTTCCATCTTCAATATGGCTTGGATCTTATCCGGATTTGCTTCAATTCCTCTCTGTGAAACCATAAACCCTAGGAACTTTCCTGATGACACTCCAAATGCACATTTGCTTAGATTTAGCTTCATTTTGTTTTGTCTAAGTGTTTCAAAGGTTTCTTGAAGGTCGTCCAAGTGTCTTCCCTCGTCCAAGCTCTTTACAAGTATGTCGTCAACGTATACTTCCACATTCCATCCTATCTGTGGACAAAACATATGATTAACCAACCTTTGATAAGTTTCTCTTGCGTTCTTTAGACCAAAGGGCATCACCTTATAACATAACAGACCTTGACTGGTAACAAATGAGGTATTCTCTTAATCTGCCTCATCTATTTTTATCTGATTATATCTTGAGAATACATCCATGAAGCTCAACCTGGCTGTGGAATCCACCAACTGATCAACGCGTGGTAAAGGATAGCTATCCTTAGGGCAAGCCTTATTCAAGTCAGTGAAATCTACGCACATCCTCCACTTGTCATTCGCCTTTTTAACCATTACCACGTTGGCTAACCAATTCGGGTAATAAACTTCTCGAATGAATTATGCCGTGGATAATTTCTGGACCTCTTCCTTGATAGCATTGTCTCGTTCAGGAACGGACGCCCTCTTCTTCTGATGAACAGGCTTGGAAAGTGGGTGCACATTCAACCTATGGGTAATAACACTCGGATTAATTCCTGTCATGTCTTCATGACTCCATGCAAAGACGTCAATACTTCTCTTTAAGAACTGAATTAGGTCTTGTTTCGTCTTTTCCTTCATACTTGTTCCAATTCTAGTAAACTTTTCAGGATTACCTTCTTCCAAGGAAATGTCCTGCAGTACTTTGGTGGGTTTTACAACAGACTATCTCTCCTCAATGTTCATTGTCTGCACGTGCTCGTCCATGGCCAACATGGCTAAATAACACTCTCTTGCTGCTAACTAATTCCCTTGTACTTGTCCTATTCCAAACTCTGTAGGGAATTTGACTGACGGGTGGTAGGTAGATGTTACTGCCTTCCAACTGTTTAAAGTTGGTCTTCCAATGATGGCATTGTATGAGGATGAACAGTCCACGAAATTCACTTCCTCGGTTATCTGTTGTGGGTATGATCCCACCACTACAGGTAAAGTAATGGTGCTTACAGGTTGCACCTTCATTCCTCCGAATCCTATCAATGGTGAGCATATTGGACGAAGTTTGTCTCGTTCTAGCCTTATCTGCTGAAAAGAGGGGTAATACAATATATCAGCTGAACTTCCATTATCTACCAATACTCTCTTGGTCGTGTAATCTGTGATGAGCAAGGTAATGACAATTGCATCGTCATATGGGTGATGGATTCTTTTTGCTTCTTCATCCATGAACGAAATAGCTGGCTCGTCCATCGTCCTCGTCCTTAAATATCGTCTAAAGAGTTGGACGTTTTGCACCACCTTGAGATACGTCTTCTTTGACTTGGAAGACTGTGCTGCTGAAGTCCCCCCTATGATAACTCTTATTTCCCCATGTGGGGTCCGTGACGATTCTTCCATCTTTCCCTTCAACTTCTCTTCTTTATGATCCCTTCCAACGAAATGCCTTAACTTTCCTTGTTTAATGAGATTCTCTATCTGCTGCTTCAAGTCATAACACTCATCCGTGTCATGCCCATGATCCCTATGGAAGCGACAATATTTGTTCTTATTGCGCTTGTTAGGGTCTCTTTTCATCTTCTCCGGCCACTTCAAGGAAGGATCATCCTTGATTTGCATAAGTACTTGATCAAGTGGGGTGTTTAAGGGCGTGTAGTTCTGACTTCTTCCTGAGGACGGGCCTATCTTTCTATTATCTCGATCTTTCTTATCTCCCGTCCGAGCCTTTTTTGGACGAAGGCCCTATTCAGGATGACGAGGGGGGTCTGGCTCCATACGTTCTGCTTTCTTTCTCTTCTTGGCTATAATTGCATTTTCTGCATTCATGAAATTCTGGGCTAAATTGACTCCATTATGAAAGGCAGCCAATAACAGCTTGTCCTCCATCTACTGTGAGTGCTTCTCTATTGAAACAGGTAATAAAAGACCGCAAACTTTCATTTTCTCCTTGTTCTATAGTTAACAGGGTGGACGAGGAACGCTTGTGTCTTTGCCCTCCAATAAAATTATTAACAAACAACTTACTCAAGTCTTTAAAGGAACTCACCATATTCGGGGGTATTTTGCTGAACCATACTTGCGCTGGTCCTTTGAGGGTAGTAGAGAAGGCCCTGCACATAATCTCGTTTGGAACCCCCTGAAGATGCATCGTGGTCTTAAAAGTAGCAATATGATCAAAAGGGTCGCGCGTCCTATCATACGAGTTTAAGGAAGGCATCTTGAACTTTGGGGGCAAGGGGTGATTGTTGATGGAAGCCGTGAAAGGAGAATCTGTTTGATGAACCAAATCCTCCACGGGATTTGTCCTCCTCATGTTCTCCCTTATTTTGTCCATAGCCTTCCTCATTTGATCCATCTCCCTCTCCAAATGTGGTACCCTCCGCGTAACAGTGCCCCTTGATTGGTTCTCAGGTACAGCGTTTTCTCCACTATCTTCTTGACTTTGGGATTGCTCTTCCGCATTTCTTTCATGACGTTTCCTTCTTAGACCAATCTCCCTGTTCAACTCCTGGTTCTGGCGAGTCAACTCCGCTAGGGCGGCTGCCATGGATTGTATGTGTTGGATGGAAGGCGGTTGCATGACAGGTGTTGACTGTTGATCGCGATTGGGATTGCTCGAAGCATCCCTGCTTTCTTGGTGGCCTGGGCTTGTGGTCCTTGATCTTGTCCGAACCATATAGCCTTTTGTCTAAGAAAGATCAATTTGCAAAACACAAATATATCTTTCCCACAGACGGCGCCAACTAATGTTGCACAGAATCAGTAGGCTGAAAGTTCCGTCTTCAATGGACTAATGGTTGTTACGAAGACCTACAAGAAAGAACATAGTATCAAAAGGTGACCAGGGTAAACCGGCCAAGTCCCCTCCGATGACTAAGTTAGTTTCTTTTTCGAAAATCAAGTTCTAACGTTTGGGGAGTAATGTCAGGAAAAACTTACTTTGATTTGATACAGGCCAGTCTTTATATAGAGAACTTTAGAGCGGTTATTGATTTTATAACCTCCCCAGGATTTGTGGAAATTAGTGAGTTCTGACAAAACTTCCTCAACGGTTATAGAATTTACAACCGCTGAAGGAAGTTGGGCATTTGTGAGGAATTTTTGGCGATGAATATGGGTTTGGTTCCCGCTCTGGAATTCTTGGTTCAAATTCTCAAGACACGTGAGTAGATTCGTACTTAAAATTTTCTATGTGTCATGTGGTTGTCCGTGCGTTAGGCCTACGGACGACCCTTTATCCATAGACGACCTACTGGAATATTTGCCCTTTGGTTCATGGATGAACCCTATGGATGACTCAGAGATAATAATTTTTGGCTATCCCATCAGTTAGTATAGTTGTTTGAGAGTTATATAACTCAGTTATATATGATTATGCAAAATGGGCATCGTATTAGATATTATAAATTTGAGGCAAAAATTCAGAGAGAGGGTTGAGAGAGACTTAACAAATAGCAAGCTTTAATGAATACCTCTATCATTATGTAGAATCAAAAGGCATATTACAGATTTTTAATCTTATGACTTCATAACCGAACTTGCCTGTTTATGTGGTGTCATAGTACCTTTTAATTTGGAGTATGTACATGAAATCTTTTAACTTCATAACCAAACTTGCCTGTTTATGTGGTATCAAAAATACATAAGTACCTACAATAACCTCATTTTATGTTTTCAATTTTTAGGCACAAAGGAGCTTGCATAGGCCTCAAGAGAAAGAACAACCCTTGGTTATATTGATGCTGGTGTTGCTACAACATGGTGTCATAGTACCTTTTAATTTGGAGTATGTACATTGTTAGATGTTTAGACCCCTTAAACCCAAACAGATTAACCTAGATAATTAGCCAAGTGATTAACTTAGGTAAATTAAACAAATCTAGGTTAACACAAATATATCATATCATGCAAAAGTGCGGAATAATAAAGAACACATGATATGATGACCCAGGAAACTAAACCGGTAAAAACCTGGGGAGGATTTAACCTAACTATCCTCAAGGTAAAACGAATTCACTATGAAAGAATTGAAGTTTACACAATAGAAACTTAGACCACTAACATCCTATTGCTACCTGCTTGTAGGAAACTTACTATCACGACCACGTGACAGCTCCGAGACCACGGACTCCTCCTTTCCTTGAATTCTCAGCAAAGCACAAGCACACCTGCTTGTATATCTTGAAGCTCTTTTATTCTGCAACTGTATGATTACCAATCTCTTGACATGAATCTAGAGTTTGGAAACTCTAAGTGTATATGAAGGTAAACACCTCTAGATCTAACAATTAGATTCACAAACACAGCAATCAGAACTCTAAAACAGTGGCTAGGGTTTTCCCTTATATACTTAGAGCAAAACATAAAACCCTACACGTTAAATGGGCTAGGGCTGAGTTGGAAAATTCTGCAGAAAAACGATCTGCACGACTTTCGATCGATCGAGTCTAATTCTCGATCGATCGAGCCTGACAGATCTGCACAGTGAATTCTGCAGTAACTCGATTCCAACTTTACATAACAAGACATACTTTGAGCAAGTCTAAAACAAGACTAAAGATTTTTTTGATCATGGTTTGCCAACATTACAAATTGAAATTCTAATACATTAGTTCCTAATTCCTTAGAACCTAACATACATGAAATCTTTTAACTTCATAACCAAACTTGCCTATTTATGTGGTATCAAAAATACATAGGTACCTACAAAAACCTCATTTTATGTTTTCAATTTTTAGGCACAAATGAGCTTGCACAGGCCTTGAGAGAAAAAACAACACTTGGTTATACTGATGCTGGTGTTACTGCAACATGGTTCTCTTTTTTCTTTTTAAAATTCTCTCTTTTCATTAAGTGTTCTTTTTCTTACACTTACACAAGCCGTTTGATAAAATTTGTAAGTGATTTTTTGTTGTTGTTCTAGAAGTCATAATATATGGAGAGTGGTAAGGAGGAAGATAATTAGGGAATGCGATGCTGTGTTGTTGATTTAATCAGGGGGAGTTGTATTTGTTGGCCTTATTTTCTCAATGTCATTTTTTGTCTGATGTAAAAACATGACTGTCATTTTTTTTATGCTTTTTCAATTGAACTAGCATGGATTTTTTTTTCTCCAACTTAAATGAATGACTAGCTTTTATGTACTGCACCTATTCTTTGAACTTGCTTTCAAGTTTCATATGATTATATTCTTTAAGAAAACATGTACATACTCCAAATTAAAAGGTAGACTAACTATTTGTATTATAAATTTGTTGTTTTTTTCCTCTTGGAATATACTTTTAAATCTTTTATGAGATTTTGTGTTACCAAGATTTGTTATAGCTTAGTTTGTTGTATAGTGTATAGTGGTGGAACTACTGAGTGTGTATTTTGGTTTCTACAATGAAAATGGATGGTTTGAGATCCCTAAATGTGACTAGAATTATCTGCGAAGTTGTGAAGTTTTGTTTAATGGTGGGCAGCAGAATTTTGTGTTAGGCAAGAAGCATAGGCAACCACAAAATTTCATAGGGTGGTTAGAGATGATCACCCATAATGGAAGTGGTGGCTGGATGGTATAGATGATATAATATATTAAGTAAATGTTTTGAGCTGTTGTGAGAGTGAATATTATTTTTTCACTTTAACATTAGAGAAATCGTTGCATCAATAATAAAATTTATATATATTATTTTTTATTAATATATTTCATTCTATTTTTCTCCTCAAAATTTTGATAGAGATGGTAGTAGCTTCAAAGCATACACAAGTAATTTATTCATATTATTTTTTCCTATAAAGTTTTATTCTCTCATCGTCACCATTATCAATTCATCAATATATTTTCTTTCCTCAAAGTCATAATACAAGTAGTGTTAATTCATTGATTTTTCTTGGGTTGTCCTACCAATTGATTGATTTAAGTTGAATCTTCGAATTGAACAATGGGAGCTGTCCTCAATTTATAAGCTTATTATTGTACATTATATTTGTATTTTAGATTGAGCCAATCATTTGAGAAGTGCTTTGAAAATGGATATTTTTTTTGCTAAAAAAACAGAGCCCAAAATTTTGGGAGGTGATGCTTGCTATTGACACGAGTTTGAATTTTTTTGGAGGACTTTATTTTTTCTGCACTTAAACTGGCCTTCCTCCCTCTAATTTTTATTTATGGTTCTTGGTTGGACATAGCACTTCGAAATTTAAATTAGTCAAACTACACAAATTTGAATGGTGGACAACATTGAATATTGTCTATTTTAAGGAGTGATATATTATGACAAAATTAAGTCATAGAAAAGGGACAGTATGTTTCGTAAAATTATTGCGTTTAGTTTTTGAGTTGGAAAATTTTGTTCTTAAAAATAATCCTTGGTAGGCTTATATGGAGCACATAGCTCAAGGGCAGGGGTTTTTCACAATATTGCATTGATGTTGCCAAAGCCTGGAAACTCAATTTTCTGTGTAAATGTAGATGATATGGAGGCAGTTGTTTCATGTTTGTGAGCTTGCAATTGAGTGACATTGAACTTTCCACTGAGATGTGATTGATTTTGTTTGTTATTGTCATTATAATATTTATATCCAATGTTGTAGTGTAGATATTTACATACAATTGTTATTTGATAATAACTGTTTGTTACGAGATTCCTCTCTCTTTATCGGTCATTGTATTCTCTTGATATCTATTCCCTTTGGCTCTTATATTTTAACTTTATTGTGGTCGTGTAGAGTTTACTTATTAGCATTTGTATGATAGAGGAAGCTTTCAATAAATATTTTTCATTCATTTACCATTTTTTTAATGATTGTTACAGAGTAGATTAATTTTCCTTTAATGTTTGATTTCATTTTAAAATAATTTTAGTTGACTTTTGTTATACTATTCCGTGCATCGCATGGGTTAGCAACATTGACATTATTTAAATAAATAAAAAAAAAACAAAAATCCTGAATTTATATTTCTAAAACCCGATAAAAAAAAAAAAAAAACACATAATCTGATTTTATTTTTGTAAAACCCAATAAATAAAAGCAAACCCTTCTAGCTCCAAAACAAAGACCCACGGCCCATTTAGACTTCATAGTCCTCCATTCTGATTCTCCTTCTTAAGTTCACTCAGCATTCAAATACAAAGAATCTGCAACTGAAGGCAGGATTCTCTGATGAGCAAAATCTAAACCCAAGGCAAGTATTCGGATTCGCTTTCGATCGAAGACCTACTTACTCTGTTATTATTTTCTATATATTGCTCTTTCTCTCCACTTCAATTGTTCATGTGGGTGATCTACTTTGGTGTTTTGGGTTGCTATGACTGAATGTTTCGCCTTAGCAGGAGGAAGTTTCAGTATTTAATCATCTTAATTTAACTTTGATTTTTTATTTCAGATGGATTATTTATTTTTTTGTTATTAATATGAGCCTTTTAGCGTATCAATTACTTACATTGGTACCAATTAATGAATTTCCAATAGGTTTAATTCTTTTTCTTGGTGATAGGTTTCAAATTTGCTACATAGAACGTTTGGTCTTTGTTTTCCTTTTTGTTCTTGAAGGATATAATAATTTCACTATTAGATGATAGCTGGAAATATTTACAAATTTTCAATTAGTCCAGAAATTTGATTTTCCAGGTTCCAGGGATGAAGAAGTTCAAGATTTAAAAGGCCAATCTGATGTAAGCTGTGGCTTTTGTGATGGGTGGAATTCAGGAAGCCTGCAATGATATTTAAATCTTTCAATGGTATCATATACATAATACCAAGTTTTGTATTGTTATATTTCCAGTATTTGATATATTGTTTTAACCAATCCAATTTTCTATTTTCTAACAGAGGTGACCAGTAACAAGCCTACCTTTCATTGTACCACTTGTAAAGAGAGCATAATAGTTACTATGAAATTGTAGTTACTGCTCCTAAACTGCTAGATCTGACATGAGTTCTAGAACTTGTATTATTTAGATTATTGTACAATGTTACTTATGGTTTGTGGTTTATCAAATTGTTTCTCATTTTATATGTGTATAAATCTGTCAACTGTTGTTTGCTATATGCATGGTGTGTTTGATAAAATGCTTCAAAAAGATTGTATTATGTGATACAAATGAGGCAAATTTGGGTTTTCTTTGATGATTTGTTGACATAATTATTGTTCTTTTTTTGATTGATTTGAGTTGCATTATAATAATAACCTTTTGCTAGCATATTTTAGTTGCTATGACAACATGGTCTTTAGAAATCAGCTATCTTTAACTTTTTCATTGCTCCCTTCCCATTGCTTGCATTTCATTTGAACTGACATGCTATGGTTTTTGAAATTTTTCAGCACCGTGCTTCGTCATAAGATTGGCCTTAGGTTTAGGTTTTGTTTTAGTTGCCTTGAGCTTCCCTTAAGTCTCAGGAGACTGCTTTTCTACTTCTATACTTTTTTGCTTAATGCATAATGGCTTCTCTCCATGATTACCTCTTTTGAATGTTTGAGTTTCATAGTTTGTGCTTCACTTGGGAGAAAAAAAGTTGTTTGCCTTATACATGTTCATAATATTTTGTTATGACACAGATTAATTCTGTCTTATTTTGAATTGTTAATTTGGGTAAAACAAAATGGGCATGTGATGGAGGTGGGGGTTGGCTATTATGGTCAAATCGAAACCAAAGGCATGTGGATGAAACACTGAAGTTAGTAGTGGATTTGGTAAAACAACCTGTACACTTGCTATGGAATATATGGAAGCTTAGAGAAATAATCAGTCTAGATAGCCTGTTGAAGGGTGTACATGGCCTCCTACAGGTTCATGTTACAAGGTAAATTTTGCCATCAAGAAATTACTGAACAATAGATGGTGTGGCTTGAAGGTACAATGATAGTGAAAGTCAATGTATAGGAGCTATATGTGCAAGAATAGTGGAAGGAAATGATCAAATTGAAGTGCAGGCTTTAAGATTAGGACGAGTAGTTTGCTGTGGATTTGGGGCTTCAAGCAGTTGCGGTAGAGTGTGAATTTAAAAGTCCAGTAGATGAAGTAAAGTCAGTTGGACCTACCAATTTGAGCATTGGCCACATCCTTCCTTAATGATGTTAGACTACTTGGTTCTTCTATTAGGAATATATTTTTCTCTTATGGCTTTCCTTGAACAAACAGATCAACAGAGAAGATAGCATGTGAAGCAAGGAACTGGCTACGTTTGCTAGACAATGATGTATTGGATGGAGTAGCGTCCCCCATGTATTAAGACTCTACTAAACAGAGATGTACCTGCTCAATGAAAAAAAAAAAAAAAAAAAACCCAAATGTATTTGTAGCATTTTTCAATGGAATTTCTTGCTTCCTTTCGGCATTTTTACTAGAGTGTTACTCTAAAAAATTTTAAATCAGATTTTTTTTTTTTTTCTATTAAAAGTTGTGCTATTACCCCAGTCTATTAAAAATCACTGCTCATGTTTTAGTTTTAAAGTTGTAATATCTATAGGACAATATGGTATTTTTTGTTTCAATGTATTAATATTGTTCTTTTTTAAAAACAAAAAAAATTGTCATATTTGAATGATATCTTGAATAATCACTAACCATATATAGTATATTATAAATGTCATCTCTTATTTATAAGCATTTCATTTAATTATATAAGTTATTCCAACTAAAATAAAATGAAATGAAGATTTGAAATAATATTTTAAACTATCATAAATAAATATTCAATATAAACTAAAATTAATAAAATTTTCTTTTTAAAATCTTATTTTCAATAGTTTTTGTGTGCATCGCACGGATTAGTGACTAGTTTTTTTTATATAAATATCCCTCTTTAGCAACAGTTCAAAAGACCTCCAAAAAATCTTAGAGCTTTCGAGTGAATTGAGAATTTGCTCTTTCCCTCTTGAGGTGTTGTCTAGCTTGGAGTGTTGTGCATGTAGGTAAGGCTTCTAATCTTTTCAGGTTTTTTAATGCCCTAGCTTTAAATTCAAAGCATGTTTTATTTTCATGTTCTTAGTTAGTTTTTTTTATTTTTTATTTATCATGCTAGATCTAGGTTTTCTTTTTCATATTTTCTATGTTTCTAGGGTTTTTAATTCAAATAGTATGTTCACATGTTTAGAATTAGGGTTTTTCCTAATTAGAAATATGTTCCTATGCTTTTGGTTTATAATACTAGAATAACAAGTTCTTGTATCCTAGATCTAAGATTATTTTGTTGATTAAAGTTTGGTTCATAGATTAAAGCATGCTTTTATTTCTAGTTCTTCACATGTTCTTAATTGCTAACATATTAGGTCTAGATTGTTCTTAGTCTTTGCATGATTAGGGTTTTTAATTCAAATAATATGTTCACTTGCATCTCTAGATTAGGGTTTGTTACACATCACACACATATTCACCATCTCTTTCAATATTTGATATACATGCCTAGAATAGGGTTTTATCATGTTTTTGGATGTTTTACTCTTGCAATCATATGTTTTGGATGATATAAACTCTTAAATGATGTGATATATTTATTGGTCATTAAAGTCTAGAAGACCGGTTTCGTTGGTAGGTTGGATGCTTAACACCTTTCGAATCCTATAACCTTGCCTCCAAACTTAGATAAAGGATTAGTAGATTAAACTTATCCTTGTAATTTTCTCTTTCTAGATTGTAGCTAGGAATCAAAGCAATGTATTTTTGCTTTAGATTATATCTAGAACTAAAGCCATTTAATTCTCTGGTTATTATCAAAGAGACATACAATTTCAGTTTCAAATCATCATGTATTTTTCAATTCTTTTGGTTCTTTTTATTTTTCCAATTAAATGAGTGGCAAACCCCATTGTAAAACTCTTGACCTAGGAGGGAGAATAACAACAGTAAGATCCTTTCCAATGTCTCTTGAAAGGCAATAACATGACTTCACCCCATTCACATGGGACATAGTCAAAACCTACAATTTTTAGGTTTGGGTTGGAGGCGTGGTCTCTCACACAAGCATGTCACTTATTATGTCATGAAAGGAGTATAATAATTGAGTTTTTTTTTTTTTTTTTTAATTTTTATAAAGTGCATCCTTTTGGAAAGGAGTTGACTAGTTAATTTTATGGTTAGGACAAAATTTAGAAGGTTCTACCGTATGTCTTTCACTTACATTTATGATTCCACCTGTTTCTCAAAAAAAAAAAAAAAATTTATTCCACCTACCTTCATGATTAATATAGCACAAAATGTGTTATCTTTACTCGAAAACAAATTTTTTTAATTATGTGAATGTTAAAAATATTGCAAATCAGCGGCATTACTTTCTTAGTCTTCAAATCCTTTCAACATTTTGTACAAATTGAATTTAAAAATAAAAATAAATAAATAAATAAAATCCCAAAACCCTACTATGTTACAAATTGAATTTAAAGAAAAAATAAAACCAGAACTCTACTATGTTACAAATTGAATTTTTTTTAAAAAAAATCATAAAAATTAAATTACAATTACTTATGAATTGTTAAATTTTGTCACTATGGTTAAATAACAATTCCCATACAATTTTGGTCATGTATTCGAATTCTCTTATACTATTCTAAACAAGAGTGAGGAATTAAGAAAAATTTAGAGCCAAGGTGGAACTACAAATATATGTTGGGGATGTTATGATTTTGAAAATTGAAACTCCTTTTTATAGTGTACTTTGATTATCAAATTGTCTCTTATAAAACATATTTGGGTCTCTTTAACTTTATTGTTAATTAATATGAATAAGGTAGACAAGTTAGGTTGGACTCAAGACTTATCTGAGCCATACAGATCAAACAAGTGATCGAGGACATGACAATTCGACAAGCCCTATGGCTTGTTTGGATGTTTAAAAAAGGAGGGGAAGAAGAGTAAAGAGAAGGAGAGTAATTAAATTATCTTGTTTGAAAGTTTTTTAAGGAAGGAGAGGGCGGGGTTTGGAGGAATTTGGAGGGATTTAGAGGGGTTTCAACTACCTTCAACCCCTCATTTTTAATTCCCCCAAATTGAAGAGCTTTGGAGGGAGAGTAGAGTAGATAAATTATTGACCAAATAAATTTTCCAATTTACCCTTTCCGAATTAACAAAATTACAAACCAAAAAATTAACATAAATCCTTCTTTTCATTTCTTTTCCTCAGTAACTACTAATAAAAAAATTATTTTCCTCAGTAACCACACTGACGATCAATTATTTGACTTTGAAAACTTTTCAAAGCATATTCTCAAGAATCAAACACAACACCAGGTCCAGGCATATTTATGAAATGGAAAAGTGCAAGTTTTCCAGTACATATTTATGAAATGGCTGTTGTGCTTTTTGATCGGTTTGATCGTCAGTCTAATTGGTTTCTGCAACAATCTCGCCGTCGAAAATTTTCAACTAACCTGTCGGCCAACTCACCAACCACTCAATGTTACATTGCTCTCTCCTATATATAAATAAGCCAATTTTTGGTGAACCATCTCAGGAATATTTTCGCTCTCACAAAGCTTGAAAATTTCCGCAACACTATTTTTTTTTATTTTTTGTCTCATTGTTTTTCATCTCTAGCCATTTCACGCACTGTTGATCGGTTTCGTCATCACCTCTAACATGATGTTGGAGAGCAGGTCAATTTTATTATTTTTTTATTATTTTGATTCGGTTATGTTTGGTTTGATGGAAACTGTACAAATCTTCCCGAGAAAAAAACTGATAACTTGAATTAATATTAACATAGAAAGTTATCGGCAATTGAGTTTTTATGCTCAGTTGAGTTATTGTTGAAATGTGGAAATTGAAGGGACTGGTGAAATGTGGTGCAGGTATGGGATGGCATTTTCTAGGCATCCAAACAGCGAAAGAACAAATAAAAAAAAAATATTTTGGTTTATTAATTAGATAAAAAAAAAGATTTTCAAATAGGGATAAATTTGTCTATTTAAATCATTTCCTCTCCTTTCCATCCTAATTTTTAAAACATCTAAACAAGAGAAATGGCTAATTACTCCCTTCTCCCTTACTAATTTTAAAAACATTCAAATAAGGTGGAGAATAACCATTCTCCTATACTCTCCTCCCCTCTACTCTCCGCCCTCTCTAAATTTCCAAACAGGCCACTAGAGTCTAATCAGTTTAAACTATGTAAAAAAGGCAATAACTACCAATTCCAAAATTCTCATAGTTAAAATGCAAAAAGCCCAAAGCATCTCATGAACTATGGGTCAAAATCAAATTGACCCCTTGATCTTCTAGTTGAAATTAGGAGCCCCTAAACTTTGAGAAATACCCATATCAATCTTTTGTGTAAAATTTTGTCTCCCTCCATCAAGAAAATAATATACTCAAGGAAAAAAATATTTAATTACAATTTTATTTAAAAATACTATTTATTATAATATATGATAAAATAAAATTTTTAATTAAATTGAAATGTAGAGAGACGAAAATTTAGACAAATGATCATGAGAATAAATACGATATATCCATTGTGGAGAAGAGGAGAGAAGGGCTATAAAATCCACACAATAAGAAGAGAAAAAGGTACACAATTTTATAATCACAATTATAAGCTATTTTACTTCTAATTTTAGCAAGCAGATCATTCAATTAGAATCTAATGTTAACTTGATCATCGGAGGGAACTCGGCCAACATCAAACCGGTTTTATACCCTCTACAATTTTTCTTTACAAATTGATTTGAAGAGAAAATTGTCATGGCATTTCCTTCAATCGGAACATGAATCCATGAGTCCATGTAGGAATGATATCCCTTTGATTCATTTTGTAACAAACTACTTCAGCAATTTTGATCTTTGGATGGAAGAATCTAAACTTATTTTAAACCATGCTAGGGGAAAGGAGCAAAGTAATGCTTCATATACAGAGGGGGGAATGAATAGGATTTAGAGTTTGCCTAGCAGTGCCTGAACCAGAAATTATTTTTAGCCTTGCTTTGTGTTTTTGACAAACTCAGATTGTTTCTATGACGTCTTTCCAAAATGATAGTTTTTGTGCTCATTCTTTTTGGAATGCTATAATTTCACACACACACACACACACACACAATAGTCCAAAATGATAGTCCTATGATTAGGTTCATGTTCATGTTAGAATGCATAACTCACATTCACTTACCTTACTGCGTCACAGCACCACAACACTTATGCATTAATGGATGATCATGTTCATATGCTTGTTCATTTGTTCATCAAAGTATGAACCATAATCTCTAATCTAAACTAACAAAGCATTTTAATATGTTATACTACTGACCTTAACCTAAACAAGCATAAAGTGACTCAAATAGAACCTAAGACATTATTTATCCAAGTAAAACAGAGATAAATCACAAAACAGGCAATTATGGGTTTTCTAGTTAACCATGCATATGCATGGTCATGGAGATACGTACGCATGCACAAGCATGTCCACACATCCCTACCCAAAAACATACTAGTCAACACCCAACTAAACTACATCCTATCTATCCTAGCATTCTTCTAAACTAAAGAGCAATAAACCTAAGTTACGCACAAGATTATTAAAGCAAAAAAACATAGATAAAAACAAAAGAATTGAAAGAACAAGTACCTCACAGAGAGAGCTATTAGAGCTTTAATTTTAACTGTTCCCCTTAGTCAATCTACAAAACAAAATACTCAGAGGGTTAGTAAGTTTAACTAGAGGGCTTAGACTCAAATAGGTACCTGCCAAAAAAACTTTAACTTAGAATTCTTTTTGTTAGATTCTAAGGATTAGGATCTAATGTATTTAGAACTTCAATTTATATGTTGGCAAACCATGATCAAAACAATGTTTAGTCGTGTGTTAGACTTGCTCAAAGTATGGGTCTTAATGTAAAGTTGGAATCGAGTTTTTATGCAGAATTACTGTTCACTTTCTGTATGACTCGATCAATCGAAAATTAGGCTCGATCGATCGAAATTCGGGCAGATCGTTTTTCTGCAGAAAATTTCAACTCAGCCCTAGTCCATTTAATGTATAGGGTTTTATGTTTTGCCCTAAGTATATAAGGGAAAACCCTAGCCACGTTTTTAGAGTTCTGATTGCTGTGTTTGTGAATCTCATTGTGAGATCTAGAGGTGTTTACCTTCACATACACTTAGGGTTTACAAACTTGAGATTTATTTCAAGAGTTGTGTAGATCAATACAGTTGCAGAATTAATAGAGCATAAAGATATTCAAGCAGGTGCGCTTGTGGATTTGCTGAAGAATTCCGGAAAGAAGGAGTCCGTGGATCTCGGAGCTATCATGGGGTCGTTGTAGTAAGTTTCCTACACTTGGGTAGCAATAAGATGTTAGTGGTCTAAGTCTTGTTGTGTAAACTTCGATTCTTTCATAGTGGATTCAGTTTACCTTGAGGATAGCTAGGTTAAATCCTCCCTAGGTTTTTACCGGTGTGGTTTCCTGGGTCATCATATCTTTGTATTGTTTATTTTCCGCTGCTTTGTTATTTTTGCTTATTTGTGTTAACCTAGTTTTTAATTAAATTACCTAAGTTAATCACTTGGCTAATTCACTAGGTTAATCTGTTGGGTTTAAGGAGTCTAAACGAACTGATAAGTGGTATCAGAGCGGGTAGCTTTTGTTTTTGATCCTTTGATCTCTTAGCTGATCCTTGACCCCTGTTGTCATGGAACACGGACACTCTCTTGTTGTTCCACCTCACTTTGATGGAAACAACTATGCATATTGGAAAGTAAGGATGAAAGCTTTCCTGAAATCCATAGATGAGAGAGTTTGGAATTCCGTTGAATACGGATGGGAGAAGCCCACTACTCCTGTGAGTGAGTGGCAAACTTCTCAAAAGGAGGCAGCCGCTTTTAATAGCAAATCTATGAATGCTATTTTTAATGCTGTTTCCATGGAGGAATTTAAGAGAATCTCTAATGTTGAGGTTGCTCATACTGCTTGGAAAATCCTCCAGACTGTGCATGAAGGCACGAAGGCAGTTAAGATTAATAAGTTGCAGCAATTAACCTCTAGATTTGAAAGCATAAGAATGAATGATGATGAATCTTTTGATGAATTCTATGCTAAATTGAATGATATTGTTAATTTTGCTTATAATTTGGGTGAAATCTATGATCAACCTAAAATTGTTAGGAAGATTCTTAGATCTTTGACTGAGGACTTTAGACCCAAAGTAACTGCCATCACTGAGAGCAAGGATGTGGACTCCATCCCTGTGGATGAACTTGTAGGATCTCTTCAGTCCTATGAGTTAGACCTCCCTAAGACTAACAAATCCAAATCAATGGCTCTTAAGTCTGTTGATGATGTTGATAATGGTGGATTTGATGATGAACTCTCTGCTACAGAGATTGCCTATGTTGCCAAGAACTTTAGAAATTTTCTTAGGAACAATAACAGAAGGGCAAGAGGCAAGAACACTGTTGAACCTAGAAATTTTAGGAAGAATGATCCCATTAAAGTCAATAACAATGATATTGTTAATTTTGCTTATAATTTGGGTGAAATCTATGATCAACCTAAAATTGTTAGGAAGATTCTTAGATCTTTGACTGAGGACTTTAGACCCAAAGTAACTGCCATCACTGAGAGCAAGGATGTGGACTCCATCCCTGTGGATGAACTTGTAGGATCTCTTCAGTCCTATGAGTTAGACCTCCCTAAGACTAACAAATCCAAATCAATGGCTCTTAAGTCTGTTGATGATGTTGATAATGGTGGATTTGATGATGAACTCTCTGCTACAGAGATTGCCTATCTTGCCAAGAACTTTAGAAATTTTCTTAGGAACAATAACAGAAGGGCAAGAGGCAAGAACACTGTTGAACCTAGAAATTTTAGGAAGAATGATCCCATTAAAGTCAATAACAATGAAAAACCTAAGGAGAAAGTGGGACAGCCTTCTAATAATTCTTTGGGACAACAATGTTATGGTTGTCAAGGGTATGGTCATTTAAAATCTGAATGTCCTACATACTTGAGGTCTAAGGGTAAAGCTATGGCTGTAACCCTCAGTGATGATGAAGTTTCCGACAATGAATCCGCTAGTGATGAGGATGAAAGCTTCATTGCTTTCACTGCTACTACGGTAGTTAATGAAAGCATGTCTGTTGAAGAGAACCCTTCTGATGGGGAACTCTCTGAGGTACTCCCTAGTGACGTTATCCATAGGAATGGACATTCCCCCCTCTAAAAAGGCGATCATGGGGATAACCACCTCTCCGGTCCTCCTAGAAGTTAAAATGTTCTCCGATGGACAGTAACGGAGGTTAACCCCCTCGGGAATATTGTACTTCGCCTTAAAACACTCTATGGCTACGGGGGTATCGACCAAGTTTTTAAACCTACCCATATCGATATCTAAAGGTTTGTTATGCGACTCCCCTAAAAGTAAAACTGGAGAAGAAGGATGAGGCCAAGGTGCTCGGCCGAGATGGAATGAACAAAAGAAACGGATACTTACGAAAGAGGGTGGTGTTTTAAGTTCGGAAATCTCTTAGACACCTAGGAACCTTTACGAAAATCTCCTCGGAACGCCTAAAACAATGAAATGTGTACCGGTAGGATGCTTTGGAATACTGGAGTGCTTGAACGAATGTAAAGTGAGGAAACTCACTTTTTCACGGCCTTTTATATATATAGCAGGTGAAAGTGGTGAAACCTATCCCGCTCAAAATTTCATAGGGAAATCCCAACCGCACGATCTACCTCCAGCCGTTGATCGTGGAGACAGAACGCCACCCAGAGCAATAAAGGCTGCACTACAACTCCCAAAGCGTCTTTGGAAAGTGGAGGTCTCGCGAAACGGCGCATCCACGTGGACGTGTTGGGGCGCTTGATGGGTTTTAGCCCTGTGGAAATCAAAGTCCCACCTTTCTCCTTGGATAAAAGGAGAAAACCGGAACTTTGAGGGGCTATTGTGGGGGTAAAAGGCCCAACATCAGATCCTGGGCCATGGGCCTGTCCAAGGAGACCTATACATCCGAGGACAACATCTCTTGAAATACTTGCCTAGTCTGATTCGATGCTGAAGTGTGAATCTCGTGGGAGAAAGCCTTGTCCGAGGAGACCTCCTGCTCAGACTGTTAAAAAGGTGTCCCCGATGAGTGCACCAGCCTCAATCTTATCTCTCCCAAAGAATCCCCCGATTTGTGTTGACCGTAAGGTCAGATGGCGAAAATTAGATATTAAGCAAAAGGCTGCTGCCACCGCATTTATGGCCCTGCAGCTAACATCATGGCCGCATTAATGAGAAAAGACTCCTGAACGGTAACCTCCTCCTTTACAGCTGCCCCAGGAAGACTCAGGATGGGAACGGATGGGACAAGTATGAAAGAAAAGCCCACACAATGGAAGGGGGCATATAAATAGAAGAAAAGAGAACAAAAAGAGGGATGCTGAAGGAAAGAGGGAGAGAGAAAGAAAGAGACAAGTCCAAACAATATTTGTATGAACACACTCCTCGGACAGTGCCGAAGAGAATATTGTAACCCTTGATCATCATATCAGTACACATCTAGTCATTCCCATACTTGGGCTTTCAACCCACACGTGTCTAATCAAGTGATCTTCAGCCCACTCTCTTTACAAATTCATTGTTAGGATATTACATATATTCTAGGCCACCAGCTATTCCGTTAATAGGCCCAATCGCATATTTGTGTCCTTACAATTATTTTTAATATTTTTTTGTCAAATATTAAACCATTCAGTATTCAATTATTTGGGATAATTTACATAAATAATGTGTTTAGTGGTTTATACATATATAACCAAGGTTTTTGACTTTTTGTTGACTTTTCTAGAGCTTGCCACATTATTATTGTTTTATCATTTTTTAACAAAATTGTAATTTATAATATTTTTAGTCTTATCTTCTTCTCCTAAATTGATAAAAATCTTAATTTGATTACAATCCAAATTCGTCCACTACTATTTATTTGTTCATATCCTATCAAATTCTATTTCTTTTTATTGGAAAAATAATAAAACAAAAGCAGCCATAGACTACCATTATGGTCTTTTTTTTATTTTTTTTAAGTATGCATCCTACTTAGTTAATACTTATACAATACTTATGAGAAACTATTTTAAATTATAAAATAAATTTTCTATTAACTTTTAATTAATAGTTTTTTTATATAGGACTCTATTTGTTTTTTTAAAAAATATATGTAATTTTAAATTTAACTATCCTGTACATCGCATAAATTAGCAACTAGTTTTATTTAAGAACTGAAAAATATTGTATAAACAACGGTAACAAAAACAGAACTAAGTTTTGAAAGACTAACTAATATAGCAAAAAAAAACCTATTGCACACTAATAAGTTTAGCGCAATCATAGTAATTAGAACAGGGATGTTTTTCCTTGTCCACGAGTCCCCACTCCAATGTAACATAGCTTTGCTGTACATCTACGTCACGCATGACGTAGAACTAAAGAAAGAAGCCTTGATCCTAAAACCATGAACTTGAGAAACTTTATCATGTTCCTTCTTCTTTTCTTTTCTTTTCTTTTTTTCTTTTTTTTGTAAGAACGTGTTCTCTTTGCATTTTGCCTCTTAAAAAAAAAATGAAAAATAAAAAAAAGTCAGCAAAGGCAGCAAGGGCTTGATTTGGCTAATTTAGGTTCAAACTAGCGACAGCTATTGCCCATTCCCAAATTTCATCACCATCGAAGTTGAAGACCTAAAACCCACCAGCAAAAAATAGCCAAACCTCACCGCACAACAAAGCTTCTTTAATCTTTACAAAAAAGCCATGTCCACCACCAAGTCCAACTCCAACCTCCACATCGTTGCCTATCCTTACCCAACCGCAGGACACATCATCCCCCTCCTAGACCTCACCCACCTGTTACTCACCCGCGGCCTAAACGTCACCGTTTTGGTCACCCCCAACAACGTTCATTTACTTGAACCATACCTCTCCACCCATCCATCTTCTCTCAAACACTTGGTTCTCCCGGCCCCAGATATCACTCCTCCTCCGCATAAGAGACTCATCGCTGGCGTGCGCGCCTTGCGTGACCTTCACTATCCTATCCTACTCCAATGGTTCCAGTCTCACCCTTCACCACCTGTGGCTATCATATCTGATTTTTTCCTCGGCTGGACCCACAACCTTGCCTGTGAGCTTAAAGTGCCACGTCTCTGCTTCTCGCCCTCCGGTGCTTTTGGGATGTCTGTAGCTTTTTCTATGAGCCGTGACCCACCCAAAAACAATGATCCCGTTGAGGATATCAATTTCCTAATTTCATTGCCCAAGGTCCCGAATTCCCCGACTTACCCTTGGTGGCAGATCCCCCCGCATTATAGAAACGACTTTGAAGCTGACCCAGATTGGGAATTTTACAGAAACAGCATGCTGGCTAATTTCGAGGGTTGGGGAATTGTGTTTAACTCGTTCGCCAGTTTGGAGAGTGTGTACTTTGAGCATTTGAAGAGAGAGGTTGGGCACAATCGAGTGTGGGCGGTAGGACCTGTATTGCCACTTGAAGGTGATTTGATTGGATCAGCTACTAGAGGTGGGGGCAGCTCTGTGCCGTGTCACGAGCTTATGACGTGGCTGGATGCTCGTCTTGACAAATCTGTTGTTTACGTGTGCTTTGGAAGTCGTGCTGTGTTGACAAGTAAGCAGTTAAATGTTCTTGCAACAGCGTTGGAGTGTAGTGGGGTTCATTTTATTTTGTGCGCGAGGGTGCCTGATGATCAAGGTTTGATTCTCGATGGGTTCAAAGATCGTGTGGGCGATAGGGGATTAGTGATCAAGGGGTGGGCCCCACAGGTGGCTATACTAAGGCATCGAGCTGTAGGTTCATTCTTGACTCATTGTGGGTGGAACTCGGTGTTGGAAGGGCTTATCTCGGGAGTTGTGATGTTGACATGGCCAATGGGTGCAGAGCAGTTTACGAATGCCTCGTTGTTGGTCGACCAATTAGGCGTGGCAATTAGAGCTGGCGAGGGCACTCAAAATATTCCTGACTCTAATGAGTTAGCTCGATTATTGGTAGTCTCACTCGACAAAATTAAGCCCCAAAATGTTCGAGCCAAAGAGTTGAGTGATGCGGCTTTGAGCGCAGTCAAGGGAGGAAGCTCCAACAAAGATTTGGATGAATTGATCAAACAATTAGCTGACCTCAAAAAATTAGAGTGAATCTAAATTATGTAATCATAGTAGCATTTTTAATGGTATTTCTCGCTCACACATATCTATACAAGATTTTTGCCTTTGGGTTGTATTAATGATTAAGATCATTGATCACGTATATGATGAAATATTAGTGATTAATTCGAATCTTATCATTTTAGTGCTAAAGCTTACTTACAAAATAATGAGTACTTATGTCATATGCTTTATTTTCTTTTTTTGACTGACATATGCTTTATTTTCTAGTATAACGTTCTACATTTTGTTTAATTCTTGTTATGACACATGGCTAGTATTGGGGAGAGACGAAGAAAGGGGTGCATAATTTTGTTGGAGCAAGCTCAAGATTTGAGCTCTCCTCTATTTTCCTCTTTCGTTCAATAAAGTCTTTATTCAGATGTAAAAAAAAAAATGCACTCAATTATTAGACCCATCAAAGTCGGCTAATTGGTAGCTGAAACAAATTTGGATTTGTACTCCTTGATTGTGCGGCAAAGAAGTTATCATGTCCCATCTTTTATAGAAGTTTCATGTTCTTATATTTTGAGATCTTGTAAGCCAGGTGAGAAAGAAGCTATTCGGTTGGAAGGTTTCTCTCATTTTTCTTTCTCATGGTAGACAGTGAGATTTCTTGAAATAAAATTTTTTCTTGAAATAAGATTTCTTAAAAAAATAGTGTCATTAACACAGTCCAAAAGGCTTATGCCGACTTCTAACTAACATAACTTTTTGCACCTTCTTTCATGTGCTGCGGCAAATCAAAAACAAAGAAAAAAGTCTGTTTCAGTACACGTGCTTCTCAAAAAACAAAGAAAAAAAGTAGGGAAAAGCCCACATGCCTGTGCCCAATACAAGATATTTGGTCCTCAAGCCCAACTCTAATTTGGGCCTTTCAGAGATACCAAGTACTGCTAGTTCTAAGCCCTTCTGTAAATTATTTTTGGACTGCATCAGAATGAAAACAAAATGGAATCGCATTGATCCAAATAAAAGTATTCCACCACATAATATGTTTATGTCTAGCTCTAAATTTTAACTTGTTTTCAGGTTGGGTTCAGGTTACAATCTTGCTTTAATGATAATATTACAAGGCCCATTGATGCTTATTAAATTCTTCCTTTCGTTGTTTTTTATTATTATTTTTTATTTACTTTATATAGATATGTATCTTGTATTGTGTTTTTCGTGAGAAAATCCTTGTATTGTTACTATAATTTTCCTATTTTATACTAAAGTTTTCAACTTGACGTTGCTTTTGGACATAGACATTTTGTTGAAATACATAAATTTATGTTCTCTATATATATTCATTAATTTTGTCTTTACTATTTTTTATTTATTTATTTATTTTGTGAGTGCTATTTGCACAATAAGTGGTATCAAATGAAGGTTAGGATTCAAATTTCTTAGTTATGATAAAGATGACAAGTTTTGTACTAAGGAAATTTTTTCTTTATGGTAAATGAAGATGAAGGATTTCTTAATGGACAAAGTTTAGCTACGAAATTGGTTGTAGTTTAAGGCTACAACTTTATTCAATATCTTTTTATTAGAGGTAAATTTTGACAAATCCACCACTGGATTACATTCTCTTCTTATGTCCTCTTTGATTGCAAAATTTCTAGAAAATTAAAGATCAATAGCTATGTCATCAATAAATTGTTTAAATTACAAGTTTTTGTAGTTGAAAATTATGTATAAAATATAATCTTATAAATCATACAGTAAATAATATCTGATTGGCACAAAACTTGACATGTGTATTAAAAGTGTAAAGAACATGCAATCCAACACTTAGATTTTTGAAATATGTAGTAATGTTAATAATATTAAGGTTGTAGATCATACAGTAAATAATATCTGATTGGCACAAAACTAGCATAAAGAGCATGCAATCCAAATGTTAGATTTTCAAAATATGTTAATGATATTAAGGTTGTAGCCTTAGGCTACAAGTCTACAATCAATTTTGTAGCTAAACTTTGTCATTTCTTAATCTAACATGTCTTGGGCCGATAGGCCCAAGCCAGAGCGCTCATGGACAAGCCTTTTTGGGGTCCGAGGGCAACACCCCCGGAGAAAATTTTTTGGGCCCGTTTTGTAACTCCTGTGCGCAGGATATAAAAAACCGTTTTTTTTGGTGATTAGGGTTTTGTCTTATTGTAGTTTTGAAAGAGCAAAAACATTGTAGCCGCACTCTGTATTTTTCCCTGATAATAGAAAAATCCCTGCAACTCCGTGGACGTAGGCAAATTGCCGAACCACGTAAATATTGTCTTATGCGTGTGATTGTTTTTTTCTTTAGCGTGTGTTTTTTCTATATTTGTTTTTCTCACAGGTTGGGAATTTCGGATTAAATTCCCTACAACATGGAGTTTAGAAGGCCTTACCTAGGAAGGCAAAGAAGCTTGAAAAGATGAGTGACGAAGACTACAAAGTAATGGATGAAGGCTACAAGGAGTTGTGCATGAAGAAGCAATTTTATTACTTGCAAATAAGGAAGGCTCAAATCTATTTAGGGTAAATACTAAATTATAAAATTTAGGGTAAACCTTGAGGACGACAATAAAGTCATATTTTTATTAGTATCACTCCTCGCATACTCTTTATTATCTATTAACTATGTTGATGTACAAAAATGAGACTTTAGAACTCAAAGACGTGACTTAGAGACTAGAGGGGAGGGGGGCTAGGTTTTAACTTCAGTGTTCAAATTCGTCGTAGTAAACAGAAATACATTTAAAAACTACCAAAAAAAAAATTAGGAGAATTCAATGCGCTTTTAAATTACTCCTAAAGTTCAAATATAATGACAATTCAGCAAAAGTAACTGTTAGGATATGTGCCCTTAAATCCTATTGTATGATGCTATGTATGATATTATGTATGACATTATGTGAGAAATCATGTATGACTAAATATTGTGTTTAATAAAGTTATTTTATTCTTATCTGAAATAATGGTAATATGAATATTCGGACATTATCAAATAGTCCATGAGATGCATAGTATGTGATTTATGTGATTTAGTCACAGAAGATATAGATCACAAGTTCTTTGTAAACTTAGAATTTTGGTTCGTAGTCGGTGATGAAACTGGGCATTTTATCTGCGAAGACTATAACATATTAACTACGATGATTTGTCTTGATCATGGAAGTGGTGACTTCTAGTTAATATGTTGATATGTTTTAAGAGTTAAGACATATTGAACTGGACCGCTGTGAGACTTATTATTCTCCTAACGACTGTCAATTGAATAATAAATCTCACGACTTGTATTCACATGAACTCTTAATCCTGAGAGAATAATGGACCTGATCATGAAATGTAGGTTGCTTTGATATATCAAGAGTGAGATCTAAAGTAACGGTCAAAACCTCAGTATGTTGGGCAGCCACATTTAGTGTTGATGGAACATATATTCTCAAGATGGAATTCATAGTCTCTTAACGGAGATATAAAATATTCCCTTGAGATAAGTTTAATGGGTACAGTTATTTAGAGAGTTAGGCCTAACCACTTTAGTAAAACTAAAGTATATATTTATGAAATTGGATTTCATAAATATATGATGAATAACTCAAAAGGATTAAACCGGGTACTCAAGGATTAAGATGTAGTAATTTACAAAGTGGCAGTCTATATTAATGACTTTGTATTACTACGAATATTTTATGAAGGGGTTGCATGTATAATAAAGTCTTGGGATATAATTTATTAATGAGGCCTAGAGTGCAATTATATTTATATAGTGGTATTAAATATAATTAATGGTAACTTTGGACTTGTCAAGAGTTGACAGAAAAGCCCAAGGCCCATTGGAGCTAATGTCTTATTTGTTCCCTTTTGGTCCCACTCCAAGCCACACACTAAAGCCCAATTGGAAAGGCCCAAAAGGCTAGCCCAATTAGATAATCAGTTATGTGGAGAGAAACATACAGAATTTTATATAGAATAAAATGGTTTGTATGTTTATGATAATAAGATAACATAAGGAAGAGAGACACTTTTTCATATTCTCTCTAGAAAACATAGAACTGATTGAGAGACCACACATCTTGGGCATCAAGTGGAATTGGAGTGAAGATTGAAAGTCTTCTCGAGTTCTTCTTCATTCGGTTTTGAATTTCACCGCATCAAGGTACAATCTCTTGTTCTTATATTCTGAAACCTACATAGTGCATGTTATCAATTGCGAATGAAGTAGATCCGTTTATTTTCCGCTGCGTATGTTTTGTATGCGATACAAACATGTATATTACCCAACAGTAACTAGTAACCAAACATGCAAAACTCTCTTGTTGATCTCCTATTGAACATTACAAAATTATGTACACTCACAGTTCTAACTGACGTAGGACATAATCTATTATTAAATTTTTGTAATTATTTTATTTTGATATTTTTATGTAAAATTTGTTATTTAAGGTTTATGGCATTTATTTCCTTGTTTTTTTGTTTTTTAGGTGCTTTTAAAACTTTTTAGGTCAAGTTGGGTTTCTGTTATGGTTAGATATTAATTATGACTTATTTTAGAATATATCTTCTTGTTTGTCAAGTTTGACGGAACCCTTAAATAGGTCCCTAAATCTGTAAACTTTTTTGAAGAGTTTTCAAATTAATAAAAATATAAACATTTGTCTATTGTTTCTCTGGTAGATTTCAGAACCATTTCCCCTTATGGATTCAAGGACCTTCATGGATTCAAGGTTTACTACCAGAAACTAACTATTTAGTTTCTGTTCCATCAAAAAGAGTATCATGTGTGCTTTCTTCAGGCTTTGGCGACATCATTAGCAATGGCGAGTATATAAAAAAAATCACTATTAAAATTGGCTTAACCATTGATGGGTTTAATGTAATTACCCTAATCAGGAACTTGGAAACGTGATTTTCTTTAAGGCCCATTAAGTCAACTATCAAGTGCGATATCAAGCTTTGCATGAAAAATTAGGATAATTACGGTGCACACGCTCTCGTGTACACAGAGTACACACAAGTCACAATTTACAAAGTAATAATAGGACTAGAACTTTTGACGCAACTTTTGCCACAAAGCCCACATGTCAATTTATGACAAGTTGTGCCAAAGTCGTGTCAAAAGTTGTGGTCCTAACATTTTTGCTAAACTTGTGTGTACTATGTGTACGCTAAAGAGTGTGTAATAGAGACCACTAAAAAATTATAGACTAAATTGCAAAATTAACCCTCTAACTTTCTTTAGATTTCATTTCAGTCTTCTAACTTTACTTTCGTTCATTTTAGTCCTCTAAGTTTCAGATTTATTCAATTAAGGTTTTTCCATTAACTTTTGTTAAAAATTTTAGAAAAAAAAAATCTAGAAAATTTTTTTCAATCATTAATTGAATTTTTTTTAATTTAAAAAATTTGAAGAAAAAATTATAAAATTGAAAAATTAACCACAACATATAACAAAAGTTTATGAAAAAAGCCTTTATTGAATAAACTTGAAAGTTAGAGGACTGAAATGAACAAAAGCAAAGTTAGAGGACTAAAATGAAATCTGAAGAAACTTAGAGGGTCAATTTTGCATTTTACTCAAAATTATATGTTATGAACCAGGAAAATAAAATAATAGTTTAATTAATTCGAGACTAGCCTCACCACATGCGCTTCACATGTTTGATGAGATTTATTTTTTTTAGTGTCAAAATTTTCCAAAAAAATAAAATAGAAAGAAGCAACTAAAAGTCATATAGAACAATCAAAATCTTTTGAGCAATAAAAAGATTAAAAAAATCACTAAAAGAATTACCTTATAGGAAAGGACTACTCCTTCACGCATTTAAGACACATGAACTGTCGTTTTAATCGGTATAATATGAAGATTTATTTCACGAAATGTATTTGGAGATCAAACGACCAAAATTACAGTTTTGCACTTGTGAAATGATATGTGATGCAATGCGAGTTAGGTCAAATGGGAGTTGCAAAATGGGGTGTCTACATCTTGTTTATTTTATTTTATTTTAATTCAAAAGGACATGCTTGTTAAGTTACTCCTATAAAAACTAATTTTTAAAAAATAAAAGTGAATTCCTACATACAAATTTTTATTAAAAATTATGTTATTTCTACATTAAAATACATTTTAGAAATACTTCTCTTGTGGATCAATCTCTTCAATATCAATACTTCTTTTTTCGAATATCAATACTTCTTCTTTTTTTAAATAATAATCAATTAATTACTATAAGGTACTATTCTTCACTGGTAATGTAAATGCAGCCAACTTGCTCACCATCGAGTCAAATTCAATAACTAAACTCCCACCTTCAATGGCCTCAAGTGCGACCCCACGCAACTCAGTCGCTCGTTTACACTCGACTTGCTCCTAACTCACCAAATCAACTAAAACTCATGACAACTCGTCCGAGTCAAACTGGTATATGGTGTACCCGGCATATATGCCGAGTACAACATATAATTTTCGGTCTGGGTTAGGCATAAATTTTCTACCTTCACCAACCCTTATTGCCGAAAAAGAATACCCTGTTTCCATTGCATGCTTCTTCACCGTCACATGAGGATGGACCCCACACTTCACCCTCACATGAGGATGGACCCCACACTTGTGGGGTCCATCCTCATGTGAGGGTGAAAAAGCATGCAACGGAAACACACAATACCCTTTCTTTATCGTCACCTTTAACTCGTCCACCAATAAACTATCATTCACAAATTGGTCAGCTCCTAATGGCCACGTCAACAGTGGCACCCTAGTTACAATTCTCAAGAACCGAGTTCCATCCACAGTGAGTTAGGAACGCGCCCACGGCTCGGTGACTCAGTTTCAAAACCTGTGGAGCCCACCCTCTAATCACAAGGCCTCTCCCAGCCACACGATCCTTGAATCTTGGTGGAACTATTTTGTTATCGCCATCCACGTGTACTTATGTGGGCTCCTTTACCACCCAAACAAATTGGACGCTACTTTTCTCTAACCCAAATGCAAGCTTCTCCATCTGCAGGGCCGGCCCTACCTAGGCGAATTAGGCAATTGCCTAAGGCCCAAGTGGCAAGAAGGCCCCAAAATTTTAGAAAAAATGAGTAGAAGGGAGAAAAAAAAGTTTTAGATGAGGCTCAGCTGGGTATGGTTCGGACGCTTTGCTTGTAAGACTTAGGTTCGATTCTCGCTACCAACAGGATTCCGTTGGTGGATATGCGGTTAAACATTGGTTTTAAACAAAATTATTATCCAAAAATAACATTATTATCCTTTACACAAACCAAAAATCAACAAAATAAACTGCAAATCCAGTCTAAGAGATTAACCACAAAACAATCACAAATCAAAACAAATAAAACAACTCAAATCCCTAAAATTTTTAGTTTTATCGCTCCTCTGCTTCTTTGATTCTTTCTCTCTGTTCTCCGCCTCTCTCATCTCAAGGCTCAAGCAAGCTTTCTCTGCCTCTCTCATTCATTCTCTGATTCTTTGCTCTCTGCCTCTCTCAAGTCTCAACTGCTCTGCTCAGTGCTCTCAGCTCTACGTCTGCCACCTCTACTTCTCTGAAACTGAGTTTTCTGCAATAAGGTAAAAAGATTTGGGTTTGGGCGCTTGGCTTTCAGCCTTTCTATTCATTGTATTTGTAAAAAAAAAAAAGATTGGGCCTGCCTCCCCGTTCTGCCTGTTTCACGTTTGTTTGGTTGGGGCCTTCAGCTTCAAGTTTTTTTCTTTTAAGGCCTGCGTTTTTTTTTTTTTTTTGGGTTATAAATATTAAAAACGGTTTGTATTGTTTTTTTTTTTTTTGTGGGTAGGTCTTATTAATAATCCTTGTGTCATGGCTATGCTTAAATTTTTGTTATGCTTGTGCTTAATTTTTTTTTTTTAAATTTTAATCTTGTGTTTATATATATATATATATATATATTTTAGTTAGTGGTAATATATTGAATAAGTCTTTATTTATGCAGGTTGAGATTGCTAAAAACTTGTTATTGTTCGGTGAAACTATAACAATACTTTTTATATAAATCAGGTTCTATTTCTCATTTGCTCTACACTTGAAAATTATTTTTTTATTTTAGTCTTTACAAATATATTGTTTGATTAGAAATTTCTACTAGAAAATATGCATCTAGATATGAAAAACTTAAAAAAAAGAAAAAAAAAATTAATTGAGTCTCAAAAAGAATCAATGGATAAATTTGTTATTAGTAATAAACAAAATATAACACAAAATTTTGATGAAAATATCACAAATGAGCAAAAAATTCACCAAAAAGAGTTAGAAGATAATGAAATGATACATTTGCAAGATAACAATGATGTTCAATTTTGCAATACAGCAAATCTTGATAATGAACTTCAAAATAATTTAGAAGAAAATGAAAATAATGATGAAAATGTAACAAATGAACAAGTTCACCATAATGATGTTCAACTAGAAGAAAATGAAAATAATAATGACATGTTGAATTATATTCCTTCAAATATTTATGATCCAAGTAATTGGAAAGATATTGACACAAAATTAAGAGATTTATTAGTAGAAAGAGGTCCAATTAAAGACAATGACATAATTTTTCCTAGAGGTGATGACACTAACTATATTATCAATTGAAAAAGAGATGTTAGAAGAACTTGAATACAAAAGTTTAATTAGTCAATTTTCATCTCAAAAAGCAAGAAACATAAATTTTAAATAAAATATATTTTAATATAAAAATATTAAATAAACATTAATTTAATTAATATATAAATATAAAAAAAAATGTCTCATTTTTAGTTCTCGCCTAAGGCCTCAAAATGTCTAGGGCCGACTCTGGATTGAAGGGTGTGTGGGAACTGGGAGAATGAGGCTTTTGATGGAGGGGTGAGTGGAGAGAAGAGAGTTGAGGAGATGAAGGATCTTTGGGGTGATTAGAATTAAGGTGGTTAATACCGTACCGGTACCGGCTAGTATGTACCGTACTGGTATATATATCAGTATCGAAACATCAACGTTTCGTACCGATTTAAATACCAGCCATGTATCGGTCATACCGACTAATTTTGGGCAATACCGGCTGGTACCGAGCGTACCGGCTGGAATAGAAAAAAAGCTTCTTTTTTTTTTAATTTTGTAATTTTTGAATTTTTGTAAGGATAGAATGGTAACTTACTTGCATTAACTTATTAGTATTATTTGTTTTCTTAATATGCAACGAACAATTAAACTTTCTATTTTTTATATTGTGTTTTATTTTAATTGATGCTAAAGTCTAAAATCATGAATAATTTATTCTGAATTGAGGTAATGTTTTATGGTAAACTTTTATATGTATTATAATACACACACACACACACACACACACACACACACACACACACACACACACACATATATATATATATGTAGGTATGTACGTATATATATATATATATATATATATATATTTATAAATATAAAAAATAACGGTAAACCTAAAACGGTACCGGTACCGAAATAAATCGTTCCACTAATCAAACCAGTACAGCCTTTGGTATGAGATTGCACTTTCTTGATTAGAATGGTGATGATGAAGTTATGGAGGAGTAGTTGGTGGGTTAGGTCTAAGAGTGGTATCATGTGGCCCTGTGCTGGGTACGGGAAAATGAGGAGATAGGCATTGCTACCTGATGAGATAATCATTCTGGTTTCTATAAAGTTGTTAATGTAATGAGCATACAAAATAGAGGTTATATATATAGAGTGAAAAGATAGTGTTAATTTGTTGATAGATATTAGTATAGGGAGAGTTTTGTTACCTGTATTGATAGCTATTAGTTAAGATAGAGATTAGTGTGAGTAGGAAGTTATTAGTATGAGTTGTATTTGGATTGTATTGTTAGTGCCTTAGTGGTGAGATTAGTGTGAGTAGGAAGTTAATAGTATTTGAGTTGTATTTTTTTTTTTTTTTAAGATAGTTTCAACCTATGACATCCACTCTTAATAATAACTCTTTATCATTAGACTAAGACACCAATTGGTTTTTGGTGTAGGCGGAAATTGAACTTCAGATCTCTTATTCAACTATCAAAGATTTTACTAGTTGCGCTAATTAGAACCCACTTTGAGTTGTATTTGGATTGTATTGTTAATGCCTTAGTGGTGTCCTAGTTTTAGGAACTGTATATGTGTGTAAAATTCCCTTCCGGAGATTTGAACCTCAGTCCTTACTTCCCACACCCTATAAGCATTTATACTTGCGAAGTGAGCAACGTTCCAAAAGTGTGTGATGGTGACCTTTACATTACTTTGTTGTATTTAAATAGTTGAAGTTATTGTCAATAAAATATGAGATAAGCTTAATCAAATTGGATCCTAATTGGTTTCCAGAGGTCAGGATTTCCTCAATAAAATTCAAAAGGTTCACAGAGGTCAGGATTTCCACTATCAAATCCAAACTTTATCCATTTGTTATCTTTTAATCCAAACTTTATCCCTTCGTTATCTTTTGTTCTTAGTATGCATCAAGTGTTTCATTAGAAACAACCAAAATTCTATCTCTTTTTCTCTAAATATTTATATTTCCCCTCCCAAAAATTGTGCACGTATCAAGTTTCTGCCTATGACTTCCATGAATCCTTTACTTCTGAATCTTTCTGATTAAATTTCAAATCTCTTATTTAATAAAGTTAGCCTTGATATTATGTTCTGACTCACAATATGCACAAAAAATTAAGATGAAAATTCTGCATTAAATGAAAAATATATATATACTAATCTATTTGCAATATTCTACAACATAGTGGGGTGAGAATAATATGAACTAATTGTAAATTCATCTTTGAGAGAGAGAGAGAGAGATAGTATGGTTGAAGTAGAATAAAGGTTGGGAACGGGGTGTGATTTTTCTGAGAGAAGCAAGTGTCATGCAGGATCTTATCAGTAGTTCTGTTGCCATCAAATTCAATGGATAAACGACTTCGCTCGTGAGAAAGAGTAGAATGGTAATATGACACTTGTTATTACAGGTTGAACATACTCATGATGATCGAGATTCACGCCAGCAAAAATGGACCAATTTTTGCAGTGCATTCATTACCATCTTTCCCAATTAATTTTTTAATTTTGTTTTTAATGTAATAGTTAGGGGGTGAGAGATTTCTGAACTTTTTCATCAGGAACATTAAACAGTATATAACGCTTTACTTAAGTTTACGTACGTTCTCCCACTGCAGCTCGGGCACTTGAGTTACGTCTTTCTCCCACTGTAGCTCTGGCATTTGAGTTTGGTTCAGAGATTGATATTGAATAAGCTGTGTTGGAAAGGGCATTCAGAGTTGATCATGAAAACTTTGGTCACTTTTGATCCTCTTATTAAATATACAAAGTTCTTTTCTATACCTTTTATTCAATTGCTTACTCGATCATAGTCTAGTTTTACATTCTCTTAGTGTTTCAGATTGTATTGGAATGGAGGTTATTCCACCGTAGTTTTATTCTAAACTTGACTAATATAACGGACTTTTCTTAATAAAATCTCTCTATCTTTTTATCTACAAAAGGAAAGAAAAAGTATTATTACACTTACTCCAAACTCTTGCAGGAAAGCTTTACATACATTATTCATACTTTATAATATAACACTTTTAGTTCTTAGTTCAACTAGTAAAATTTCTGATAGTTGAATAAGAGATAAAGTTCAATTCCCGCGTATGCCAAAAATCGATTAATATCTTAATTTTATGATAAGCATGTCCATGATAAACATGTTTAAACTTGACACTACAAAGTGAGGTAAGTTTTGTAGGACAATCCTTGGGCCCATGAGAAGGGAATAAAAGGGATCCAGTATATCTAAACAAGCTGCAAGATTGGTGAATGGTGTCTAGAGCTGGATTACAAGATTACTTACCAAGAGCTACTTGGACATTAGAAAACCACTTGGAAGGATCCCTTCTTTTGTTTCTAAGGTGAAGGTTGTTAAATGCTCCCAAAAGTTTAAGATTATGATTTAATTACATGTGAGCTCAAACTTTCTTTTAATAAATGAGGCCCAACATGTAAGATTTTAAAAAGGAGGTAAAGTGGAGGAGAAAGTGATCAAACTTGGAATATCCTACTAAGGATGGTCATGGATCAGATTTGGGTCGGGTATACCCAAACTCGACCCAAAAATTTTACCCGTGGATACCCAAATTCCAATACCCAATTGGAGCCCATACCCGATTCATGCCTAGTTTTTTACCTATGGATACCTAGACCCAACTCAAACCTGGTTTTTTGGTTTTACAAACCAAAAAAAAAAAAAAAAAAATTTAAGAGAAAAACCTGATTTTCCATCCAAAATACTCAATATATTCAATAACTTTTAACTTATTTATATTAGGCTATTTTTAAATACATAATACAAGGAATTTAGAAAATCTAATAAAGGTAACACTATGGGGTTAGCTTAGTGGTTCTTAAGACCTCATGATATCCATGTGATTCTAGAACCACTCCAATGGGATTCCTTCTTGTAATAACCTAATGCATGTGAGACAGGAGAACTACTCAAAGAGGTCTGGGCACTTTCATTTGTTAAAAAAAAAAAAAAAGTCATTAAGCTAATAATCCTCTTAACTCTATCAAAGGCATCAAGCTAAATGTCATGCTCCATCTTACAGGCTAGTGTGCATGTATCAACCTCCGTTAATTAGCATAGGACTAGGGACCATAACTCAACCACCACCCACTCCACCTTCCTTATTTTTCTTCCTCCTAAATTAGAGATTCTAAAAAAAAAAAGAGATTCGTAAAAAATATTTTTATTTATAATTAAGATTTTCAATTACATGTTTCAATTAAAATGATATAGAAAAAATTGGACAATTCAATTGTTGTGAAAAAGGTTTTGTTGGTAACATTACTTTTTTTTCCTATACCAAGTTAGCATCTTTCCTTGAATCAAATATGTACATGTTTTGTTTGACACAACAACTAGTTCCATTAAAACTTCAAATGGAAAGGAAATTTAAAAATAATATTGACTTAATTTAAAATGTTGAGGGCTACATAGTCCTCGTTAACAAAATTAATAGTTTAAGAATCAAATTAATAAGTTTTGTGCACAAATATTTTGAAGACCAAATCAATAATTTAATACAAAAGGGGTACATTCTCAAAGTATCGAGTAAATTAAAGTTCAATCTAGTTACTCAACTATATTAATTTAATCAATTTAATTTTTCAACTTTCAAAATCAAGTAAATATCATCCTCAAGTCTTCTTTTCATTTAATTTATAATAAAAATAGTAGTTGAAATTAACTTGATTTTGAAATTTTCACACTTTTTATAGTAATCTTTTAACCTGTTCTTCAATTTCCACATCAATTAATTTTGTTGAAATTTTAAATTAATTTAATTAAAATTTAATGGGGGATGAGATTAAATTATGAAATTAACTTTATTTAAAAAATGAATTAGCAAATTAACATTACCAATTTTGATAAGAGAAATTACATAAAAATTCTCAAAGTATATACTTGATGGGATCAACGAGCGCGACGTATTTGGACGAACTCATTCGAAGAGACGAGGTAATCTCGGAAGACGAACTTGTCATGCGCTACTGACAAAGATATCTACCCTGACGAAGGTGTTAAGGAAGCTATTCAATGCAATCAAATGAGAGACCCGGACGGTTACGAGAGTAACTGTACAGACTGTTGAGAGCCAAATTAATGCTCACGCGATTTAAGCTTAAGACGTTACACATTAAAGCCACCATAATAAGCCACAACGGCTAGAGATACAGACACATATATAACTCCCCCATCACAAAACGCCAGGTACACAAAAAAAAAAAAAAAATATATATATATATATATATATACACACTTCATAAAAAAAACTCTTAGATATTTTGTATCTACTTCTCAAAAATTCTTTGGTACTAACTTTGGTATCGAAGGCCTTGTGGCAGGCACCACATCGGTGACCATTAGAAGAAATCATCTGCAAAGAAATAAAGGTGGACGCCGACGGCTTTAGTTGGAGTGTGCACAACAGCTAACGAATCCGCGCTTCATCAATACCTATTTCAGATTAGGTCCCATTTTTTTTAAGTCATAAATTAAGGATTTTTTTTTTTAAATACAAATTCTCTATTAATCTCTGTTATTTATTTTCATTATTTTAGACAATAACGAAAAAAAAAAAGAAAAGAAAAAGAAAAAAAAGAAGAGAAATTTTCGATTAAATTCGGTAGTCCATTTAAGACTTGTTGGAATCAATTTTGTAGTGATTTGAATAGATAGAGTAAAGAGACAAGATTTTGTTTAAAGAGAGAAAAATATGCTTAAAATGATAAGAAAGTGATTGTTAAAAAATCGAAAATAGTTTCTTAAATGAATCACAAAGTTTTTTTTAACGATTTCTCTTTTTCTTTTTTTCTCTTTATTTTATTATTGCTCAAACTAAAATAAAAAAATAAAGATAGATAATAATTTAAAATTAAAAAAAATTATAAGCCTTTTTTTTTTTTGAGAGAGTAAAAAAAACTTATAGCCGCTCGCTAGTTATACCAAAAACACCTACCAAAAAAAACAAGGGTAAATTTCAAAAACCTACCCTGAGGTTTGGGGTATTACCAAACACATCCAAATGTTTTCCAAAATGACCAATTGTTCCTTAATCACTAACACCGGTTAGGAACTGTCAATTATTATTATTATTATTATTATTATTATTATTATTATTATTATTATTATTTTCTTCTTCTCCCCTCTCACACCAGAAATTTTTTTTTTCTTTGTCTCTAACCTCCAGCTCTCTCTCTCTAATCTCTGCAACTCTTATGGCCGACCACTCAGTAACCCCATCTTCGAACATCACTGCCACCACAGGTAGTGGTTCTGCTCGTCACCCTACTATCACCTTGCTCTTCTCTCTCTATCCCTCAGATCGGAGCACTCCCTTCTTTCTGTCTTTCTGTCTTTCTGATCTCGAGTTCTCTCTAGAAACCAAACACCAACCATGGCCGAGCCTCCGATTAGCCTAAGTCTAAGCCTCCTCAACCATCAACTCTCCTCACTGAAAATCACTCTTTTCTCTCTGCGATCCCAGCAATCTAAACGGAGTAGAGCCTCCATGCTCCTCCACGGTGAACCTCAGCCAACACCACCACAAAGATGGTCTCTCATCCCTCATGTCACTTTTCTCCTAACACCTGAGACCAACAAACATCTACTCCCTATCCGATTCTCATTCCCTCAAAACCCCAAACCCACTCTTCGATCTATAAGCTCAAGGGTCCTAGATGACGCGTGAAACCTGGATCGGCAGTATGGAGGATGAGAAGATGAAGGATCCACTGAGAACAAAGGTCTCGTAGCGTTGGGTCTGTGTTGGCCATGAGAGAGAGAGAGAGAGAGAGAGAGAGAGAGAGAGAGAGAGAGAGCTGAACGTTAGAAATAAAAAAAGAAAAAAAAATAGCGTGAATGGAGAGAAAAAGAAAATGAAAAAAATAAGGATAATAATTGACGGTTTCCAAACGGTGTTAGTAACCAAGGACCAAATTGGTCATTTTGAAAAACTTTTAAATGTGTTTGGTAATATCCAAACCTCAGGGTAGGTTTTTGAAATTTACCCAAAAAAACAAAAACAAAACAAAAACAAAAATTTAGGAGTAATTTCATAGGTCGTTTAACGTAATTTCCTAAGTCGATAACATATAGGATGTTGATACCGACTCCAAGTTTTTCAGTATCCACAATAAATTTGTAAACCCGACCGAGTGCCGAGTCTTAGCAACTCCGTCTCCAATGGCGGCGACTGAGTCCCCAAACAAGCGCTGCAAAACCCTATACCCCACCTCAACCTCAACCTCGAAATCGAAAATCGAAGACGACGACGAACCCAATAATCGTCACCACCAAGAAGAGCAACAACAATGGACGACCAATTCAGCTACACCGTGTATGATCTGCTTATCCGACGGTGGAGAATCGATCAGAGGCAAAATCGATTGCTGCGACCATTACTTCTGCTTCCTCTGCATCATGGAGTGGTCCAAGGTCGAGTCCCGCTGCCCCATATGCAAGCGCAGGTTCAGCACCATTCAAAGGCTCTTCAAGGATGCTGTCCAACGCGTTGTCAAGGTCCCAGTTCGTGACCAGGTCTGCCCACGTTTCTCTTTCTTTTTGTTTATGCCTTTTTGATTTTGAAACCCATTCATTGTTTATACAAACTACACAAAACCCAATTGTGTACTCACACTAACTCACGCAAAAGACAGTTTTTTTTTTTTTTTTTTTTTTTTCCAATTATTACAATCTCCTAATAGGAATTATTGCACCTTGTTATTGTTTAATGTGGGATTCCAAAACTAACAAATAAGCCTGGATAAAACACATTGGTCCCTGAACTTTAGGCTTTTACCCGAAACTGAAGTTTAAAGTCATCGCTTTTAGTCCAGAAAAACTTTGAGATATCAATTTTAGTGCCTAAAAGTGATTAAATTTAGTGCTTGATGTGTCTATTAGAGTGATGATGTGTTAGTTTTTTAGTTTGGCCAATTCATATAAGGGACTAAAACTGATCACTCTAAACTACTTTATCAAAAATCATAGTTTTACGGTAATTTTTCCTACAAATTTACATTCCACATTGATAGTTAACATAATAGCTACTTTATCACAATCACAAGCTTGTAACACGTGAAAGGAGTAGGTAGAATCCAAAATCCATAGAATATAATTGGATCTATTCCTTTACTATTAATATAACTACCATTATCTATTGCAACAATCGCCGCATTCATAGAATTATGACTTGAAATTTTGTAATTCGGCTCTCAACTTCCTCCACTAAATACTACATATGCTCTAACTTATGATAGTAATGGCATTCCACGTATTAATATCTTTCCTTGGTCGAAATTTCAATCTTGAATTCTCTCAATCAAAAGTTTTTACATGATACATATTCCCTCAACTTAGATTTGGATTTCACTAAAAATGTCCGAAATTTCAATTTATTTTTTGGCTTCTTAGACGTCTTTATCTTTAAAAGAACTGTTGCATTCTTGAGTGTCTCTTTGCTAACCAACATTATAGTCACCAAGGTATATTATGAAGAGAAAACATTGGGTCCGGAACTGGCGTAGAACCAGTGTTTTACGCCAGGCAATGAGATCGAGCCATGTCAGCTTAGCTTAAAGAAACCATATAACCTCAAAATAAAATAAATAAACAAAACACGCTCGCACTCACAGCTTCCTATTCATCTCTTCCTTCACGCCGGACCTCCACACCGCCGCACAGATCGCACGCTCACAGCTTCCTCTGCAATTTCACGCCATTCCTCTGCTTCCTCTCTTCCTTCACGCCGAACGTCCACCACCGCCACACAGATCGCCAGAGCAGAACGCCGAACCTCCACCACTCTCTAAAGATATCTCACTTCCTGCACAGAAGATAATCATTTGCAGAAAAAGTGAATAATGATCCTTCAGATGAAAAAAATACAATTTTGATATTGACATTCCAAGTTCAACACACAGAGAGGGGGGAAAAGAGCAACCTAACCATGCTTACATTGAAACGAGTTCAAGAAGGTAGAATTTTTTCTAGCTACATGGAAAGGACTCTTAGCCAGAGGTGCTCCCAAATTTAAAAGTGTAGCACAATTAAATTTAGATGCAACAGCAATTTTGCAGATAAGATAACAGCTCCAGTAGGATTGATTTTGGGTGGGTAAACAAACTTTACAATAACTGTAATTTTAAGATAAAGTTGGCTTTTTTTTTTTTTTTAATTTTATTGTCATCACTCATCAGGTTGAACAGTTTTAAGGTCATACCAAAACAAGTTACTTGGATCAGGTTCAGCCATCTTTGCTATCACAGTGTACAATGTACAAACATTAACACACTAATTGAATCAGAATTAAATTTAAGTTTCAAAGAGTTAGAGCATGCTAGGAAATCTGCGGTTAATAATCTTCTCTCATAGTGGACTCTCTGTTCCAGTTTGCTCAGGGGCAGGGTCATCATGCAGACCATATATTTTTCTCATTTTTCTTGGATAATTTATAGCTATTTCATTGTAAACATATGATAATCATAGACCTTTGTAATATTGCCAGAGTGGTCCTCACTTCAGATGATTCGAAAAAATACAAGATAAAATTCAAAATCTAGAACCTCATTGGCCCTACTCCCCAACCCAAACTAGCTAATTTCAATTTCAGTTGGGTCAGTTTATCTGATACAATGTTCATTAGGCTCTGAATTAGGTCCTTCAAAACTGAAAGGATTGGTCGTGAAGTTGCAGAGGAAGCTGTGAGCGTGCAATCTGTGCGGCGGTGTGGAGGTTTCAGTGTGAAGGAAGAGAGGAATAGGAAGTTGTGAGTGTGATCGTGTTCTTTTTTTTTTTTTTTTTTTTTTTTTTTTTTTTTTTTTTTTTTTTTGAGGTTATATGATTTCTTTAAGCTGAGCTGACGTGGCGTGGTCTCATTGCCTGGTTTTACGCCAGTTCTGAACCCAATGTTTTCTCTATTATGAAGGAAGGAGTGAGGTTAAAAGCATTCGAGGTTCGAGCTTGATCCTCCTAAATCTTGTCCTCCATACTCAACAATTGAGTATTCAGTTTATTAAAAGCATTCAGATGATACATAATATTAGTACCTTCACCCATCTACAGATGATACAAGGCTTTCTTGAATCATCATAATATTATCATACTTACTCAAACATATATATTATTCACTGTTTTCATCTCAAGCTATTTTGAATCGTCATCAGATAGAAATGCTAGGCTCCTTTAGCCCTCCAAATCACATCCTTATCAATCCTTGTTACACCAAGATATCTTTAACAGTGTTTCTTTCTTAAGGAACAAAATTATCTTCCCCATGAAAGGGTTCATTCTTGAACATTGTGCTTGTTATATTTAAGGTCTTCTTCCAACCCTACTTCTAATCCTAATCAACCTAGCGTTGCTATCAAGTTGTAAAAAAGAAAAAGATATTATGCACAAAACACAAAATTTAAATGGTTTCATCTGTAAAAATCACAAACTTAAGACTCTTAAACCTAAAACCCCAATACCCCAATGGCACACTAACACACCATACAAAACTTTGTCTTCTAACACTCACATACAATGCAAAGGCTATTTACCATTTTATTTATTGGAACTATCAAATCTCCCTAATCAACGTGGGATTTTCACTCTTCCGTTTGGGATCTGCTTATTTTGTTGAAACTGAAAACTTTTTGCTGAAAGTACTGTAGATAGAGATAAAAGTTAGCTGAAATAGTACAGTGGGACTCATGAATAGTATCAAAAAGTGCAGTGGGACCCATGAATAGTAGCAAAAATAAACTGAATAGTAAAATAAATTGGCAAAAATAATTTTTGCCAAACGCACACTTAATAGGAATAATTGCATCTCATCACTTTATTAATTTGTAGTGAGATAAAAAAACCAACAAGGTAACTTTTACATCTACAACCTCATAGGAGAAATTCAGCAGTTTTTAATCTACTGCAAAGATTGTGATTATGTTGGTTTGACATTACTATTAATTTCTATATTGATTATGCCAAAAGACATTTTAAAACACTAAGAAAAGTAAAGAAGATGTGCTCTAATTGATTGTAATTGGGACATTTAAAAAAAAAAAAAAAAAAAAAAAAAAAAAAAAAAAAAAAAACTTACCCCATGTCCCTAGGGTATGTTTGTGGAAGAGAAAACCTAATGAAGTGGACTTGAGAAATCAACACAAAATACTCTCTCTCTCTCTCTCTCTCTCTCTCTCTCTCTCACACAGTGTGTCTATGCATGTGCATGTGCATGTGCATGTGCATGTGCATTTTGTGTTAAGATTCTCACAACCCAGTTAGTTTGGGTTTATCTTCATCATATACACTTGAACCATCCAGGGTTAGCATTTTTCCAACCTCAGTTATTGGTTCTTTTTTATTTTAGCTAAAATTCTATTAATTTTGGTTGAGATGGCAGAAGCTTTGACACCTATTTGTTGTCTGTGTAACCAAATAATAACGGGATTATGCAAAATAGAAATAAAAAATAGAAAAGAAAATTACAAAGGGAACACAAAGATTTACGTAATTCAGCCTAAGGCCTACATCCATGGATGGCATCGAGGAGAAAGTTTTACTAACAAAATAAGGATATTACAAAGGCAGTGTCAAGGAATTCTGTCCTCCATCACAAGGGTACTCCCACAAAACTGAAACCCCAAATACACCCTAAAAGCTCTCTTACCAAAAACATGTGATAAGAGAAACTTGGAATTTCTAAGAGAAACTTGGAATTTCTCTAAGAATCATTGCCACAGCTTAGCTCTATTTTGCAGCACTACTTAATTGACATAGCCAAAACAACCTTTTATTAGATGATGTTATAGTCTGCTAGCTCTTAGAGTTTTAGAGTAAAACCAAAAGTCGGCTAGGGTATATAAATTAAGAGAAAATCAAAAACAAGGGTTCTAATAGGACTCGGTCAATTAATTGACCAAAGAAAAGCCACCTACATAACAACTTTGATTTCAAAACGCATGTGAATTCTTAAATAGAAAAATGTAAGAACAGCATATAACCAAAATTACCAAATAACTATATCATATGTATTAATTGTATCATACTTCTAAATCTTCATATAGTTGTGTGCTTATTGGAATCTAATTGGGCCGTGCCTATAATCTCAAGCCAAAAATAACTTTAAAGACTATCACATATGAGTCCATTGCTTTCTTTGATCATGAATGAGGGTGTGCTGACTTAATGTTGTGTGTGGCAAAATTGCAGGATTAGCTCTTCTTTGTTTTTTTTTTTTTTTTGCCAATTTTTACTTGGATATAAAACTTATCTGCACTCCAATCTAATATACCAACTTATGCATCTTTTGCAGGTTTGCACTCCTTATGGAAACTCAACGTCTGGGCCTCTTGATCCTTATTCACAAATTCAATGTAATGTGTGCCATCAAATGACAGATGATAGTCTTCTATTACTTTGTGATCTTTGTGATTCAGCTTCTCATACATACTGTGTTGGCCTGGGTTTCACTGTACCTGAGGGAGATTGGTTTTGTCATGACTGCACTGTCTGTAGAACTGAACATATCATTAGGGAAATGGACGGTGATAGTGACAATGAAACTGTATTGCCAACAGCTGAGGAACACGTTACTATCTTTGATATGGTACAAGACTCAAATAGCCGTATGGTCAACAGAACAGCTACAAGAATCTTTTCAAATACAAATCAGCTTTCACCTTCTGTTGCCCTTGATAGGGGAAACAATGTTGCACAGGGAGTAAATGGGCCTGGGACAAGAAAATTTCAGAATGTTGCTGATAGAGCAACTCAATCAGGTCCAAGAACATTGCAACGTTGTCGAAATGTCCACAGTCATATACGGGCACTTCGTCAAAATTGGAATGCCTTTCGTAATGGGTCATTGAGCTTTTCCTCCAGTTCACTTAAATCTGGCAATGGAAGTTGTCAAAAGCAGAAGACTAGTGCAGTATTGCATGACAGATCAGGTCAACAACATTTGTCGTCTTCGACAAGTGGTCAGCAATCGACAACTGAGGATGGTTCTGCTCAAAGTTCTGGGGACAACAGAGGCTCAGATGATATTGACAAAGCATGGAAAATGATGGTTAGGGCAAAGTCAATGGAACTTGCTCGTGAAAGGACAAGGTCTATTGATCAGGTCATAAAACTTCCTTCTAGCACAGGAAGAGCTTCAAAAGATGCTACAAGTATAAGTTCAAGTTTTCAATTATATAAACAACCACAATTTGGAGCTAAGGATCTAGGAAGAACTGCAAAGGAGAAGGAAAATAAATATTGTTCTATTGAAAAAGAAAAAGGAAAGTGTCAATTTCCCAAGTTGGAAAAGCAAAAGCAGAGTAGTGTTACTACTAATGAGACTGTAGAATCTAGTGAGGGTCTCAAAACTACTCATCTACCGGGATCTTTTAAATCTTCAATCTCTAGGTATGAATGGTCTAGTATTAAAGGTGATGTTTGTTATCAAAATGGATCAAGACTGTTACAGAAAAATATAAAAGGAGCCTCATCAAATGTCCCTAATGAGCAAAATGGATCTTCTTCTTTGATGGATGTGGTTGGATCGATGTCAGGGGCTTCTAATCCATTTTATGCCAAACTAGAGCTCAGTACATCTTCTCCTGGTAAGGCAGATGTTCCTAAGGAAAGAGTTAGATTGGGAAAGGATTGTACCCAAAGCAATGATAGAAAAGACAATGATGCCAAAAGTGAGATCCAATCTCTCGTCAAGCTGAACATGAAGATTCTAAGTAGAGACAAGAAATTAGGTATGATTATCTTTGAATTTATTCTTCTATCTTTATATTTAATTATTTACTGTATATTTTATATTTTATTAATGGTAGAATCGGTAGGTGATTGTGAGGTTACTTGGAGTAATTTAAGTCTATTGTATCCTTATCTGAGGACATTGCTAGGTACTAAATGCACGGTATGGGTTTCATTTTAATGCATCAAGATCTTTTATAACTGAAGAAGTTTGTTTTATTGGTCCTTACAAAACTGAGTCAAGATTCTTGTTGAAGCATATTGCTATCTCTTTGGCATGGAATGTGCTGAATTTGGTATGCCTTACCATAATTAAACAACTGACCTACCCCTTCAGCATTGGCCCCCTGGCCAACGTAGTGCCCCCGACCTTAAGTATGAAAGAAATTGGGGGGTAATCAAACAACTGAATAAATAAAATTGTACTTTTTAGCTTGTTGGAAATTGTTTTGTTACCTTTCCAGATTCTGCTTGTAATTTTAGAAATCATTATGGCCTTTCTGTACTTTCCCTGTTTGTATGATGTCAGTTTCATCGGATTGGAACCACTTTTTTGTTATTAGAAAAAGGACGTGTGAATCGAATACAAGAGATTTACTTGAAATTGTTTGCTTATGCAGGAGTTGATGCATTCAAGGAAATTGCAAGGCTTGCCACACATACCATCTTGGCTGCATGCGGTTTAGAGCACCGTAAGTCTGGGGTTCACTTCTTCCCAAGATCAGTGTGCAGCCACATGGAACATATTCAGCAGCTCCACAAGTCCACTTTAATGCCTAATTCTTGCCGAGAATGCTTTTGTACATTTGTAAAAGATGTTGTAGAATCCATTATGTTTGAGAAAGTAGGTTGTGTAAAATCTAGTTGAGATGTCTGCTGCCGAGATGTTCAAAACCTTTTTTTTTTTTTTTTTAAATATTTTTATTATTATTTATTTATTTTTAAAGGCGCTTTGTTAATAGAGCTCCGTCCTACTCATGTAATAGGAACATTGAATTATTTATTTAAAATTCTAATATAAATTGGAGCAGGTACATGAATTGAACTCGACAGCTCCTGTAACCACATGTTCTTAAATCTTGTTCTTGAATTGGTCTTTTTCTTTTTTTTTTTGTTGTCTCATTTGTTCGTTTTGTTTATCAATTATTTAGCATGTGGAGGCCAAGATTATCTTCTCGAAGAAGCACATGCACAACAGGCTTTTCCAAACATTTCTCTTATAGTTTTACATGGACATGTATAGGGGAAAGACCTAACCATGATCTGATAAGAATTGTAACTCCTCTTATAGTTTTACATCCATACAATTTTCTAGCTTTCACTTCAAAAAAGAATTGAGGCTTTGAAATACTAGATAGAAATGCCAGCAATTGTATGGAATTTTTGCTTTAGAAGCTTGCAACTGGTGACAAAACTCAAGAAGTTTCAAATTAATCACAACGAATTTTACATAAAGCAGCTAAACGTGGTTCCAAAGGAATCTAGACATGACTATGTTTGACATCTCTATTGAAAATTTAACATAAAATAAAATAATTTTATTAAAAAAATACAATTTTTTCTTTTATTTTTTTGTCTATAATTATGAGAGTTATTGATAGATTTTTTCCCGGTAAAGTCTATGAACCCATCTTTCATCCCATACTCATGGGAGAAGAAGTCAGTAACTCCAACAACCATTGACAAAATCAAAGCACCCCGCGAAAATCAAGAACAGTTAGAGAGGAACTGATTAACTGAATATACTAGTCTGGCGTTAAATTTCGTAACTCTATTGAAAACAAAATGTACACACTACTCTTTCTTTCCTTGTCTCCTTTTACAGCTCTTTTTCTCACCACCAAAACACGCTATTTCTCCAGTACTCCAGACAGTCCACATGGAGAAGATATGGGAAAACAACAATATACTAGAAATAAAAAAAAAAAAAAAAAAAAAAGTAATTGATGTAGTCTATCTAATTTTCTTCACTAGGCTAATTACCGACGTAAATGAAACGTCTGTGACTAAGAATATCTACAGCTCAGGCTACTTGTACTAACTACAGAATATTTCTTAGAGGAAGTGACATTGTGGAACTTACAAATCCCCATCACCCACTATACCTAAAAACCTTTATTCTTCTTGGAAGATTTGTACGTTACATTAACAGGTAGTCAATCTGTCTCAAAACTGGCATGAAGTCCCAAGCCTCTGTCTCTGTATCTGCCCAGTGGAGCTGGACCTGTGGTTTGCAAAGGCGGGGTAAAGAAGTTCCTTGAACTTCTCAAGAAAAAGAATCCATTCCTCTTTGCTCATATCAGCAAGCTTCACAAAGCTGCTTGTGTTCGGCAGCTGCTCATTTGCACTTCTTCTGATTCCAGACACAGTACCCGTTCCACTTTGGAGTCGATGGCTTCTTCCACCAACCAAGTCAGTTTTTTTCGGAGACTTGGAAGACTTTGGACTAATTTGAAACAGATCTTGGTTTGGCCAGTCGGTGACATCTACTTCAATCTCTCCAAAATTCTCATCTAGCTTAGAGAGCGGGTAATGCCCACTTGCACCTTTGGACCCTGAACAGAATAAACCTTTGTTCAAGAAATCCATTGACATTTGTGGGAAAAGGTCACCCTCCAGATCCTCACTATCTATATCAAACATGTAATCTTCTCCACCTTTGGCCTCAAAGACTGACATATCACTGTTTGCTATCATCCTCTTTGCCTCGATGCATACGACCTCAAGCTCACTTGGCTGCTCCTCCTGCCGGCTGAACTCCCTGCTCATCATCTCACCAATCTCAGCAAGACACAGTCCAAAAGATGCTGCTTCCTTAAGGAATATTGTGCAGAGAACCAGGACCCGCAGGCAAGCCTCCCGAATCATGGGCAGCTCTTTCCGTAGCATGTCAGAATCACGAACTGGATCAAGGTTCTTAACATACTCTAGCTCGTCCTCAGAGAAAGGAATAGATGCTTGAGGCCAATGAATCCACTCAAAATATGGGTCCTCCAAGCTCTCTGGCAAGCAAAGGCCATGATCAATTGGAATGAGTTCCATCTGACACAACCCCCCAACCCTATTATGCTTTTGAACCAAAAGATTTCCCGCATGCCTGTCAGTGTTAAAGATCCTAACATCTAATATCCCTATTCTATGTACAGTGGCAACAGGAAAGCTTGAGGGTCCATGGTCACTGGCATCAAAATCGTGAGGAATGAATTGCTGGAGAGATGCAATCTTGCTAACATATTTCCTACTCTGAAAGTTGTTTCCATTCACATCATCATTCACATTAAAGATTGAGTGTGTAACCTTTACAAGAACAGTTGGAGGTACATTGGCAAATTGATCATAATCCAAAAGGTAGGCTGCAACTTCTCGAAATCCTGTTTCCCCAACCCGCACTGAAGGTTTCAGGCCAGGTTGCCCAAGAGCTTTTCCGACAAATCCCTTTGGGTTGTTTGGTGCAAAAGGCTCCTCATCCGTAGGCTTAACAATGGCAACACTCTCACCTCTGCTATTTCTAAAATAATAAGCACCACCAAGCCCACCATGAACAGGGATTGGATCAACACCATTCTTGATCGCTTTCATAATGACCTTAACCAGTTCCTTAGTTCTAGCACAGTGACTTGAACACCCTAATATCTCAATAGGACCACTCTGATCTCGCTGTTGGAGATATCTTCCAGTAGGTGAGAGACACGGAGTTGATAAGCTTCTGTGCATGACATTCTTAGTTAGAAGAAGTTGGGAATCATTCTGAATGGCACTGAGGTCATTCTTTAATATGACATCCCCAAATGTCAAAGATCTCTCATCAGTAGGAACATTGAGGGCAAGCTGCAACCTTCTTTTCACCGTATGGGCATTATCACTCCTATCCAGATCCATTCCCAAGACACAGCCAGTCTCAGTCTGCACAAAGACACGCCTTCTCCTCCTAGCAGGTGTTCCTCTAATGTTCCCATAGCACTCACAATTGCTTGAGCCACTAGAAACTGCAACAGCCATCTGAGTATGAACAAGACCATCCAACTTATGAGACATGGGATGAAGAAGTCCCGTAACTCACAAGCTTGGTAATAAAATGTGACGGCAGCATACAAACTCTCCTCCCTCAAGCAGATGCCAAATTCAATCCTTGACACCGACGAATGGAAGAGAAACGTGGCTGTCAAACAATCATCAACTAACCTAGCATTATGCAAATTTCCCCCCCCAAAATCTGCTTACATAGTAAACAAGAGAAGAGAAATGTAGCCGTGTCGCTACATTGGGGACCCCATCTAATACTGCTGAATCATTCGGAAGAACTAAAATCTGAAAAAGAATAAGATACATTAGGGTAGGCACAAAAGGCACCATCACAATATGAATTATGAAGCAGCTACTCTCTTTTTCTTTCTCTTTTTAATAAATAATTATGAAGCAGCTACTTCTAATCAAAATTATATCAATAGATATATTATAAGTTTATAACACTTCCACAGCACAAATTATTCATCAATTTCAAGAAAATAACAAAAAAAGATTACAATATAACCGTAACTTTTCAAAACCAAAATTAAAGAGAAATATATAAAATAGAAATTCCAAAAAAGAAACACTCTCAATATCATTTGAACCTTCAAGTAAAGAAACAAATCAATGCTAGAAAACACGAACACTTCATATAACATGCCGTACCCATTTGTACCAGTGTCGTACCCACTGATTGATGTTATAATTTATCAAAAATTTCTTGTATCCCCATGTCATACCCGAACCCGTGTCCGTATTTCCTAGCCATTACGGTAAGTTTTAATCATTTTATAATTTTACCGCTACCTCAATTCATTAGAAGTACTCTTAATTTCTAGAAATTTCAAACTCACACACACAGACACATCCTCTAAAAATAGCAATTACATAAGTAATGAACAAAGTGAAGCTGAAATAAATAACTAATGCGATTCTTTCCTTTTTTTTTTTAGGGGAAATTAATGCAATTCTTAATCAGCGACAGCTATAAAGACTAACACGGCAGCATGCAATTAAAAATTAAAATTAAACCAAAAAAAGGTAAACAAAAAATAGTAAAGATTGAAGAAAACAGAAACGATCACATAACCTAACTTCTTTTTTTTTTTTTTTTTTTGCTATTAATTTCTTTCTCAGTCTGCTTGGTTGCCGAGAAAATGGAAAAAGAATTCCAGGAATCGCATAGTGATGCCGCTTTAAACCTTAAATCTTGGAAAAATGAAAGAAGTCGGCTTAATTCACTGACTTCGTTGAGTTAAATTGCTTTTTCTTTAGAAAGTTCGTATACAAGTTTCGTCGTCTTCTTTTTTCCGCACTTTCTCATCAACCAAACAGAGCATTAAGCACTGCAGGAAAAAAAGAGAAAATGCGGTTTCAAAGTTCAGAAACAGAGCTTTTTTACACAAATCAAGATTCAAAATTCGAAAATATTGATTTTTGGGAACTTCGACTGAAGAAGAAGAAGGAAAAGCTCACCGAAGATCAGAGTCTCAGAGAGATCACCGCCGTAGGAAGGTAGAGGAGAAGAAAGTCAAACAAATGAACGGCTAGGCTTGGAGTTGAAAAGGAGATTCAACGGCTATGATGAATCCATCATCAAACTTTGTTTTCGTAATTACTCTGCTGCCTCTTCTCTCCAAGCCCAAAACCCCTCTCTCGCTCTCTCTCTCTCTCTCTCTCTTAACTTCTTTACGTACAAAATGAGTAACCATGGTTAGCTATTATATATATATATATATAGGATGGTTTCTTCTTGGAAATTACTTGAAAGACCTGAGGTTGACTGCTTTTCATTTTGACTCATAATGATTTACAGAACATATTTCAATAATTTCTTTTTTTTTTTAAATAATAATTTTGCATTTGATTTGAGTAATGATTATTACAAACTACTTGTTACACACGAAAAATTGCATTGAAAATAGGACTTAAAGTCATAATTTCTAAGTTAGAAATCGCGACTTACAATTTTTGAGTGTGTAAATGTGTGTAACAGCTATTTCATTTTATCATACAAAATTTCCAAATTTTGATTTACTAATTTAATGTGAGATATCATTTAGATTTGTTTCTTTGCGTCAAAGCATTATGCCTAACTTTTCGTTACCTATAAAATTAACATCCCATCGACCCCCTCTATGGTTATATTTGTTTTTATTTTTAAACTCTTTATGTTTATTCTTGTTAGATTTTGCCCCCTCTAGGAATAGTTTTTTGATTTTGCATGCTCTATGTTTGGGTTTGTTTTGATCAATTTTGAATTTAGCGAATAATTAGGCAAAGTTCATTGACAAAAATGAAGTAAATCCAAATATTATCTAATGTTAGGGATGTGGATCAAAATTTAGAAACTTTAGAAGGAGTAAAATTTAAATTTTTTTAAACTTTAGTGGTGTAATTTGTAACTTAGTCCGTTAAAAAAAAAAACTAAATTACACCCTTAATCTTTAAGGTAATTTTTATTTTATAGCCAAAAGTTTCAAAATTCTAATTTGCTCCTATTTGAAAAAATAACTTCATCCCTTTCTGTTGATGAAATGGTCATTAGGTGCCGCATTATCTCAAAACAACGACATTAAAACTACATCATTTTGTAAGAGTCAATAAAAAAGTTATTTTTCTCTTTTCCTTTTTTCTTTCCACTTGACTTTTTTTTCTTATTCTCGTCTCTCTTAGATCTTACTCTCTCATATCTGATTCACTCTGTCAAATGAATCTCAGTCTTAATGAGACTATGAGAAGTTATGTCTACGGAAAAGATTTAGAGAATAACAATCGGTTGGGGTTTATTCATCCCAAAATTGTTCATTCTAGAAAATGTTGAAAAGAAAAGACAATATTTTATTTTGGGATTTATTCTAATTTTAAAAAATTTATATAGTTATTTAAGTACATGGGATAATTAAACTGATGTGGCAAGGACCAATAAGCATACATAACAAGCTTAGGTTGCTTTTAACAAATATACATTAGCACCAGGCAAAAACAGAAGGGCTTTTTTTCCCAAATGGTCTTTAAGAACATTCACATCAATTTATGTATAATAGAAAAATATGCAAAATTTATATAGTTTTGCCTAAAAATAACCCACACCAGTTTGTGTATAATTGTATAAATTTATAAGTTTGTTTCAGTAACCATGCAAATTTACACAGACACTATTCATTTTATATTTAGTTTTTTATTCTATCTTTACATATCTCAAGGATGAAGAAAGAGAATGGATGATGGTTGTTGTTGTGTGAAGAAAGAGAAACATTTTAAAAAATAAAAAAAATTAATATTTTAATGAAATATAGTGTAAAATAGATAATCTAATATAAGATATTTTTAAAAGTAAGTATATAAAATTAAAAAAGTAGGTTCTTTGAATTTTTGCACAGATACGAATGCTCTAATATTGTAAAAATGATTCAAAATTTTGGAACTTTAGGAGATTACCTCACTTTAAGTGTAATTTTCAATTTATAATTTTTTAAAAAGGTATAATTTGTAATTTAATTTCTCTTTTTTTTTTCTTTTGAAAAATGAACTTGATTTTGTTTTGTCTTTTAATCCTTTTTTTATTTGTTAGTTTATTTTTTTCCAATTTGGTTCAACATATATATTTCTATACGCTTTTAGATAGGGTAGAGGAGGAAGGTCACGCAAACCAATAACTTAAGAGACAGTGGAGAGTATAGGTGCAATATATCATATTGGAAGCAAGGTTCTCAGCCTGGACCGTTCATTGAATTGTAAAAAAGAGAGGTTCAAGGTTTTTGAGGTCGAACCGAGATCGAACAATGATGATGTCATAATTAATTTAATAATTATTTTTAATATATATATATAAAAACATTAAATTAATAAAAAAATAGAAAAATTAACTAAAATAGTCTAATTCATTTAGAGATCTATCTTTCAAAAATTTTTTATATCATAACTTTCAAGACAAATAAGAAATTTCAAATCCTTAGCAAACATAAAAATGAATTATTCAATCAATTCATAAAAGTACAAAGTAAAAATGCATAAACAAGCCTCCAAGTTACACTTACAGTACACAACTACACATTGTTTCTTACAAAAACACATAAAACTTATTTCTAAAAAACTATAATAAAACTTCAAATTCCAAGTTAACAAAAAGACATAGAAATTATCTCTAAAATACAAAATAGAACTTTAAAGTTCAAACAGAATTATTATAATCATAAATCATCAATGTCATCAAAGTTATCAAGCTCATCATCATTTCCTGAAAATCCAGGAGGAGGGCCAATAGGTTGTCCAAATGTTCCTAAATCAATTCCTTCAATGTCACTGCTATCATCTATAGATTCTACACACAAGTTTGAACAAAATAAAAAGAAAAATCATTATAATGTTTACACAGGATTGAAAAAAATAAAAGAAAAATCACTATAGGTTATCAAATTGTTTACATATAAACTAACCTTCAATATTAGAAAAAGGCTCTGCACTTGCTGGATATGCACCCTCTTCATAAATTGCATTCTCCAACTTTTCGTAATTAAGACATGGGTCTTCTTCTTCTACAAATACCCAAAAATCAGTTTTGTCGATACTTACATAATAAATGGGGTCAAAATTAAACTTTTTGTTGTAAAGCCTGCATCGTAAAATGTCATGCTCATTATTGGAATTTGAACATAATTAGTAACTAGCAATTACATTATATAAATAACTTCTTAAAAATTAATATAATGACAAGATATAGCATTTAGTTACCTATGTCTCAATCGCAAGTTATAATGAACAAACACAAAATCATTGAGCCTTTGATGCTCCAACCTATTTCTCCTCTTAGAATGTATTTGGTCAAATAAAGTCCAACAACGCTCACATCCAGAAGAGGCGGAAGTTTGGCTAAGGATTCTAATTGCCAATTTTTGCAAGTTTGGAGCATCAACACCCCACAACTTCCACCATTCATCTGATTTTCATAACACAACGTAATCTAATATTAGTCAACATAAATAAACAAACTTTCAATTGAATAATCACTTCAGTTATTCTAACTATAGTGACAAAGCTAACTTTCAACATGAACAAAAAAACTAAGATTTGTTTATAGTATTAAAGTAAACTAATTACTTCTCACCTGGATGAGTGGTCTTTCTTGTTGACAATGCAAGATCTCTATCAAAGCTCCTAATACGATCTCGAAAATATTGGGTTTCCTTAATTACCTTTTCTTGGTCACCAACATATTTTTTTCCAATGTAGTCCAAAACAGCCATATTTACTGCTGGTTTCTGATAAAAATTCTCCTCATCATATTGAAAAGTAGGATTTAACCAATATGCAGCAGCATGAAGATCTTTACGCAAATCTTTGTCCCAACGGTTTTTTATAATTGAGGTGTATGGCTTGTACAAGTGCTTCCTCATTCGGAAGATCTTCTTGATTCCCAATCGTGCTCTATGCATGCCCTCATACACATATCCTATTGCAGGCCTTTGATCAGAATCAACAATCCGTAACAAACGAATGAGTGGCGATGAAATCTTGACAAGAACATTAATATCATCCCAAAAAGAATTATCCAAAATGATAGCAACTTCTTCTTTTGCCTTTAACTCTCTTGCCAATCTATTGTCCACAAAGAACTTGCTAGTCACTAAGGCTTGCAAGTCATGCTTATGCACATGAATGCTTCCAAATGAAATTATAGTAGTAGAAAATCTTGTTGCTCCCGGACGTACAATATCTGTCCAACCAGGTCTATTCCTCAACTAAGCAATTAAAGCCACATGATTATAAATAAAAACTGTAACTTTGGATGCACGTTTTTTGAGTCTATTCACATGAGGCATGTTTCCCATATCCTGCAACACAAGATTCAGGCAATGTGCTGCACAAAGAGACTAACTAATAGTTTTATACTTTTCACACAACAATCTACCAGCAGATACATAATTAGAAGCATTATCAATAACCATGTGAACTATGTTTTTTAAACCAACCCATGTAACTACTTCATCAAACAATTTAAACAAGTTTTTGGTACTCTTCACAATCTCTGAGGCATCAACTGATTTTACAAAAACCATTCCCCTAGGACAATAAACAAGGAAATTAATCAATGACCTATGTCTAGTATCTGTCCAACCATCAGCCATAAGTGTACATCCAACTTCTGCCTAATGCCTGCGTTGTGAGTCAACCAACAACCGAACCTCTTGCTTTTGATCCCTCAACAAAGGGACCCTTACAGCATGATAAGATGAACCTTTGTAACTAGGACTAGCAGCAGCTATGGCATCAATCATTCTTTAGTAGTACACTGAATTCACTGCATTAAAAGAAATGCAATTGTCATACATCCACCTTGCAATAGCCATATCAGCTTGCCTCACCTTTTCTTTGCTTTGGAACACACTTTTAAGACTAGGTTTAGCTCCTGGAGTAGTTCTTGGAGCAAAGTAATTATCCATTGGCTTTGTACCCTTTCTTTTACCTAAAACAGGTTTTTTAGGCAACCCACTACTAAATATTTCTTGAACTTCTTTATCTTCTTGAATATCACTATTTGTGGAAGGCACACTAAACATTTCTTCTTGACGTTGTTTCTCAGCTTTTTTATTCAACTCAAATTCCTTCAAATATTCCAACATTTGGTATCTCACATAAAAAAAAAAAAAAAAACCTTTTTACACGATCCAATATCACCTTTTATCCCCACAAAGTGTCGTTTCATCCTATTAATACCCCCACCTTTATATGTTTGCCTATAATACACACATGTAAAAGTATTCTGTCCTTTCTCAGCCGCCCCAAGGCTAAAATGTTTTCTCAATATCCTTTTTTCAAACACGAACAATTGTAATGCCATTCGCCATGTTTTATGAAAAATTGTACATACCCTATCATTTCAAGGATTTTTTTTTAGGAAAACCATTTCAAGGAATTAGTTATCTAAATCATTCAAATTTCATACAATATGGTTTTCAAAAATTGATACGTTTTTCAAGTAGCCAAAATAAAATGAATTCCACTTTGTTCAAAAAAAAAAAAAAAATATATATATATATATATATATATATTTTCTTGTTGATAAAACTGTATTCTATATTGAACTATACGAAATTTTTTTAAAAGAGAGGCCTATTTATATAGGCACATAACATGAGTACTGTACAATAGTAATTAACAAGAGAACAAAGCTGCTAGTAAAATACAATGAGTCTAAACACAAACAGGCCTATCTAATTAATGTGATGTGCTTTTTTTCTTCTATTTGTAGATGCAAGCTTAGGCAACTTCTTTAGTTTGGTCATATTTGAAATTTTGGGAAAGACATGAATTTTACATGGAATTTGCATTATTGTCTCAAAAGTATCAAGAAGTTAGGTTTGTTGGTTGGAGTCTTGGAGAGTTTTGAGATTTTTGTTGGTAGGGAAGTGATGGGATTTTCTATTTTGGGCAGTGATCGAGTGTTGAGGGTAAGCAACACAGTTCTCAGTTGGCCAACCGAACCAAAAAAGTTTTACTTCATTTCATAACCTACCTTAAGTTCCAAGACATATCATTAATTTTTGGTCCAGTTTGGTTTCGTAGATATCTTTTACTAGTGAATATATTCCTAACCCTAAAGTTCCAAACAAGCATCATTTGCTCCGACTTCGGTGTTTTTTGATATCATTTGCTAGGGAATACCTACCATTATACCGACATAACAACCAGTAAACCATGTGCTTGTGCTATACTATACCCCCTTGAGTTCCAAAAAAACATCATTTGCTATTTTGCTCCAACTTCGGTTTTTGAAATCATTTGCGCTAAGTACAACCATGTGCTACTGCGTGAATGCATCATTATTATTCAAGGTTCCACGATTCCATCATTCAAACCGTGTTTTCTCTCCCTGCTACAAAGAGGGAAATTTGCTATGGTGAGGCTATTTTCATTACATTCCTTCCATAGGCCATTCACAAACTCTTTAAAAATTTCTTTTTTTTCCTTTTACATTTCCTATCATATTCCGTTTGGATTGAGAATGAGGGAGGGAGAGTAGAGTAGAATTGACTTAAAATTAGTCTATTTTTAACCAACTCTACTTTACTCTACTCCCCCTCCCTCTCTCCTCAATCCAAATAGGCCCTAAAACTCTCAAATTCGTATTTGATTTTCATATCTATATATTGTTATAGAGTAGAGACTGTGAATAATTTATATAAACCATGTTTTATTGCATGGTAAATTAAAGCACATATGAGAAATTCTAAGACCACAACTTCTTATGCCACAATTTTACTACAACTGTGATATGATAGATTGTGAGTGATAATAAAAAAAAAATTGTAGTGGTTCATGTAAATTAAAATAATAGACAAAGTTATGATACAAAAAATTGTCATCCTAAAATTACCCAGCACATATATATTTAATAATAAAGTCAAGATTTGAACTCATAGGACAAAATTTATATGCATATATATATATATATATATATATTGTAGGGGTAAAGGGGCCAATTCCAGATAGTGGGCCATGGGCCCATTCGAGCAGACTAGCCGTCCGAGGACAGTAAGTTACGTGGACTGTACCTGGAAAAACTCCTTCCTATAATAAAACTTGTATGAAGGAAGAATGGAGTAGTCCGAGGAGCATTGTCTGGTCAGATGATCAGAGGGGCGATGCAAGTGAATGTCCCAGCATTGATCTTGTCATTTCTGGAGAACCTCCAGGTTCATGTGGGCAAAGAGGGTAGGTGGCAACAAATAGATATTATATGAAAGGCTGCTGTCACCACATTTATAACCCTGCAGCTAACCTCCTGGCCGCATTAATGGGAAAGAGACATCTGAACAATGACCTTCACCCTTTACAGCTGCCATATGAAGACTTCAAGTAAAGGTTGATGGGACAAGTATCAAAGGAGACTCACCTAACTGGCACGTGAAGCAAAATTGGCCTATAAATAGAGCTGAAAACAAAGAGAAATGGCATCGAACAATCAAAAGAAAGAGGAAAATCATAAAAGAAGAGAACAGAAAAGAAAAAGATACAATCACTCAGAATAGTTGCCTAAGCTTTCTCCTCGGACTAAGCCGAGAAGGATCCTGTACAATCTCAATGTTTCATTTACGTTAATCTGGTCACCACAATTCTTGGGCCATCAACCCACTCGCTCTCAATCAAGTTTTCTTCGGCCCACTCTCTCAACAAATTCATTCCAAGGATACTGTATACATCATGGGCCTTAATTTCTTTTGCTTGTAGGCCCATCCGTGGATTTGTGTCCTTACATATATATATATATATATATATATATATGCACTCAAGCATGTGTATATATATAGCCATTCATGTTTATATTAAGTATTATTTTAATGTAAGAAACCCATAAAATGATAACATGTTAATTATATTTTATTTAGTTAAGGGTTTTTCTTTTTTGCATGTATAAATGTTTTTCTATTTTTTTCCCCATTTCCTACACTCTAGTTTCATTGTCTTTTTTCTTCTTCTTCTTCTTTTTTACCCCTACTGGGTTTTGAATTTCAAAAGATAATACATTGAATCTATACAATGGGCTTGACCTTCATATGTCTAACAAAAAGGATTTGCTCACAAAAGCTTCACTGAAAATAATGAAGTTTGACGTTATGTTTGTTTCGTTGTGAAATTTTTTCAAGAAAACATTTTCAGCATTTTACTATGTTTATAAAATTTAGTTAAACTTGAAAATGTTTATTGTTGATCATAAAATCCTTTGTAAAAGGAGTCATTGATGGTGGCTAGGAGAGGCACTGGTTTTGGTAGTTTGTAATTAAAAATGCCAAATACCTGAAAATATTTTCACTAAAAATAGTTTACGTTGAAAAATATTTTATAACGAAACAAACAAAATAAATGACTTAAGATCACGAAGTTTTCAAGGAAAACAATATTCTAATCAATTGATTTTGATCAAAGTAATAGTAAAATGTATGGGTACCTAAAAATATTTTGACTAAAAATAGTTTATATTTAAAAATATTTTACAACAAAACAAACAAAAACATAACTTACTTAAGCTCAAGATCACGAAGTCTTCAAGGATAAAATATAATACAGATTTTAGGCAACCAGCTCTAATCATGCGAGGATTCTTGTATTATTGTCTTTCAACTTCACTCCTATGCTTATTCTATAGTGATCAATTTAGTCTTTTTGTTACCTTTTTCTTCATTTCTGACTTTTTTCCATACAATTATTCTTCATGTTGAGCAAATTAGTCAAGAAAGTGACTACCATTAGGTTTGATTTCGAATCTACCCAAGTTTTAAAAGTGCATCTCACTATTTATCATCAAAACTTTGTAGATGCATATAATATGGTTAAAACCCTATATAATATATTATCTTATTCGAATAAATTAGGGTATACAATTTTGAATAATTTATACCATCTAGTAGTTCCATACTTTATTCTTCTTCTCAAAACTTCTTATCTAAATTAATTTGATATGTGCAAATATGTGCAAAGAGGCTCAAGTGGTACTTTTTCTATTATTTTCAAGTTATAACAGAGAAGTTAAGGCCTCCTCCAACTATCAAATTATAAAGAATTTGATTTCGAATCTTCCCAAGTTTTAAAAGTGCATCTCACTATTTATCATCAAAACTTTGTAGATGCATATAATATAGTTAAAACTCTATATAATATATTATCTTATTCGGATAAATTAGGGTATACAATTTCGAATAATTTATAACATTTAGTAGTTCCATACTTTATTCTTCTTCTCAAAACTTCTTATCTAAATTAATTTGATATGTACAAAGAGGCTCAAGTGGTACTTTTTCTATTATTTTCAAGTTATAACAAAGAAGTTAAGGCCTCCTCCAACTATCAAATTATAAAGAATTTAATGTGATATGTTGTTGTAGCTAGTATTGAATCACATACAAGCTTCGGAGGTTCATCAATGGAGGAATGAAAATACAGAGAGAGAGAGACGAACGATATGAAGCTTGTGAAAAAATGAATTGTATTAATTTAGTTTATCATACTCTGTTCTTTATATAGTGAGAACAGAGATGGGAAAATGTAACCAACTATCCAAATAACCAATACAGACTGTACACGTGGAATGAACCCCCTAACCGTATCACTAACTATGCTAAGCTACTGTAGTTTACTCCTATATGTACAAAACTACAAGTAACAGATGTAAACACTGATATGTACAACTTATACAATCTGATTTGTAACTACCTATACAGTCTATTCAATACTCCCCCTCAAGATGGAACATAAATGTTGATTAGGTTCATCTTGGACAGAAGGAAGTAGAATTGCTTGTATCCAAGTGCCTTTGTGAAGAAATCAGCAATCTGGTGTCTAGTTGGAACGTGAAATGTCTTAATCACTCCATCCTGAATCTTGTTTCGAATAAAATGGTAGTCAAACTCTATGTGCTTTGTTCGTTCATGGAAGACTGGATTCGTAGCAATGTATAAAGCTGCCTTGCTATCACAGTACAAAGAGGCTGGCTGTTTGTGATCTAAACCAAAGGTTTTAAGCAAGGTTATCAACCAAACAACTTCACTTGTTACAGTAGCCATTGCTCGATATTCTGATTCTGCTGATGATCTGGACACCACTTGCTGTTTTTTACATTTCCAGGATATGAGAGAATCACCAAGAAAGACACAAAACCCTGAAACTGATTTTCTAGTGTCTGGACAAGTTGCCCAGTCAGCATCACAGTAAGCTTTGAGTCTCAATTTAGAACTTGAAGATAGAAATAAACCCTGTCCTGGTGTCTTCTTTAGATACTTAAGCACCTTATAGGCTGCTTGTAGATGTGGAATTTTAGGAGAACTCATAAACTGATTCAGTTTATGCACTGAATAACAAACATCAGGCTTGGTCAGAGTCAAATAAAACAGCTTTCCAATAATTCTTCTATATAAAGATGGATCTGGAACATCCTCTCCCATTAAGCTCCTAAACTTGGTTGATTGATCCATAGGAACATTAACAGGTTTACTTGCTAGTAGACCTGTATCAGAAAATAGCTCTAAAGTAAATTTCCTTTGGCACAAACTGATGCCTTTCTCAGTTCTTGCAACCTCAAGGCCTAAGAAATACTTCAAGGTACCAAGATCTTTGAGCTTGAACTTGTCATCTAGGAAAACTTTGAAGGTATTGACTGCCTCCACATTATTGCTAGCTATGAGAATGTCATCCACATAGACTAGCAAGATGAGAATTGAACTCTTGCTGACCTTAGTGAAGATAGAATAATCTGATTTAGATTGAACAAAACGATGATCAAGAAGAGTGGATGAGAGCTTGGCAAACCACTGCCTGCTTGCCTGCTTCAAGCCATAAAGAGACTTTGTGAGTTTGCACACCTCCCCTTTGCTGCCAAATCCAAGAGGAGGAATCATATATACTTCCTCATGTAAATCCCCATGTAAAAAGGCATTATTGACATCCAATTGGGATTGATGCCAACCATACACAGCAGCTAGAGCTAAAAGGGTTCTAACAGTCACAAATTTCACCATAGGAGAGAAGGTGTCATAATAATCAATTCCCTCAGTTTGAGTAAAACCCTTAGCAACCAATCTAGCCTTGTACCTCTCTATGGAACCATCAGCTTTAAGCTTAATTTTGTATACCCACTTGCACCCAATAGGCACTTTACCAGAAGGTAGTTTGGTCATAACCCAAGTTCCATTAGCCTGAAGAGCATCAATCTCAGCCTTCATGGCAGCTTGCCACAAGGGATCAGGTAAAGCTTCAGCATATGAAGTGGGTTCCTTAGCAATAGACAAAGCAACAGAAAAAGCTCTATGTGCAGTAGACAACTTAGAATAAGAGAGAGTAGAAGAAATTGGATAAAGAATACCTGGATTGTCAAGGGAAATAGAATCATGGGAAGGTATGAGTGAAGTTGAAGCCAAATTGCAGTGATGATCAGAAATATATGTAGAAGCTAAGTGACAGTGATAATCATGAAGATATGAGGGAGGTTTATGAGACCTATTTGACCTTCTAACAACAGGTAAATCAGGTAAGGGAGCAGCAGAAGGAAGAGGTTCAAGTGGAACAGCAATAACAGATGGAGAAGAGTCCAAATCAGAATGAACAAGATCTGGAAATTCATCAGGAGGTACAGCAGTGTCAACAGGATTGAAAGGAGGAGAGAACTCAGCAGAAATAGGAGGAATGAACTCTGGAAGTGTAGGTTGAGATGGAAACACATTGTGAGAACTAGGAGAAGCACTAGGAGAAGATTTAGGCAGCCAATGTTTAAAGGAAAAGACAGATTCTTTGAAGATAACATCTCTAGAAAGAAAAACAGTTTTAGTGGACAAATCATACAACTTATACCCTTTGGTCCCAAAAGGATATCCAAGAAATATGCATGCCTTTGCTCTAGGATCAAACTTGGATCTGTTCCTAGTTAAAGTAGAGGCATAACATAGGCAACCAAAGGCTCTAAGATGCTGGTAGGATGGAGGATGACCTCACAGTTTCTGATAAGGGGTAAGGTTACCAGAAGAGGAGTAGGAAGTCTATTGATAAGATATGTGGCTGTAAGAACACAATCCCCCCAGAATTTTAAAGGTAAATTTGCATGAAATCTCAAAGCCCTAGCAACATTTAACAGATGTTGGTGTTTTCTTTCAACAACAGCATTTTGTTGTGGTGTTTCAACACAAGACAGCTGGTGTAAAATACCTTTGGAAGCATAGAATGAAGAAAGAGCAAATTCAGGACCATTATCACTCCTAATCACCTTAATGGACACCTTGAATTGATTAAGAATCATTTGAAAGAAGGTTTGAATTAAGGAAGAGGCATCAGATTTATATTTCATTAAATAAACCCAAGTACATCTACTATAGTCATCAACTAAAGTAAGAAAGTATCTTGAACCATTTAATGAAGGAGTAGAATAGGGTCCCTATATATCAGCATGGATCAAATCAAAACAAGATAAGGAAACACTTGTGGACTTGGAAAAAGGTAATTTGTGTTGTTTAGCTAAAGGGCAGACATAACAATCAAAAAGGTTGTTATTATTATTACAAGTACTCAGATCAGGTACAAAAGATGTCAACAAAGCTAATCTTTGTGAAGAGGGGTGACCTAATCTGTAATGCCACAATCTAACAACATTATTTGAAGTAGCAACAGCATGAGAAGGGTCAAGATTACAGACATTGACACTTTTATTGCAAAGAAAAGAAGGTAATCTAGATAAAACCTCTGAAACAGAAGATGGTAAGGTGATGGAATCAGTGCACTGCAAAGTATATAGTCCTCCATGTCTCTTACCCAACCCAATCATCTTCCAATGCAGTAAGTCCTGAAGAAAACAATAATGAGAAAGGAAAATACAGCACCAAGAAGGATTTTGAGTTAGCTTACTTATAGAAATAAGATTGAAAGAAAAGCTAGGAATGCACAGGACATGTTCTAGAGTAAGGGTTGCTGAAATTTTAACAGTGCCAACATGAGTGACCTTAACCATGTCACCATTAGGAAGTCTAACTGAAATCTGAACAGAGGAAGTAATAGAAGTAAAAAAATGAATGGAATGTACCATGTGGTCTGTTGCACCACTATCAAGAATCCAGTCATATGAACCAATGTGAGAGGTATCGACACTGGAAGAGAAGACTGAATGCTGAAGGGAAGGAGAAAAACAAATACCTGATAAGTTTTGAGCTTGAACATCCATTGAAGGCTGAGTAATGATGGTGGCAACTTGGTGAGTATCATCCAAACATGCCTGTGGTGGTGCTTGAGTGCCAAAGTGACAATGAGAGTTCAACAATCTAACCAATTGCTGATATTGAGCCTTGGTGAGTGTGACAGGTTCAGATTGTACAATCCTCAAATTGAATAGACTGTATAGGTAGTTACAAATCAGACTGTATAAGTTGTACATATCAGTGTTTACATCTGTTACTTGTAGTTTTGTACATATAGGAGTAAACTACAGTAGCTTAGCATAGTTAGTGATACGGTTAGGGGGTTCATTCCACGTGTACAGTCTATATTGGTTATTTGGATAGTTGATTACATTTTCCCATCTCTGTTCTCACTATATAAAGAATAGAGTATGATAAACTAAATTAATACAATTCATTTTTTCACAAGCTTCATATCGTTCGTCTCTTTCTCTCTGTATTTTCATTCCTCCATTGATGAACCTCCGAAGCTTGTATGTGATTCAATATGGTATCAGAGCTGAACTAGTTCAGAGATCATTTCAGTTTGGTATTTTCTGATTCTTCTTAGTTCAATTACATTCTTTCTTGATTTCTTAGTGCTTCTTTCAGATCAACTAGAAATTACTTCATTGTGTTCTGTTGATTCTTGCATTAAGATCATCATCTTCTAGGTCTTGATTTCTTTATTGTGTTTGAAATCTTGATCTTAATTCTTCTCTTCATAATTGAAATTGAAATCTTCAATTTTAGGGTTTCAATCTGTTCTTCGATCTTAGGGTTGTTATTTTCTCAATCCGCAGCTTCTGTTGTGATTTCATCAAGATTGTGAATTGCATCTTGATTTGGTTTAGTCTTTATATCATCACACAGAATTTCTTTCTTGTTTTCTTGAAGAATTCTCGAGAAAGTCAATTCTTGGTTTACTTTTGCTCACTGAATATGACTGAGAGTACCTCTAGTGCTACTGTTCCTACTGTCCAGCCTTGGGAAAACACATCTAGCCCCTATTTTCTATCTAGTGGTGATAATCCAGGTGTTTCTTTGGTAGTTCAACCTCTCACTGAAGAAAATTATAACACCTGGAGTAGGGCAATCCTTATTTCTTTGGATGCCAAGACCAAATTGGGCTTCATTGATGGTTCTATCCCTAAGCCTCAATCTGTTGATCATCCACATTACACAGCTTGGTGTAAATGCAACAACACTGTCCTAGCTTGGCTGTTTAATTCTGTTTCTAAGGATTTACAATCAAGTATAGTTTATTTCAAGACTGCTAGAGATGTGTGGCTTGACTTACAGTATAGATTTGGCCAAGGAAATGGACCTACAATTTTTGACTTAAGAAAGGAAATTAGTTCTTTGACCCAAGAAGATTTAACCATCAATGCATACTACACCAAATTCAAAGGACTTTGGGATGAATTTTCCAATTATAGGACATGTACATGTGGTCATCAAGTTGAGGATTGTACCATGTCCTTTCTGATGGGGCTGAATGAGACATATGCAGCTGTGAGGGGCCAAATTCTTCTTATGGAACCTATGCCTCCCTTGAGCAAGGTGTTTTCTCTTCTACTTCAAGATGAGAAGCAAAGAAAAGTGAGTGCTAGGAAGAAAGCCTTGGCTGATACATCAGCAGCTTTGGCAGCTTTTGGGTCCAAACCTGGTAACACTAAGACTTTTGTTAAGTCCAAGAATGGCAGACCACAATGCACTCATTGTGGAGCCATGGGACATGTTGTTGACAAATGTTACAAGTTGCATGGGTATCCTCTTGGGTATAAGTTCAAGAACAAGGGTGGTCAACCTTTTGTAAACAATGTTACTACTGTTGATGATCATGCAAATGAACCCCCTAACCGTATCACTAACTATGCTAAGCTACTGTAGTTTACTTCTATATGTACAAAACTACAAGTAACAGATGTAAAAACAGATATGTACAACTTATACAATCTGATTTGTAACTACCTATACAGTCTATTCAATAACTAGCACAGTGAAGAAATGAATTGTTAATTCTTCCTTGGTAATAGTAAGTGAGAATTCGACTGTTAATAAATGAAAAGAAGGGGAAAAAAATAGAAGAGGAAGACTTGCGTATGAACAAAGATGAAATTAGGAGGGGATGAATTTAAAGAAATTCGCCATTAAATAATAAGAAATATACTAAGATTTAAAACTAAATTAATATATGATAATCTATACTAGTAATATAGTATATATTAAACATTAACAAAATATAAATTAAAGAAAATATATAAAATCATCATTTCTTAATTCATTATATTCAATCATCTGTTAAAATGAAATTCAATATTTTTTAAATCTAGAAAATCATCAAGACATCAATATGTCATCTAGAATAGCTGCATATGTTTATTTTGCACAAAATTGAGGATTCTTTACAAGAAATCATGCGAAATAGATTAGATTCTTAAAATCCATACTTGAGTAGTTCTAATATGAATTTTCATGATTGCATATAAAATCTGTCCATCCATCGTGTAGAATATTCAACATCTTTAACTTGTATACTCATATACATACCCGTGCATTTTCATACAATTTTGTTGATGTCCATGCATCTTTGATTAGATTGCATATATCACATATTTTTAATTATTAGTTATTTATGTTTAATATGTCATTAACTTATTAATATATTTTACATACAATGCTTTTCTTCTTTCATTAATATATTTTCTATCTATTACCTCAAAAAAAGAAGAAAAAAAAAAATTGGTTCGTGACTAACGTGTCTGTATGTACTAGGCATTAGCTTGTTGGTAATTACTCTCAATTATGCCAACATTGCATACATTGAGTTATTTGTACGCTTTTTATTTTTACCATTTTTTATACTGTGATTGTATGATAAGACTTTCTTTTCATCTTCTTTTTTTGGTAAACAATCGTATGAATGATTGTTTATATTGACCATTGTACAGTTGGAGACCAACCTTAGGTTAGGCAGATGAATGATTAGTTCCCTCCTCCCCAACCCCCCCCCAGGCGCCCGATTACTTAGCTCCCATATTTAGTTTATGGGATGTGGATTAGGTTTTTTTATGTAATTATCCTTTTTTATTTTTAACTTAGATGTAAGACAAAAACGAAATTGTGTAAATTTGATGTTGGTTGCTGGGTTTGAGTTTAGACCGTTGAAGTTGATAGAATTTGCGGAAACATTATAAAACAAAAATTATATTTTCATTTAAACATCTTTATACCACACAACTATAGATTCTAAATAAAACAAAATTGCGTACCTCTCTTAGCAACCCAAGTGTGTTGCCTCCCAAGGTATTCACGTCTCTCTCTCTCTGTTTCTTTTTGAGTTTTCAGAAGACTGCCGTATCACTCAATAGTTCTGATGGCCAACCACTAATATGATATATTAAAATCTTATTTTTATTTAAGACTTCTAAAACCCAAGAGATAGATTGGACGTGGGATCCTTAGGGATCCTAATCTTCAGCTGTAGGATTCATTAATAACTTTTTGAACGTTATTGACTTATCTTGAAACTCTTTCAAAAATTATTCCTTAATTTTCTCAAGCATATCAAGAAAATATTTGAACTTCTACAAATCGCAATAATGTCTATCAACACATTGCAATTGACCCTGAAGATTAGAGAATTACAAACGAGACCCCATTACTTACAATTTTATATCTATGTCCTTCCACCATACTATATTCTCACAAGCCACTAGGACTGGATTAATATCACTGTCATGTCCTTTAGCTTATGTCGCCCTTAATTTCTTGATTTCATAATTTCTATTGGACTCCAAAATATCTTTAAAAAACTCTTTAAATATATATACAATATTATATATATGAAAACATTTTTTTTTTTTTTGAAAAAATGTCACTGGCCGGTTTTGTTTTGAGTCCAACTTCAATATGAAAATCAACTGAATATACTATCTTTTTTAGAGACTGGTGGATTCATTGTTGAGCATTTATATATTTTACTCATTACACACATAACCCAACGTGTCTGTATATAGCCTTTAAAATTAGCATCACCAGTTGACACTATCAAAGTTATGTGTATAATAAATAAATATACACAAACCTCTCATGTTTGAGAACAATAGAAAAAACTGTGATAGAATAACATTTTAATTAACAGTGATCACTCCATAAGGTGTTCTTGATCAGATCCAGTTCAATGTATGTACTTGTTACATTACACCCACTTGTCTGCTTAAAGTCACTACCTCAATGATAGAGTAAATCATCCTATCATATAGCAGCACAACAAGTGTAGGCTTTAATGGTAATATTCAATTAATATTCACAGTCTAGAACAATTTAATAATCTATGAAAAATCATTACTCCCTGTTTTTGGTTCCTTAACCATTAACATGATTTTTCTACAGAGGTGACATCATATGCCACATTTAAACAATAAAATATACCTATAAAAAATTATGAATGTGAAAATAAAATTTTTATTACCAAATAAAAATGCATAGTATTGTTTTTGAGGGCAAATAATTCTAACAGAAGTTTGATAATATGAGCAAAAAATATTATTGTTCAAGTTTGAGGGTATGAGCAGAGAAGATTAAATTTGATGGTATGAGAAGAGATGATTTGGAAGAAGAGGAAGTAGAGAGCAGAGTGGGCTTAGGAAGAAGAGAGTCTAACGGTAATAATGTAGAATTGAATAATAATTAAAATAATAGTAAATGTACTGATGTTGTCAGATAAGTACAACTTTTTGTTAAAAAAAATACACATATTAAACTCATAATTAGGGGTTGTTTGGTTTGTGTTTTCAAACACTCATTTTCAGTTTTTAAACATTACACACATTTTCACACACTTTTTTACGCACACGTATTTCAAAAAATTATAAACAACACTACTCAAGCTCCTCTACCAAACGGACCAACGTTTGAAAATATGTTATTTGAAATATGGTACCAAACATATTTTTAGCATTATGAGTACTTTAAATACGTATTTTCACAATACTTTTTAAGCTATAATTTTCACATCATTTTAAACAACAATACTTGAAAACCGCTACCAAACAGACCTTGTTTTCTTAAATTGTATCTAGGACAAAAGCTTGGTAATTTATTACATGTTGACATTTTATGTAGTTTTTGTTATTTGTATAGGTATATATAAAGATAGGTTGTAATAATGATGTTTGAATTTGGAGAATATGGTTTTATAAAATAAAAATTCAAGTTCTGGAATTTTCTAAGTGAAAATTCGAAAATCAAAATTTTTTGAAATTTTCTGCAGAATTTTCTGGTGACTGTTCAGAAAGGTTGAAGAGGTTTCAAGCCTTATTAACAGTTTTATAAAACATTTTAACTCTCCATAAAATAGTAAATTAGTAAGTTTGAGAGAAACACTAGAAATCTCGTGGTCATTATCCAGAATTGCTATATGTAGAATTCAATATCTTGATTGTATCCTAAGGACAAATTTATGATAACCCTTTAGCAAAAATATTATAGAGGACAAATATTGTCTAAAAAAAAAACGATATAGTACCTCTAACTTATCTATTTTTTTGTTTGTCTTTTATAATAACTTTATTCTTCCATTGTTACCATCAGTTTTCACATCTATCAAGAAAGTTTATGTTGTAGGTGAAGTGTTAGAAGTTTCTACCAGAGATTGGAACCCCCTTTCAAGCCCGTGGCTCTGTGCACAGTAGAGGGCCTAGAGGCTCGAAATACTGAGGCCACTCCCAGTACGAGGATGCCCCAAACTCGTCAAAAATTGCAGCATTTTAAGATTGAATTTTGATGTTTGAATCATTGAATGTGAATATAATAGATTGGTTAGTATTTGTTTGCCACGCAGATCAACAAGCTGCATGGTATTTAAGAAAAGATGGCATATTAATTATAATAGAAGAACAAGGACCTAAGAATCTTTTTTATTCAGCAAAAAAGAAATTCCATACACAAATGGAATGATTTCTCTTTAAATTTTTGGGGAAGACGAAATTTCTAAATTCTAAAAGAAATTTTGGGTGGGTTAAGCCTGCTAGCTAGTTTAAGGATGGCAAGGTGTTAAAATTTCTTCTTTTTTTTTTTTTTTTTGTTAAATTTATTACTATATTGCTGAAATATTTTATTGTGTTTTGGGTTGGTACTTGGTAGCAGTTCACAAATTCGTTTCTTTGTTAATTTGGACTCTAATTGGACTCTTGAAAACCTATGGCGGGCTTACCGGGCTACGGCCCATCCAACTTATAGTCATTTCAAACGGAGATTAGGCAAAAATCTGAACTCGACCAACAAAAAAGCAAAAGGCACCGGTTCTAAATTTTCTAAAAAAAAAAAGAAAAAAGCTGGAGATTAAAGCAATTCGATAGCTCACACCAAATAATAATTTTTATTATGTAAATTATCAGAACGTAAATATAAATTATAATGGTCCAAAATTTATTAAGATGGCCCTTTTGGTTTTGAACTTCAATTGAAATTTATTAGATCTGGAAGAGTTTTGAATCATACGAGGGTGAGGGTCTTGTAGGATTGCAACATTATATCGACCCCACCCCAAAATTAAAGACCTTTCATATTATAAAGTGTGTTGACTTACTCTAAGCAGCAAAAATATAATAAAATTAAAGTATCGGTTTTTTTTTTTTTTTCCTTTTCTTATAAGAGAATATATGGTGTATCAAGCATATGTAATGCCTCTTTTACATAAAAATTCACCTTTATACGGAGAGATGTTAATCATGTTCGTATTACACCATATATATTTTTTGCTTTTGTAAGCTAATACTAAACCTTACAAGACTTAATACTATCAATTCAGTAATGTAAACTCCAAAAATACATGGTATTATCTCATATAATGGTTGCGTGTCTAACTAAATATAATTTACATTGACACTAACTTTTTTGAGAAAAATGTCATTAAGAAAAAAAATAAAACTCTATAAACCCAATAAATTTATCTTAACGAGAGTGATTTATGGTTGAGGAGGGTACATGTTTGCTTCTTGGTTAGGGCACTGCATGGTGAAGTCATGGATTATTTTCTTGAAGTTGGAACATTGAGGCTATTTGTTTTCCTAGAAGATTCCTACTAAGAAAAAGTGAATTCACTGAATTATACACCCAATATATCACATCTCATTGAAACTGATTAATGATTGAGGAGGGCACATGTTACCTCTTCTTTATGGCACTGCATGATCAAATTATGGATTTTCTTGTAGTTGGAATGGATAGCCGTATCTTTTGGATTGATTTTTTGGTTGGGCTAAAACAATTTGTCATAGAGAATCTATCATGTCCTCCCTGCCCATATGGTTGATGTGACTTATATTTCTCTTTGCAAATCCGAGTAAAAAAATTTTGTTTCTTGTTAGGCTAAATCTAACAAGGATTTATGATATGTGAAAATACATGGAAAAAGGAAAATCAGAGTACAAACAAACCCACAAAAATATCATTGCAGTGGTAGTTGTTAATTGTTAGAGTAATCTAGGGATGTCAGCAAGAGAAAAATGTCAAAAGGAACAAGAAAAAGTCTTTGATTTTCATCTCACAAGAAGGGGCAACCAGTCCACAATTCGAATTTTCAAAGAAGTACCTTCTTTAGTACTACATTCAATTAAGTTTATTTTCTATGAAGATCAGTTCCATGGTTTGACATAGTGCCAATTGATTATAGCATAAGTAAGTGCACTGTCTGTTTTCAAATATGCCAAACAAAAAAGAACGCGTTTGTAACATTTGTGGGATAGTCTTTGAAGTTTGGACAAGCATCAGATTTCTAATTTTTAACTCTATAGATTGAGATTCGAAGTTAATCCCCTTAAGTTATTAATTCTATTTCTCCCACCTGTCTTGCAATGAGCAATTACTCACCACTCAGAACTCTCACCTTGCCAAATTTTCAAGTAAAGGTAGAATTGAGTTGATCTTCAAAGTTGGTGGAATGTCACATTGTGCTTTCTCTAAATCTCATCGGAACTGGAATATTTGATTGTACTTGGCCTTGAAGTTAGAGACTGTGCCACCTCCGAACGCTAACACGAGCAAATTTGGGCTTCAATTAGGTCACATGCTAGGTTACTAGTACTAGCCCCATCTCAAAGGGCTCAACTAAATGCCCCAATCATTGATGTTTAACAACACGACACAACACAAACTTGAAACTTTGTGGTCACAGCTGAGTCCAATTTCAAAGCCCAAAAACACGAAAAGCATCCAAGAAAAGTTCTGAAAACTTGGGGGGAATATATGCCATCAAAATGGACCATACTGTGGTCCTATCAAAAGGGACCCAAATGGGCCAAAAAGGGCTTAAAATGCTTCCCCCAAAGAAAATTGAAAGCCAACAGCCATTAGAAGAGAACTTTCTCCGAATCTTGGTTCCGCAAAATGACAGACCGAGACACATGTCACTACTCTAGTGGGGCCACGTTTCAACAACCAGGACCAGCCAAAAAGTGCACGCGGGATAGCACGTGATGTGCCACGTCAGCAAGAAAGAAAGAAAGAAAGAAAGAAAGAAACAACCCCTTCTTCCTCTCTCTTTCAGATTTCGATGACCCATAAACGACAGGTCACTTTGAGAAGAAGGGGGCACATGCCCCCACTAAGTTTTGCTTTTCCTTTATTTTCTTTTCTTTTCTGGGGGTTTTAATCAGTGGGTCCCATCTCACACACCCACGTGACACCGTCACGAGAAAGCGAGAGCCGCACCGTCTTGCCTCGCAGCACGTGCTCTCACGTACCCCCAATTGGTCCTATTACAAACACACCAATCCCCTTTGCCCGTACTTCTGTTTTTTTTATAATACTTCCAAAACTGTTCCCAATTCCATAAAAATTGAAAATTACTAGTAATAATGAATGAAGTATAGCTATCCATTATAGGTAGTCAGGAAGGATAGCTGCCCAGTAGCCTAATGAGGGGCTCGGATCCAATCCATTTTTATGAATTTTCTTTTTTGTCCAGAAGTCTCTTTATCTAAGATTCAAGTGGGGATAAATAAACTATTGTCATAAAATAAATAGATGTCTCTTTCGTATTATAACACAAGTGAAAATCCACTAGTTTCAATTTGAGAGACAAGTAAACCAGTAACTATTGCTGACGTTCTCTAGATAGATAAATAGTGAATATTAGCTATTGATTTGTTGTATTTGGTGAAACACTTTACATTTTGATATTTAGAGCCTCTCCAAGACTCCAACTGATATTGCAGATTTTCAAATAAAATAAAAAATAAAAAAACTGAATTTTTTAAACCCAAATTGGAGAGAAAACCTCACCTTTTTTTTTTTTTTTTTTACCTACATAGAACATTTGCATAAGTTTCAATGCTCTTTTGGTTCCAAAAAAAAAAATAAATAAATGCTCTTTTAAATTTGGTACAAAAAATTATTTGAACTAAGTCATTTGCAAATACTCCTACATCAGACTCAATATTTATTTATCTACTTTATTTAAATATTATTTTTTTCTCTTTCCTTGCAGTCCTCCATACTTAACTCATTTTGGCTAAGACACCGTAGAAACACACAAAGCCACCTGACCCAACCACATAAGCACACTCTACTCTACCACAAATACTTATACTTCAGTTAAAATCACCACCAACTTAGAGTTTACAAAACCAAACCACCACCTGACCTAGCCACAAACCACCGATTTATGTATGAGGGAGAGGAGGCCATTGGCATATGAACAATACTCAATATTAGTATTGAGTTGAGGTACTATTCATATGTTATTACTTTCCACTGGCTTGTTAAGTATAATATGAGTCATTTTTGGGTTGATTTGGTATATATTTTGTTTAAAAAACAGCATATATTATTTTGATGCTAATACTCTTACTTTTTCAAACACACTTTCCAATAACCTATTGTATTTTTCTTTATTTTATTAAAATAATAGTTTTTTTAAGATAGAGAGGGCTGGGTGTGTGAGAAAGAAAACAATTTTTTTTTATTTGTGTGAGAAAGAGGATCAAATATTTTAATCACTAAAATGTGTCTAGAGAAGCTACAGTGTTCTCCAAGCCAAGAGAGTTATTGTAGCTCATCCAAAAAAATATTTCAAAAAATAGAGAGAATAGTAGAGCTTGATTTTGAGGGTTTACTATTTGAAATAGAGAGGATTTTAATTTTGCTTAGTCTATTGGAGATGCTCTAAGCAAGAGCTTCAAGCCCTTGGTATTGTAGAGGATTGAACTAAGTGTCGACAACATGGTGAATGGAACTGATTGAAGTCATCAACAACGACAAGTTACAATTATTTGGATCGAGCAGGACAAAGGAAGCCCACCTCGACACCTTGCTAGTCTCACCACATTAATTGATTCCTTAGGAGGAAAAAAACCATAGTTGTACAAAGTAGTAGTAATCTCATATTAATTGCACTCAAACAACATCAAATCAATAATTAAAAAAAAAATGTTAAGCTTTAGGGCATGATATGGGGTAGAGAGGAAGGTGCAATTTGCAAGTATAAAAGACATCAGACATGAAGGAGTGATTTTAACATACCAGATAATTAGACTATTATTCTAAAAATCCTAAACTAATATTATCATCAGATAGTCACTACTCACTAGTGAACATTGTTTTGAAACCCGGACGGGACCGGACGGTCCGACCGGGAAAACCGGGAACCGGAGTGAATTTCGGATTTTTTAAGCCTCCAGAACCGGGCATTGAGGCAAATTTCGTGAACCGCATGAACTGGGGTTGGATCGCACAGTTCATGCAGAACCGGTGGCATGAACCGTGCGGTCCAACCCCGGTTCAAGCAGCCTGTTAAATCCCAAAAATTCAGAAAATGCAATTGGAAGGAGTAAAACCCCGGCCGGTCAGAAATTTGGCTGAAGCCCAACCACTCAGCCAAACTTGTAGTTGGTGCTCAACAATAATAAAAAAAATATTTGAAGTAAACTTAATGCAATTTTTTTTTATTTTATAAAAACAACTTAACACAATTCTATTCTACTTAATTAAATTATCCATCTCTTATAAGGAATATAAAAAAAATATAATTAAAATCCTTCAAAGATATTCAACTTTACTTCAAAAATTAATCATAAATTTTAATGTTTTCATGGTTATTATTTTATTAACTTTCTTATTTAATTATTAAATACATGCTTGAAAATCATTAAATTTCCCTCACATATATAGATATGTTAGTCAATTTTGCTAGTTTTATAAATTTAATATTTATATTTAGGCTTTAATTAATTATTAAATTAATTATGATATCATCACGGTTCGACCCCGGTTCAACCTCGGTTGGACCTCAAAAATCTTGAACCTCTCTCTTTTACGGTTCAATAAACGGTCCGAGTTTGAAAACCTTGCTAGTGAACCCTACGAGGACAAACCAATTTCACAACTAGCTTTGTTGGTGTCTATATATATAAAAGCCGATGAAATGAAACATCTTAATTTCCATGGTCTTCCCCACTTAAAGAATCCCACCTCCCATAAATATCTATGTGTATCGGAGGTTGGGATTACGGAGTAAAAAATGAAAGAACCTTAAACTTTTAGAGGCATAAATGAATTTGCTATCTTTATGACAGTATTTCCCACATTTACAAAGTTTGTTATAGGGTTACAAGTAGATTAGTTTTTAGGATACAACTACACCAAAATTGTTCAAACATAATTACTGGAGAATTGTATAATTCTCTCTAATGTTGAAAAAATCTGTTCAAAAAATGAATATGAAAAATATATTTATAGACAGTGAAAAGTAGCATTTGAAAAGGTATTTTTGGAAAGTCATTTTAGTTAGTAAAAGCAGTAAAATTCATTTTTTGATTGTTATTACTTATTATTCATTAGAGATTGAAAATGTGATCTCATTCCCTCTTCTTCTTTTTTTCTTCTTTTTTTATCTGAAAAATTATGTAGATTCTATACTTTCAATAATTATCACTTTCAAGTGAGACTGCCCTTGCTTGAGCAAGCTTTATGAACTCACTTAAGTGTCTGTAAAGCAGACATCCTTGCTTGTATCCACTCATTCTCGCTTGTACTTTTACATATCCTTGCTTGAACCTCGATCGAGCAAGCTCAACCAAATGTCGATCGACGGTATGTATTTGCCAATTTGTCCATTTAGTTTCCAATCACATTCTAGTTGCACTATCCTTGTTTGAGCGAACCGCTAAAACTTTGTTTTTAATTTAAACTTTTTTCTCTTCATTCCATTACTTTCAAAGTTAGATTACTCAAATACATTATAACCTACACTTGTATATCCCTATATATATCACATCAAATATATCTATCCTCCTTTCTCAAAATGTGCGAGTAACGCATACTTATTAACCTTACACATTGTGGTAGGAAAAAGTATAGTATGTATCGGAGATATATAACACCCTTCTTATATGAATGTAGATTTTATAAGCACGGAACTCACCTGGTGTTAGAGAGCATTACATGTGTGCAATGCACCAAATAAATTCTCATGTTAAGGAGATACATATAGTGGCGGCATTACTTATGTTTTAGGGGGTTCAAATGAACCCCCTGACTTGATAAAAAAAATTATATGTATAAAATATTAATTTATTAGTTTAATTTACTTTAAATATATTTTGCACACCCTGAATTAAATCTTGCACACTCTGACATAGATCAGTTCAGCCCAATACTAAACAACCATGTAAATCATTTCATCTCAAAACCAACCAACAACATAAATTGCAGATTTCTCTCTCATGAATATCTTTTCTCTATCTAACTATCGGTATCTTTGGGTCAATAATTAATACAGTGCATGTGGGTTGAGTTTTGTCATTTAGTTTAAAATATTTTTATAAAAATAATGACAAATAGATAATGACAATTACATAAAAATAAAAAATGTTATACAAACTTTACAAAATAAAATTATTACACTACTTACATTGACAATAAATAATGAAAACTCATAATGATGTCAAAATATGAAAACTTATAAATGGAAATAATAAAATGTCATGCATTTGCATGATTTTTATTTTTAAATAACTCGATATATTCAAATTCTTTTTTATTGAATTTTATTTAATTTAAATTTCTCAATAATCCCCTGTGAAGAAATCTCAAAACCACTACTGGATACATAACATAATTATCTCTAAAAAAAAGTTACATTGTGATAGGAAAAAGTATCATATGTATCGATGAAAATAGATTCCACAAGTTAGGGACTCACCCTGTATGAGAGGGCATTACAATTGTGCAATGCACCAAATAAATTCTACCGTTAAAGAGATACATAACATAACTATCACTAGCATTGACATAGGTAACAGGTTGACCCGCAACCTCCTTCCATTTTCAAACCTCGTTGTACACCCTGTCCCTTAATAATAATAATTAACATAAAGTCTGCCATATCCACGCAAAACAATCCTAGATCCCTCCCCATGGCTTTGTGTTGCATAAAAGTCTTATTACCATACTGTGCAAGACTTAACTGAATAAATGCATAACTTGACCTGTTGACCTAATGGATCCCTTATAAAGGAAGACATAGCTATAGAAGAGTTTTGTACCATTTGACTTTTAATCTTTGACAATATATATGTTCTTAGGTCATATTAATTTGCGATTCTAAAAAAAAAGTTACATTAATTTGCAAATTTAAAATTAAAAAAATTGAAGAATAATTAGAAATATGAGTTAATTACTGGATATGAGAAAAATTAGGGTAGAAAAAATAAGATGAACGTGAGGGGGAAAGAATGCTAAATTTTTAGGTGTTTTACTTTTGTTCGGATGAAAAGAGAATTTAAAAAAAAAGGCTAAATTTTAGAGAATGAAAAGATAAACATGAAGGAAAAAATTCGAAATTTTAGGAATTCTTATTTTGAATTCAAAATAAAATTTGTTATTTTACATTTATATCATATTTCTAAGAGAAGTTAGTAAGTTATCCTTTATTAATAAGGGTATTTTTGAACTACATAAAAGTTTAATTGAAAAATGAGAATCCTTTTATAAATAATATAGATGTAATCCAATCGTGGAATTTTCTAAATATGAATTCAATAACAAGTAGCTAAATGGTGTAACACTAAATGGTTTTTATGGGATATGACTCTAAAATGGCCAAGATTGATGACAAGGAAGACTTTGAGTGGCACAAATGGACACAAAATTCTGGATTGAGATCAGGCACATGCAATGCCCACTTTTCTCTCACATATTATTTTACTTTCTTACTTTTTTACTTTAACATTTTTTACTTCCTTTTAATACTTTTTTATTTAATTGTTGAGATTGAAGACTGCTTTTTTCAATTCTCAATCTCAACCATTTATCGCTAGAAATTGCACGTCTCAAAACTCAAGTAAAAAAAACCAAGGAGAGTTTGGGCATTTCATAATACACTTTTTTTTTTTTTGGGCTGAATTATACACTTAATAAATAGTAGTGTGAGACACACACATACTCAACGGACTCAGACACACGCAAACGGCGAAACCGTTAAAGATAACTAAACGACCGTTAAAACGTGAAACGGAACACGGAACGAGGTGGGAGGGAGTGAGGGGGTCCCCACCGCACGCGAGCCGGCAGGCAGTTTCAACAGATCAACGGCAGGGGATGGGCGCACGTGACCTGCTGGCCCCTCACGTGCGTTGCGTACTGCTCACACGTATATAGAAAAACACAAAACAAACCCCTCTCTCTCATATGATGGGGTCCCGTCACGTCATTATGTCACAGACGTATGCATATCACATGGCTTCCCCCTCCTCCCATGGAGTACTACACTACCATTCATTTCCAAAGTTCAAAAAAAAAAAAAAAAATTTCACTTTCCACTTACCATTTTTCTCAAATCGCTCTATTCTATATTTTCATATGCATTTACTTATTACAAAATTCAATAAAATCTCATAATATTCTCACACTATTTATGTTTTGAGTTATGATAGATTCATACAATTTTTTTTTAATTTTAAATTTAGTTTGACTTATGGTGAATAAATACCTTATTTATGAAAATATTATAATATTTTACTGTAGCGTAATAAAACTCTTTCAAACATCAACATCAATTAGAACCATGCCTATGAATAGTAAAAGTTTTATTTTTTTTATTTTTAGAAATGAACGGTACAAGTTGGTTTTCTTGGTTTTGGGTGTTACATAATTTAGAATAAAATAGCCTTTTTAAAAAAATATTAATAATAAAGATATAAATATCACTTTTATTTAGTGGTCAACTTTAAGTAATTTTCACATTGATCCATCATTTTTTTAATTTTAATTATTACTCGTGATTAATCTCTTAATAAGTTACAATAAAAATTATATTACTATACTTTTTAAATAAATATAGCTTTGATAATCTAAGGCATTTTATCAATAAAAAAAATAATATATAAATTTATATGATGCATGTCACCATCCATCCTATTCTTGTCATGGAGTTTTTTAAAATTTTATAGCCCATTTTTATTATATAGTTGATCCACTTTAATCAAATGATGGTAACCCAAAAGAATGAATAAATAAACAAAGATGGGGGAACTTAAAAAAATAAAAAATAAAATAAAAAAGAAGATGGCGTAATATTGGTGGGGGCCCACCAACATCGCTACGTGAGTTGGCCACGTGATTTCGGAGGCTGACGATGTGGTGGGCAGACGTTTTTAATCACGTGATGCGGTGCGGATTCCACGGAGAAATTGACACGTGTCGATTTAAAAAATAAAAAGACGAAATAGATAATAATTACTTCTACAATCTCTTTATTTAAAGCTTCAGATTTGTTTTTCCTTTTTTTTTCCTTTTTTTTTTAATAATTAAAAGCTAGTGAGTTAATGAATGTGTTTTAATTATCCTATGATCCTAAATTCCAAAGACACGCAAAAAGAGGATTAGTTAACTGATCCCTAAACTGATTCCTTAGCAAAGGAATGTCCATGTTACAGGGGAAAAAAAAAAAAAAAAAAACACACTCTGTTACTAAAAACAATCCCAAAAAAAAAAACCATTATTATTAAAGCCATCTTTGTAAGGTTCCGCTATTTCCGCGTTTGCTTTTTTTCCATTTTCATGAAAATAAACTTTTATGTTGTCCTTTGAGAAAAAAAATGCTATTTTCAGTTATTTTCCAACAAGGCTGTTTTGTTTTTTTGTTTTTTGCTTTTTCTTTTTGCCCTCAAGAGTCAAGACATGAGAAAAGAAGCATGTATTGTCAACTAAAGATTAATAGTATTTTAATGACTTGTGAGTTATGAGAGACTCTCATCTCATCTCTAAACATGTGATGATCTATAATGTTTCACGTTTTGTCCTATTAATTGGAATATTGGATAAACTTCAACTCTTTGAATTCATACCCAAAAATAATAAAATATATATTAAGAAAGAAAAATGTTACGCCAGCAGGTTTTTTTCGACATTTTCATAATAAATAGTAAAAAAAGGTCCAATGAGTTCGTATTAAAACAAGTAATAAATTATTAATTAAAACTTAGGGCATGTTTGGTAGACTATAATAGGCGCTATAATGTAATAGTTATTTCTATAGTTTAATTATTTTTTAGTTTAGTTATGTTTTTATTACAAGGAGTAGTCATTCCTTATGAATAGCTATTCTTCAAAATAAGGAATAATTATTCCTCTTTAAAAGGTTATATTAGCTATTTCTTAGTAAGTACAATAATTTCAAAACTTAATATATTTCCAAATAAGTAAATTTTCCATATACATCTAACAATTATAAAAATAAAAAATCATAAAAAATAAGACATATCTCTCTTAAATTTAAAAATAACAATTTTTAAGGAGATATAATTGTATGAGTAAGATATTTCCTAAAATAAATGTTAAGTTTTATTCTAACGTTATAATTCACAACCAAACTAATGAATATGTTTAGTTATTATATTACAACACACCTTATTACTAGTAATAAAAATTACAATTCTTATCGTAATCTTCGTTTAATGTACTAAACGTATCCTTATTGTAAACGTTGTTGGAAAGAATAAGTCGTTTTTTATAGCATATTTTAAGTCCCAAGCATAAGTTAGCTTTTACCAACTGTTCCACCTAATACATGGGACTTGCCGAACCTATCAAAATCATGTCTTGAACTTGGACATTTTCAGCTGATGTTCAGGGTTTGAAAAATGAAGAAATTTGATAAATTCATCATACTTCAAACTCCTTGATTCCGATCCACAAATTCAACAGCACAAGTGCAGGTTTTTTGTACTTGGTATAGACTCTGTAGACCTCGCTCACCACGCCAACCTTTGCCAATTTAAGAGACAGTCCGGTTAATGTGCGTCTTTAATCATCCATTTAAGAAAGGATTCGGTGAACGTGTGACAATTTAAGGCACACATTAACTATTTATTTTAAAAAGTTTTTATGAAAAATTAAAAAAATTGTCAATACAGTGAATTATTTTTTCATAAAAAAATTTTCTAAAATAATTTACTAATGTATGCCCTAAATCGCTTTAAGGGAAAAGAGAAAGTTTCGAATCTTAAATGCTAATAAGATATTGACAAATGACAATCAAACACGAAGAACTTTTAACAAGTGTCTACTCTTTGCTTCTTCTGTTTTTTTTTGACAAATTCCCTTTCTTTGTCTTTTGATAAATACTCTTTGCTGTAACTTAGAGAAAAGAAAAATAAAATTTTAATTTGGAAAACCAACGTCCCTATCTGTGTACATGAACCTAGTGTGCTGTCTCTATGTACTGGAATCTTTTATTACTTTATTATAAGTTGTTTTTTGTAGGTAAGGCTAGAAACATTGAGGTCTCAATTAATTAGTAATGCTATTCTCACAAGTTAACGAATTTTTTAGTTGTGAAGTTTAATATTATTTTCTTATCATTATTTTATCTCTCGCTAGACTTTAGTTTATTATTCATGATGGGGATAATGGCATAAATGATAAACATATCAAACAATAATTTATAAATTCTTGTTGGGGGGGGGGGGGGGGGGGAGGATGGAGGGAGTAATATTATAATTAAAAAAGTTTATTTGTGTATAAAATTCAAACGTTTTTGAGTATTTCCATATTTTTTTTTAATATTAAGATCACTATTTCAAAGATTTCAATTCACTAGTCCATACATAGAGCATAAAACTTAGTTCTCGTTTTCACTTCCACTACAATTTAGGCTCTTTTGGTTTTGGGCGTTTGAAAAGTTGCTTTTATTAAGGGCATTTTGTAATTACAACTCAAATGGTGCAACGTAAAAACACAAAAAATCACAATGGTAAGGTTATTAAGTGCGATTTTGAAATCTTACCAAATGTCAAAATATACATTTACAAATACTTTCGTGTGTTTTTTTTTTTTTTTTTCGCCAAAAAACGCAATCAAATAAGCATTTAATCTCACCTCGCCAGCGTCTTGTAATGGTAGTAAGACCTTGAAACCTTTCAACAACTACCTTTACCTCATTTTCATAATTTGAGATTAAATAGACCACTCCAAGGAGTGATTTGCAATTGTTTAGTCGACAAATGTCAAAATTGTTCATGTACTAATATAATAAGCTGCAAGCTAGCTAGGACATAGTAGCCCAATGGCATGTCCAACTCTCTCTTTTCCGAATATCATTCCATACTACATGTAACGGAAGAAGAAAGCTACAATTTACTTAGGGATATAATTTTCGTCAAAATTGATATAGAGGAAAGTTACACCAAGCCACTACGTGCTAAGTATTCAATACTATACCGGTATTAGCCAATATGTATAAAGCCAACAATTAAATCAATATTGATACGTTGAAACGTATTGATTAATATCCGTGCGTAGTGGTTGTATTAGAGATTTTTCGAGCATTGCTGGTATTAATATTTTGGCTGTTACAAGGAAAAATAATTTTAAAATTATATAAAACATGTTAGTAGAGCTATACAGTGTTTTAATGTACTTAGGCTTGTATTTAGACTAATAAAATATTTGAATTTTTAAATTTTATGGTACGCATTGATTGGATATGACTCTAGTTATTCTTTTTTTTTTTTTTTTTTGATTGGATATGACTCTAGTTAATTATTCGGATACGGAACATTGTATGACATTTCATTTAATTCTACATACAATACGATTCAGAACTTATTATATTGGTACGGTCTAGTCCATTTCCTTCTTCTCTTTCTTTTCTTTCTTTCTTTCTTTCTTTCTTTTTTTAAAGAAGAAATCCATTTCCTTCTCAATAGGGATTGCTTGTAGCTTTTTAGTTGTATGTTGATAATCTCTTGTTTATTATCTTTTTTGAATAAATTTTTATTCATCTAAAACATAATTTTGATTTTTTATTGGTTTAAAAAATCTAACACACACACATATTGACTTATTGACTTATCCAAGTATTATCACATAAGTAAAATACATATATATTTTTAATTTAGCTGTAGAGTTACAAATAATGTTAAACCATGTTACTTTCAACTAGTTAGAACTCATTGTCTTTATTTGAGTATTATCACATAAGTATAATATGTATTTTTTAATTTAGTTTTAGAGTTGTAAATAATGTTAAACCATGTTACTTTCAACTAATTAGAACTCATTGTCTTCATTTGATATAGAAAACAAATATTTATTAAATAATTTTAGTTAAATTGGATAAGTGTTTTTTACAAAATAGCTAATTTGATTTTAGTTTTGAGTAACTTTCTTAATTAACATATATCATAATATAAATATTTTATTTTGTCAAACTTTCCTATTCATTGTACGAAATTAAAAGATCTGAATGAAAGATATTTGTTCAATGGTGATTGCTTTTTTATCAACATACTAAAACCCCAATTGATTTATGTATAATTTAGATTTGAATCCAAAATATTTATTTAACAACAATACCCGTACCAATTAAACTGACTGAATATTATATCCACCATTTAACCTAATTCGGAGGGATTATTACCCATGTTTTACTTATTACTATGTTATAATAACTTGCTCATGAAACAACAATAACAATGATGATATGATTTTACTTGACTTTCATGCTGAGTATAATGAACACTTTACTTGATTCTAAAATTGAGAAAATTGAAAAATGGGTATTTGATATAAAATTAAACTATAATTAAAAAGTTAATTTGAATTCTGATTTTGCTTATGCTTCAATTTTACTATACAATATATTATAATAAACATTACTATTAATTCTTTTCTTTTTCCTCTCTTGAGTTGTTGGGTTTTCTTACCATGAAAGGGACCGAGGCAGAGGGGTGGTAGAATTTGGGTGGTTGGTTGGGCCATCACAGAAGTTTTTGCGTCTATATATTAACGCACGTAATTTTGTATTTTTGCACGTGAGTTGGGGGGTCAACTCACGTGGCCCACCCTTTGCATCTGTGACGACAAAGTATGAATATGACCGCACATCACTTTTCACGTTACATCTCTCTCTCTCTCTCTCTCACAGACACACACACGCACACGGTGACCCAAAGGCACCTCTTCTGGGTCCAATAGCTACAGGCCTGCTGTTGTAGTAGTTCTGTATACTGTAGTTGTTGTAGTAGTCTCTCTCTCTCTCTCTCTCTCTCTCTCTCTCAGTCACCACTCAGCACCACTACTCTCTCCACCCTAAAAACAACAAAACCAGTCACGTGCTTGTGCAAAAAAGAAAAAGGGTGTTTCTGCGCCACTCGTCTTGCGCTTTTGGTTTTTTTCGAAGAGTTTTTTGGTTTATCACTTCTAGTGCACAGATTTTGAACAGATTAAGCTTACATCACAAAAAGAGAAAACAGAACAAGATCAAACTATCTTGGCTTTATTATGAATTTTATGATTGTTCAAAGTTGAAAATTTTTATCATGGCTACCTTATCCTATTATATGGACCGTTTGGTTGGACAATTCACATATTTTCATTCTTTTAGTAAATATTCTTTTTTGAAAAAATTACTTAAAAAAAAAAAAGGCTTATATCATATTCTAAATTAGGTTTAGAGTTTTTTATTTTGTCAATAAAAGCCTCATATTTAGGGTCCGCTTGTTTGGAGAATGAAAAAATGGGAGGATAGAAAATGAGCAAGAGATAAAAAAAGTAGGAAGATAAAAAATATTTAAATTTCTCTCATATGTGTTTGATTGGAAGGATAGAAAAGTGGAAAGATGGAAAACTGTGAAAAATGAAGTTGGTATAAATTTAAAATTATGTTCCTATTAAATAAAACAAAAGACAATACAATTTTTTTTTACACATTTATATATTTAAAAAATTATGTATAGACATTTCACTTTTTTTAAATTAATATTTTAAAGGCACAAGCCAGATCATAAAACTGGTGAAAAAAAAAAGATAGAAAGGAAAGTGATAAAAACAAAAGAAAGAAAAAGAAAAAAGTGAGATAAAAAAAAAAAAAAAAACAAAAAAAAAAAAAAAAACAAAACAAAACAAAACAACGTGAACGTGCATGTTAGTACCTGAAAAAAAAAAGGGAAAATAAACTATGGAAGAAAGTGATAAAAACAAAAGAAAGAAAAAGAAAAAAGTGGGATGAAAACAAAAATCATGAAATAACGTGAACCTGAAACAAAGAAAAAAAAAGTTAGCAAAGAAGAATGTGAGGGGCATTTTGGGCAATTCTTGTTAGTGAGCTTTTCTCCACAGTTTTCTCTCCATTTTGAAGAGAAAAATTTTTGGTAGACTTGGAGAAAAAACAATTGACCCTACCATTTATTTTCATTCCTCTTCATCCAACCAAACACATTCTAAAAAAGTTTTCTTTTTTATTTTCTCTCCAAAGTTTTCTATCCACCCTATTTCACCTCCAAACAAACACATTCAAAAAAATTTCAATTTGAAACTTCTGTTGGTCTTTGACTCTTTGTTGTTTCAGAGAGTCATTACAAAAATGAGAAACTTTTAATAAAACTACGTGTTTCCCATAAAACGTACTTATTTATAAATCAATTGTAATTAATTAATCAAATCCATTACTACAGGCAATCCCAAAGACAGACGATTTCTCTTCCGCTCCTCATCCAAATGATTGTTTAAGAATCGGTGCAAGGTATTCACAAAGATGAAGGCACAAAGACTAATGCAATAGCTACATTATCGGAGAGTCTCAACAAGGTGTTGAAGGTGAAGCGGACATATTTGGGTGACTTGCCAAGACAATTGGGCAAAAATGGTCCGTTGCATAGTCACATAACTAGGGGCTAATCTCCTATCAAAAAAAAGAAAAAAAAAAAAATCTAGGCGCTAATCTGGCACTTAATAGCTAGATCAATCACAGAGATAAAAGGAATGACCATTTTGAAAATGAAATCAAACTTGATAAACCAAAATGTGAAAATGAATTTTTTTTTTTTTCAAACTTAAAGAACCAAAATGAAAACAACTCCAATTTTAAAAGTCGAAAGTGTAATTTAGACTAAACAATTAATATGTGCTAATTAAATTTTTCTTTGAATCCATTAATTTTAAATCCAAAATCTACCTAACACCCCCCCCCCCCCCCCCCAAGAAAAGATGATAGTCAATGCTGATCTCCACACAATTGACCATACATCCCTTTTGATTGTGCTTATTCCAAGTTCATAAATAACTTGTCCTGCATCACACATCACATGCTTAATTCAATACAAAGTATAGGGAGGTAAAGTGGCACTATTACAGGCCAATGGAGCTAATTGATCTTGTTTCTGTGAACTGTGAAGGCTTGGAAAAAGTAGCTCAAAGCAAAAACACACTTTCCGAATCATAAAAGTAAACGTTGCTCATCATGGTGTCGCACAACTGGTTTCTCTAGGCCATATGGGAGGTTCTTGATTGATAATCTGATACGTATAATTGTGATGCAAGTTTTGAATATTTAGCGGTGAACCCTATGGTTAGTAAATTAATAAGTTAATCATGAAACTAATTGGGGGGTTATATATGGTGACGAATCTTCTACAAAGGACAATGAGATGGAAAGCGAAATTCACAAGAACCAATAATATGTGGTTGATGCGGAGTAATCTTAATAAGATAAGATGGCATTAGATTTACCAACTACTCACAACAAGTGCACTGGATGTGGGGCATCATTTGTCTATTAAAATCTATTTATGATTCATGTGATAGGATGCACTTTAATTATAATCACGTTGCATTCTATTGCTTAAGCATTCTTTAATCTTTACAAACAAACCACATATAAAATAATAATAAAAAAAGGAAAGAAATAAAGTTTATTTACCAAAGTTAATCTTAAGGAGTGATTTTTTTTTTAATCCTACTAGTAATTTTTAACCTTGTTTCCCGCTCTAATATCTAAGATTCGATTAATGAAACATAGACAAGTGATGATTCCCAAACTGTAACACTATTATAAGATTGATTTAGAAATTCTTTGATGCAAGTTCTTTCTCCCAAAAAAAAAAAAGATTTTTATCTTTAATCCTAAAGGATTGATCTAGTGATTTTCAAGGTCTCAAAAGATCCTTGATTCAAAACTCTTACCCAACCTCTTAGGGTGAGATCATTCTCAAGAAAATTTTTCTTATAATTACTAGTATGTGTGAGACGGAAGGATCGCAAATACTTTAGGAAATAGTCAAACGACTCTCAAAGAGTTTTAAAACACCCATGTTAACCATCCAAAAAAAAAAAAAATCATCTTTATTTTAAGTATTTATAAGTTCAAATGATTACTATTTTGTCACATGATCTTTTATTTTATTTTTTAAAATGTCACATGATCTTTTGATTATAATTTCCAACACTGTATAATTTTATAGGCTTATTCCCCTGGAACAAAGTAAAGCTGGTTCCACCTAATGGGTAATGCATGTTCCCCAACATTATATCATATTTTTCAAATTAAGCACATAAAATATTAAGCTAGAGTAGACACAAATCAAAGATGAGGTTTCTAAGAATTTGCTGAGACACTAGTTATATGGATTAGAAAAGCTGAGAACTAGCGGTGCCCATTTGTCTAATAATGATCGAGTGAGTTTGAAAGTATAATATATATAGAGAAACTAGGTACAAATTATGAATAGAGAACACCATGTTCTGCCAATTTTAATACTATTCAAAGAAATGTTTAAGTAAAGAAATGAATGAATGAACCACTATGTACAAATTGTCACGCCAAGCTGTTGCATTGTATCTATGTATGCACCACTATGTGAATGCTCGCCATGATTGTCGGAGCTAAAGGACAACAATTTTTTACTACGATTAAAGATTCTTTACAAATTAAAAAAATTATTTACAAATTAAAAAAATTAGAACTAGAATCCGTGATATGTAAGGTGTACATGTGAAATTTAAAGGCTGGCGCATGCCAAATTAGGGTGCCATGAAAAGAAAAGGTATGATAGAAAATAAGGAATTAAAAAAAAAATTCTTATTATTTTTGTTTTATTTTTAATTACTTTTCAGCAGTTTATAGAGGCCTACTTAGCAAAATGACACGTCCAAGTACCTTCCTCATGGATTGTGAGGATGGACAAGATTCCTTCTCTTTTTTATTGGGTCCACTAGAGACCCATTGAATCTATGAACTACACAAAAGGATGTAGTGTTTTGTTTTTAATTTCCATTCTTTCTATGAGTTTTGAATAACCACGACAAAACGCATATCATTTGCCACAATTTGCCCACGTTGTCAGTTGTGAATAGTAAAGTAAAAGTGGTGAATCCATAACTCCATAACTCACAACTTGTCATATGAGCAAATTATGGATTTTTGTTGTTGTACTAATATTCTTCAAGAGTTTTATAACCTAGTAGTATTTTTTGCTATTCTTCATAAAGGAGAATCAAGGTTCGAATATCCCCTAATTTGTAACTATGGGAATTATAATAAGAAAATCCCATTCATATTACAGGTGGAATTCAATCTCGATTCCCTTTTTTGAACACAATAGATTTTACCAATTGAATTAGTAAAATAAAATTTGGAAAAGAACTCACATGTGATCATTTCATGCCTTTCCATAAGTTAACTGCAATTATTATATATATATATTTTTTGAGATAGTTACAATATGTTTCTAATTCCTACAGCTTAAATCATTCCCCCTTAGATTCTCAAGCACTTTGTGCATGTAGAGTTACTAATTAAACTACAAGACTTTTGCCTAACTACAGTTATCTCAAGTGATAGAAAACAAAAACAAAAATATTATATATGGTATGTTAGCATTTTAAATCAATTTTGAGCTATAAAATTCCAACTTTTATATAGATTGAATACCCAATACTATTATATCATGTTATATTATAAGAAAAATGTTACATTTACAACATTTTCACAATACTTTCTGATGATACAACTGGAAACAAGTGCACCTCGTCCATGACCAGTGTCACTTGTCCACAGAAGTGGGTCTCGAGTTCGTCCTTGAGCAATCATCCGTCAGGCTCAGGGCACCATGGAAATGACCTGTCAACCCGTGACCATTTTAGGCTTCTAAGTAGAGCCCGTCTACACAGGGCCTTCCAAGTATGGACGGCCCTCAGCGTAAGGTTTGTCTATGTGAGTCACTTTGCCACATGGATTGTAACCTCTCATCAGAATGTCAAACTCGCCAAAACAGTTAAAGAAAATGGGAAACAACTTCTATGACGGTTATTAAAAGTTGGAGAAACCAACACTTCTCCACAAATATGGGGGAAGTTAAGAAAATAAATAACTATTTCCACAACACTATAAAAACAATCCTCCCCTAGAATTAAAGGTAATTTTTTCTTGGCTTGGTAACCGAGTTCTCAAAACTTTAGATTCCAGATTTTGAAGAAAAAGACTGACTTAATCATCGGAAGATTTAAGGCCGGTTAAGTCATCAAAGTCCGAAGCGTTCGGCCTACTGATTGTCTCACCACCATCACTTTCATAACAAATCTTAAATGACAAGTTGTTACTGTCTAATACTAGTAGATAAAAAAGTAAATTTAGTAGTGAGTTCAAATTAGAACCAGTAATAACTTACTACCTAAAATTTATTGTGAAAATGTTATATACGTTACACTTCTCATATTATAAACACAGTTTTGGAGGAATTAACTCCAACCAAAAAATAAAATAAAAACTCCAACCATTACGTGTTGATTCATTAAATTATTTGTTTGTATTAAATTATTTAGATAAGTTGTATGACTCATTTGTATAGATGGATAATCAATTGAATTTCCATATAGTGAATAAGAGGAATTTTACTTCACACCAGTTTGGAGGTAAACCATGTCTTTATTTAAGTCAAATTCAAGTTATACTAGTATGTTTTCAGAAAAACAAAGTCACACTAGTTTGCTTTACTTAATTCTTCACTAAAAAAATTTAGAATTTCATTTTTTTTTCTGTTTGAGAAATGGATTCAAAAAACAATCCTAATATATAATTCAAATTCAATTTATACTAGGAATCTTAAGTTTATTTGAACTAGTAGTCTATACTGCATTTCTCAAACATTATTACAATGTAAAAGGCCTTTTATCTGAGCGATGTGTACTGGATTTGGTATGAGAACAATCTCTCTAAAATTATAAGGTTGCCTACCAATTGCCTCTCCTAAATCCCAAACAAACAGGAGATTTGCACACTAGGATGAAAAGCTGAAATAATGGAAAATATAAGGAGAAGATAAAAAACCAGAAGGAAGAAAAGATTTTCTTTTGTTCCTTCATGTGTGTTGGGTAAAAGGATAGAAAAGTGGGAGACAAAAAAATGTATGTATGTTTTCCTTTTTTGGTTGGCTGGAAAAAATGTTGGTGAAAAAATAATTTTGTGTTAATTATTATTAAACCCCTATTATATAAGAAACTATTATGTTCTTTATTATTATTATTATTATTTAAAATTTTAATTTCAATAACATCGTATTAACAAATGAATATTAAGATTACATGAGGTACAAAATTGTAATTGTGTTCTCAAAGGTAGAAGAAGAAGAAGAATACCCAATTACCTTTAATTACATTTTTTTGGTTTAAGATCACTTTAGTTAAGTAATTAGAAGAAGAAGAAGAAGAAGAAGAAGAATAGACTAAAATATGATAAGCATGAATGCTAGATCCACCAGAATGATATTGCTTTAATATCTTGTTTAGAAAGGGGAAATGAACAAAATAAAATTTTTTTTTAAAAAGATATTAATTAAATATATTTATATACCCCACATTTTAACAGTTTTGTGGAAACGAATTAATATCATAACGATGAAAAAGGAATAGAATGACTAATTATAAAATCTCTATTCCATTTCACTCATTCATGTGTTACTGTTTCGTGGGAATATGGGTGAAATGATTATTTCCCTTATTAATTGTGGCAAAATTATGTTTTTAATACTTATTTCTATAAAACACAAATAAGATCTTATAGAATATCTTTATATAACCACTGGCATTCTTAGCGCAATGATCATTTCACAAGCATAAATGCTTGTGAGGTGTGGAAAGGTAAGGGCTGGGATTTAAGTCTTTAGGAGAGAGTTTCACACACATATATACATAGTTAGGCTAGAGTAGAATTTCTACCTTATATGTGTGTGTGTGTGTGTGTGTGTGTGTGTGTGTGAGTATTTAGGCAAAAATACAAAACTAACCCTTTAACTTCCAGTCTTTTTCATTTCAGTCCTCTAACTTTCAATTTTTGTCAATGCAGGATTCCGTTAAATTCTAGTTATGAACTGCCATTAATGTCACTGAAACAACTCCGTTTTCCTTTTTTTTTTTAATTTTGGAATTAAAAGAAAAAAAGAAAAATCAGTAAAAAAAATAAATAAAAAAAGAAAAAGAAAAAGAAAACATTTAAGGCGTCGTTCCCCTTCTCCTGAAATCAAAACAAAGAAACATTGAGAGAGAGAGAGAGAGAGAGAGAGAGAGAGAGAGAGACCGAGTATGAGAAATTTGTTTAATATTGACGAGGATGAAGATCTTGCTGCGTTTTGAGTAAAGCGAAGCCGCATCGGCGGCTACAAAGAGATTGGCAGCGATTCCTTTGAGTGCAGTGAGTGCGGTAGCGGGGAGAGACTTAGGCGAAGGGGACGAGCAGAGGAGCTGTTGGAGAATGAATTGGAGACGGCTTGCGAAGGAGCAGAAACGATGAGGGTTGTCGAAGTAGAACCGAGGTTGGTGGTCCTCGGTGGGGTAGAGCTTAGAGAGCGATTGCTGGATAGAGTCAATCACAGTTGAAACTGATGCCAACGAGGGCATTGGAGGTGTTGACATCATTTTACAGTGAGAGTGGCATGGTGCTCAAAGAGTGAAAGTGAAAGGCACGGTGAGATTGATTGAAGCTGACTGAACTCAATTGCTGATATAGAAGAGAAGAAGATAATGTGATTTAGGATAACGTTGGGTTTGATTTTCTACATTAGGCTACTCAATTTCTCTCTCAAACGGACTCAGTCTCTCTCTCTCTCTCTCTCTCTCTCTCTCTCTCTCTCTCTCTCTCTCTCTCTCTCTCTCTCTCTCTCTCTCTCTCTCTCTCTCTCTTAAACTGCCGATCAACTTAATTGTTTCCTCAATTTCTCTAAATTAGGGATTTGGGTGTGGAGTGATTTCTCGGTTTTGATTTCAGGTAAGGAGAACGACAAACCCCTAAATGTTTTTTTTTTTTTAATATTAGTTTTTTTTATAATTTTCTTTAAATTATGAAATTTATTAAAAAAAAAAGAGCCAAAACGACATCGTTTTGGCTCAATTAATGGCAGGATATTACTGGAGTTTAACGGAGTACCAAATTGACAGCAATTAAAAGTTAGAGAACTAAAATGACAAAACTAAAAATTAGAGGACTGAAATGACAAAACTGAAAGTTAGAGGACTGAAATGAAAAAGACTGAAAGTTAGAGGGTCAGTTTTGCATTTTTGCCAAGTATTTATTTAAATTCTCCAATACGGTAAAAAATCTTACTCATTTTCATTATGATTTGTTTCATTCATTTATAAACTCTAAAATGTAATTAAAGGTAATCTCAAAGGTAGACCAAAAAAAAATTGGACCCAAGCCGCATTATACAATCTGAACTCAAAGAAAAATACCCAATCCAACCCAGGGTAAAAAATGGTCAACATGTACCTGACTCGTTTAATCCTCGACCGGGTTGGGTTAACTCTACTTGGCACATTTTAAAGTGAATTTTTCCCTCACTTATTAGATTTAGATAGGATAGTATAATGTATTCATTCTTCATAGTCTTACAAGCATATTTAGTATTTATATTGATGATATACTGTACCTAAAAAAAAAACGTTATGGTCCATGATTTTGAGTATTTTTCTTTTCTTCGTTCTTTTATGGTAATAATATCATTGGTAAGCTATGAATCATGTAAACTTATGAATTTATGTATTATTTACTTTTTTTTTTTGGAACTAATTTGTTATTTGTTTTCTTTTTTGTATGAAAGGATGATAAAGACAACAAAATCATAGTATTAGTTATTATTATTATATTGCATGTGAAAAAAATAAAAACTAATTCCATCGACTCAACTTGCTTACAATCCATTTTGACTTGTTTGTTTCCCGTAACTCAAATAACCTTCCCAAACCATTTGCAAGGTGCACACGTCAAAAGACTCAAACAATTAGTCTCTACTTTCCAATGAGAGTATATTATTATTATTATTTTTAAATAGTTACGAGCACATCTCTATCCTATTATTATTATTTTTTTACTTAAATTTAATGTGCTCGTAAACATTGGTACCTATATTTTTTTTTTTCGAGTTTCAGCGAAGTGCACAAAACTCCTTAGGACAAAATAATAGTATAATATAATTAATATAGGGATTGCCGAAATAATAAAAAAAAGAAATCGGGATTGACAAAAACATAAAAAAATGAACAGAGTAAAATCATTGAGTTCCGTGAACCACAATGCCAAATTTGTGATCCAGAGTAAAAACAGAACTCCGTCTTACTCATACCCTCTAACGCCGTCATCTCCGCCGCAACGTCGTTACTCTAACGGCGTTCTCAACTAACGGAGCACGACCCAAAAGGCCCAAAAAAAAAAAAAAAAAAAAAAAAAAAACGATAAACAGAATGCAAAATAAACTGTATAAAAGATCTTCAACTACGCAGCAGACATAGAGAGAGAAGAGAGAGAGAGAGAGGGAGTCCGGCCTTAAGCCCAGCCTTTCGCCGCACTGCTCGTTTTTAGAGCAAAGAATTTAAAAAGAAAAGCGAAAGACAAGAGAGAAAAAGACAGAGAGAGAGAGAGATAGTAAAAGAAAAAGAAAACAACAAGAGAGAGAAAGAGAAAATTTTTTTTTTGTTTGGTCGAAATTCGAAGGAGACTGGTTCTGCATTATTGGTGTTTAAAGCTTTGAATTCAGACACTTTGGTGAGTCAACAGTGAGTTTCAAATTCAGTTTCCTTTTGTTCAACAGCCTGGGAGCTGAAACTTCACGTCAATTGTTGTAATTCTGATCAAACTAGTTAATCCATTATTTTCTTACTATCTTTATGGATCTTTATGTTATGGTTTAAGGTTTTGATTTTTTGTTTAATGATAATTCTGATGGCAGATTCGCTGACTTCTGTGAATCAATTTTTCCGGGTTCATGGTTTTACTTTTTACGTGTACGGAAAAATATGTAAAGCTGAATTGTTGGTCAAGAAAATTTTCTTCCCAAGTCTTTGAAGCAATAATTGAGAGCAATTCCATAATTTGGAGCTGTTCGATTTATTCGAGGAAGTGAATGCGCCTCCGATCTTTCTCTTCTCTCTAGTACGCGGATCTGAGAAGCACCAGTGAGAATTTGAGGCTCCAACGTTCCAATTCCGCTTTGAGAGTTCTGAATTTTCGAAGAATTCAATTATTAGTCAGAGATTCACTGAATTTGAGGCTCTGAGGATACTTTGTTTACATAATTCAGTTCCAAAAAAAAAAAAAAAAAAGACATGGAGCTTCCTCAACCTCGTCCCTTTGGAACCGAAGGTACTTTCAGAAACATGTTTTTTTTGTTTCAAATTTGTTTCGTTTAGACAACAATGAAAATATGTTTTGGTTTTGGTTTTTGTTCTTGTTCTTGTTTTTTTGGTATAGGACGAAAACCAACACATGATTTTCTGTCACTGTACACTCATTCACCTGCCCAGCAAGATCCAAGGCCATCTTCTCAAGGTAATTTTTTTTAATTTTTAAATATAGTAAAAAATAATGAAATTTATTATTTTCTATTTCAGTCATCTAAGATCTCAAAACTTCTCAAAAAAAAAAAAAAATCTCAAAAATTAAAGGAATTTTTTTTTTTTTTTTTTGGTTTTAAAGATTTTTGTTTTGTTGGGGGGTTGGTAATTTGGATTTTTATGTTTTTTTTTTATTATAAACGGACTTTAATGTTTTGGATGTAAATAGAAAATATAAAATATAAAAATTAGTCTCAAAAAAATATATATATAAAATGAAAAGCAGATATATCTATCTTTTTTTTTTAATATAAAATAAAATTCTACTGTAACCTAATATGTGGAGTGATCATTTCATCGATGGGGGATAAATATATCTATCTTTGAGTCTTGATTCCCGAATAATAACGAATAGCCATCACAATTTTGTGTGTGTGCACGTGATGGCAATTGAATCATGGATTTGGGCCATGAGTTTTAAGTGGGCCAGATTTTTAAATAGGTTGTCGAATCCGAAAAGGAAGGGGTTAGAAGTTAGCAATTAGCACCATCAGATTGGAATTGGGCTTTTGGTGGGACCCATTTAGGATTTTGACAAATCAAAATTTGACGTGTCACATCAAGGGCACTATTCAAGTACATCATCAATATTACACATGTTACCCAAAAAAAGGCTTTGACACTGCTATCAGCCCCACGAGTCACGCCCTTGATCTTCTTCTTCATTCATGAAATGTAATTAATGGGGGTGAAATTATGTATATCGCACATGCATGCAAAAGCTGCATTGAGTATTTAATTTTTTCACATATTGGTATTTATTATGATGGGGTAATTTTTCTTTATTAAAAATATCAAACATATTTGATTTGATTTGAAAAAAAAAAACACTAAGAAATATTGATGGAGTTACAAGACTCTTAGTATTTCCATTTTAAAAAATATTAAAATTACAACTCTACAATGTTAATCTAAACAGATTTTAAATTGAAAATTTTAGTAGCTAGGCTAGATAATTTTGAAAATTTTAGCATCATATTTTTTTTTTCTGCCAAATTCGAAATTTTCTTAATATAGCTCATACCACCAGACACCAAAATTTGAACTTTCTTGCTTAACTTTTGCCCATTCAGATTTCATATTAATTTAATATGAGAACCATGTTCAGATCTGAATTCCATGAATTGTATAGTTGTCAAAAATTTTAAAAGACTTACTTTTATTTTTATTATATATATATATATATATATATATAGAGAGAGAGAGAGAGAGAGATATTGTTTGGTTGCAAATTTCATAGAGGTAGTTGAGGACTTTTTTTTAAGGTGTGTGGCTCTAAAATTTTTATAAATTTACATGGAGTACATGTTAGCCAGGTCTCTCTCTTTGTGGAGAAAGTATCTTTTGTAATTATTATATCTAATCACTCATATCATAATTCAATGAGTGAATAACATGTGATTCAGTTTTATACTCATTTGTTATAATTGATTTTATACCAATCTTCCAAGTTCCATCCTATGATTTTCATTCATTAAATTATTACATGGATGACTTTTTTTAAAAGAAAAATTACATGGATGACTTGACTTGGTATAATTGTAACAAGAGAGCTTTTTTTTTTTTTTTTTCTTTTCTTGTTGCCCATAATTACATAAACATTTGCCCACCTAGATCTAAATAGGAACTCCTTTCTTTCTTCATGCATGAACAGGAAGTTACCTCAAAACTCATGATTTCTTGCAACCATTAGAGCGGACAGGAAAGACCAGTGCAAAGGAAGAAACCACAGCTGAGATATCATCGGTGGAAAAGCCGCCGCCTCCGGCACCACTGCCTTCGGTGGAGCACACTCTCCCCGGAGGGATTGGGACTTACACTATAAGCCACATTTCATCCTATTTTAATCAAAGGGTTCCAAAGCCAGAGGGGTCAATATATACAGTAGCACAAACAAGTAGTACAGATAGGAATGATGAAAATTCCAACTCCAGTTCTTATACAGGAAGTGGGTTCACATTGTGGGAAGAATCTGCGTTGAAAAAGGGAAAGACAGGGAAGGAGAATATGGGTGAAAAACCAGTCACAAGAGGTAAAAAAACAAAGTCGTTTATCGTTTTTGTGTCCCATAACTTTTTTTTTTAAACATTCATTCATGCATGCATTACCGACAGTCCGACACATACGTAGTTTGCGTGCCTAGTGAGCTAAAAGAACAGCCAAAGTTTCGCCCCTGGTTTTAACTTCTTCTTTCTTTTTCTCTCCTTTGAGCCATTCATTCGTTCATGGTCTAAAATAACCCGTAATAAATAATTCTTAAGTGCTCTCTGAACTCGGTGAATGGTGTTTACTCCTTTCATATTTATGATAAGGTTCATTTATTAAGTTTATAGTAAAATCTATTATAAATATAAGAGGAGATAGTATCATTTCACTGTACTCTAAAAATAGCTAAGCATTTTCTTCAACGAGTGGAAAAAAAATTCCGTAGTTTTGAGGGTAGCACAGAGATTTTGAAAAGCAATTTGTGCATCTATTCTTTCCATTTGTATTTTACTTGCAAAATCAATCCTTGATTGTTTGAATTTGAAGCGTTGCAAAAAGTAAACCTATTATCAGCTATCATATATATAGGGACATGACATGAGGGCTATATATTGAAAATGATCTTGAATATGTTATCATAGGACATTAAGAATATCTTTCTCAAAAAAATTAATAAATAAATTTAAGACTATGACATGCTGGTCTATGGTCAGAAGTCTCAACCTAATTAATAAATACGATTTAAATTAAAACTCAGTATTATATAAAATTGTAATACATTAAGAATATGACATTATGGTCTATGGTCAGAACTCTCATCCTAATACAATTTAAATTAATAATAATTCAAACAAAAAAAATCTGGGTGTTCTTGTATCTAAATAATAAAATTTTCAATTCTGATGCATAGCTGTAAAACCACTTCCTGGAGAGCAAATTTTCAAACCAAGCTGGTCAAGTTTCTCGTAACCAAAAAAATAATTATAATAAAAATAAAATTTCGAATCATCATTGAAATGTAATGATAAAAGAATTATTAAAGGTGTGAGACATTGCAAGTGTAATAATCTCCAATAATGTAGGTTCAAACAATGAAGCAACCATCAATAATCTACTAATTAAACATTTTCAATTTTTTTTTTCTTCTAAATACATATATATATATATATATATATATATATAAAAAGTAGGGATCATCCAGAATCCAGATATAAAATTCGTTCTAGATTTAAAATTAGTTGGAGCAGCTCCCTCTCCTGGGAAGACAATTAATTGGGTGACCAACGTATGATTAGTTTGGTTGATTGCAATGTTTCGATGGGCCTTTTGGGCCATCATTGGGCTACACAACATTCCGTGATTGCCCATCATCGTCTCCTATACAAGGGCCCAAAAGAAAAGAAAGAGGAAACCAGATAAAATAAAATAAAATAAAATATATAAAAGAAATAGTAGATTTAATTTTGTTAATTATTATTATTGTTTTTATCATCAGTTCATACGTTTTTGATAACTATGAATATTTTTTTTTTTACATAATATATGATCCAAGGATGAATATACTCCTAAAAGAATTGAAGGATAAAATTACCATAGTAGAAAATAAAAAATTTAATAAAGGCTAAGGTCATGGCTTAATAAACTATTAAATTTATTACACTTGCTAATGCTATTGGTATTGGTCATAACATTTTCTCAACAACAAAAAAAATGTATTGGTCCTATCAGATTTTCTTAAAAAAAAAAATTTTTTGATGTAGTCAAAACTTTTTTATATGTAAATTGGAGTATAATTTTGTGTCATGTATTTAATTTAAATTTTTTTAATTTTTGTGCCAATTAAGTTAATTTAATGCAAAATAAACCACAAGAACATATATCAAATAATACATCTAGGAGAGAGTTTGAATACCATTCTAGTTAAAAATAACTCAAATTTATCAACTTTTTACACTATATGTGTGTTCTTATTTTTTATTGTACCCTTCTGAACTAGTTTTTGAATTATATATAATATTCAGGCATCCTCTGTACTGAATACTGTATAATTGATCATAATTATAGTAGACTGGTTGGGTACAAATGGAAATACGAAAATTCAATCTTAAATGACATCCAACCAAAAACAAAACACACACACTTTACTGAAACCTTGGCATGTACAGAAGCTGGGGCGAAGTTGAGTGGACAACAATGGACGACGTCGTCAGAGAGGCCATCACTGTCGTCTAACAGTAACAACAACAACAACAACAACAACCACCGCAACAGCTTCAGCTCTCTCTCTTCTTCTCTGTCAGTCAATTTCTCCTTCCTCTGTTTCTCTTTCACGCTGTTTTCTTTCATTTTCCTTTTCAGTTTAATGCACTGTAATCAATGGAGTAATGGGTTTTTAGGAAATGCTGAACAGGGCTACAGGGCAGAAGAACAAGAACAAAAGCTTCATGGAAATGATCAAATCCGCACAAGGTAGTACCCATGAAGATGACATAATAATAGACGATGAGGAAGAGTTTGTCCTTAAGAAAGAGCCCTCTACTCCTGTTGCTACTACAGCTACTACTACTCCCCACATAGGTATATTCTCACTCAAAACCTGATATTAATTATTATTACTTCGTTTCTTGTTTCCCAAGAAACTGGTTTCATTGCCAGATTCTTGTGTTATATAGACATATGAAATGTAGTAAACGATTGTTTCTTTTAGTTTCCCTTGTTGTTTTCATTGAATTAAAAAGTGTGAGTCTATGCAGGGGAGCTGAGGGTAAAAGTGGACGGGAAGAGCTCTGATCAGAAGGCTAACACGCCACGTTCCAAGCATTCTGCAACAGAGCAGCGTAGAAGGAGTAAAATTAATGATAGGTAAGTCTTCGAGCCTCTTTTTTTCATTTGTAACTGTTTTCTCATTTGTAACTGTTGTATATAGAGGTAAATACATGGATAGGTTGTAATAATGATGTTTGAATTTGGAGGATATTGTTTTATAAGGTTGTTAAAGTAAAAATTTAAGTTCTGAAATTTTCTAAATAAAAATTTGAAATACAGCATGTTCAATCGGTCAAAGCTTTGGTTCGATCTGTCAAAATGGTAAGAAAATAATCCTAGAGTCTCTGGATGAATCGATCACTATTCAATTTCTATTCAATTGATCAAAAAGAGCACTCGATCAATCAAAAGGAACTTTTGACGGATCGAAAGTTGTAAAATAGGATTTTCTGTAGAATTTGCTGGTGACTGTTCAGAGAGTTAGGAGAGGTTTCAAGCCTTGTGAACAGTTTTATGCAACATTTTAACTCTCCATATGTGCCTTTTGATGAAATATAATCCTATGAGTATAAATAGAGGCTTATATTCACTTGAAAAATAATAAGTTATAAAGAAACACAATAAATCCTATGGGTATTCTCCAAAATTGCTATTTGTATTCTCCTAGGGACAACTTTGTAGAAATCCTTTAGCAACTTGCATATGGAGACAAATATTGTCTAAAGGACAACATTCAATTGTGCCTCTAAGTCAATCACTAATTTCTATTTACTTGATATGTTCATTTTGTTCTTTCATTGTTACTCCTTGATTTTTGGTAAAATCCCCAATAGAAACTACGTCTCTGTATTTGTTGCGGGTGTGTTTGAGTTGTTGTACTTGGAGGGTGTTTTTTTCTTTTTGGAGAATTGAATATTAATTAAATCATCTCTCATTCCTGCTTAATATTTGCCATGATGTTTGTTATTTATTGATCTAAGTAGTCCTGGTCCTAGTAATTTCATCACTAGTGTGACATGCTTGTAATGATACAACTTTGAAGTCCCTAATAGACATGAACATAATTGCCGGTGAACCTCTAAAACTTTCTGGCAGTCTCTTTTATGAAACATATCATCTGTATAATTGTTTTTCATTCGACTCCCCTTTTTTGATGCACAAAATAGTTGAATTGAAATTTTTCCCCCTTTTTTTTTTATGTTATTTGAGTTATCTGCTTTATAAATGTCATTTTTTTATTTTATTTAAATTGTAGTTTCATTTTTATATAGTTTGTGAGTGGAGGTTTGGGGGTGCGTTTCTAGTACCATTATAGCTGTCTTAAGGTTGTCTCTGGTGAAGTTGGGAACAAGGCTGATAAGTAATCAAATAGAAGATAATGCAAAAGCAGTTTTGCAAGTTAGATTAGAATGGTTAAACAATTTGTTTTGAAATACAGGCAGTGGGGTGAGTGCTTTTGCAGTTTCCTCTCTCTGTGTGTGTCTGTCTTTTGATTTTTTATGGATGCTACAAGCAACACATGACAGCTGTGATGATTCTTTTTGTTGGAAACTTACATTAATCATATTGATGTTCTGCATAACCATGTGCAAGTAATATTTTCCCCCTGGTCAAACATAAATAAAAGATTTATGGTTTTGTGGGAGTACCGGTTAGCATTATGGCTCTTTTTTGTTATTAGGAGCAATCAGTTGATTGTGTACTAATTAGGTTGTTGCCAACATCTTATTCTAAAAAAAATGAAGTTACTATGCAGATTTCAGATGTTGAGGGAACTCATTCCTAATAGTGACCAAAAGAGAGATAAGGCATCATTTTTATTAGAGGTATATACATATCTTATTGTAATCTGCCCTTTCACTTCTTTCCCTCACCTTACGTTGTGCTAACTATTGAATGGTGGGGTTTTGGAATCTTTTTGCAGGTTATCGAGTACATTCAGTTTTTACAGGAGAAAGTACATAAGTATGAGGGGTCATACCAAGGATGGAGCCATGAACCAGCAAAATTGATGCCATGGGTAAATTTTATTTTTGCCTCTATGCTCTTTGCGTAATTTGGAAACATCAACACTCATTAGATTTCTTACTTCTTATTATGTATTTAATGATTTATTTTGTGTGTGTATCATCCAAATGGACTTAGCGAGGTGGAAATTTTTGCATTTTAAAGAATGCTTATTTTACACGCATATAATGATCATATATTTGGAGAACAAATATTTGAATTTAAGCCAAATCATAGTCCATTGAAAATTTATTTTGCAAAGAATATTGTTTGCTTATCTCAATTGCATCCATATTTTGCATACCCTTTTGCAAGCATTACCATAGTGTCTAATTTCTAGACCTAGGCTACCACGGAAAAAACCTTAGAAAATCTGATAAAAGCCATTCAACACCTGTGCAAAAGGTTTGAACAAGAGTGCTAGGAATAGTGCACAATTAAATAAAGTAGATGTTTCCCTTGATTGGATAATCTGTGGCATACCACATCAAGCTTCCCACATGGGAGGTGATAATGATGACATTGAGGGCACACTACCTTCTAAGAAAAGCTATCAAGCCCATTTCAATCGAGATACAGCCCAAGGGGATAGTTTAGACTATACAAATCATGTTAACTGTAAGATCTAGAAACTATGTTGAATGAGTAACAATGAACATCAAAGTGGACACACCAAAAGAAGTTGAGACATCTAACAAGAGTGAGGTTAAGTATGTGTTATCCCAACCTAGAGAGGCGGCCAAAGAAACTCAATCACAATACGCCTAAAAGAGTTTGAGGCGGCATCAAACAAGGAGCACATTTCCCCTGTAATCCAGTGTACACCCAACAGTTTGGTTAATGGATCCATGCGCATTTGTCTATTTGAAGTCAGTACATGTTAGGCTCAAGTGGTTAACTTTTAGACCATTCAAAGTGTTAAATCAACCTGGTTTCTATGCCATGTGGATTACCAAAAACAAACTGCAGTAGCTAGACACTGACTTGCTAGAGTACTACCTAAAGCTATTCTAGATGGGGTCAAGTCTCTCCCACTCCAGGAGAGTTGGTGCAGACAGCATATTGTTACCGATTTAAATTAAGGGATTTGAATTTTATTTTGAGGTTTTAAGGGATTTGATTGCTGTTCAAATTATGAGCTGATTTCTCCTTACTTATTTTATGTAATTTAGAACATATTTAAAGGCTCCTAAGAAAACATTATGAACACATATGATTGATGAATAAAAATTTTCGTTGGAATTTTCCAATGGATTGGTTTTGATTCCTAGTTATCTAGGTATTGATTCCAAGGTTTTTGGCTTGGTGTTTATTCCTAGGTCTATCCTTTTTTTGTTCTGTTTATTTTTCTCAATTTTACTTTCAATCTTGTGCTGCATCAGATCTGTTCCACTGCTGAAACCTAATAGTTGATGATATCTACCTTGCTTGAAACAGAGAAACAATCAGAGACCAGCAGAAAGTTATGTTGATCAATCACGAGGTGTAAATAGTGCGTCTGCTCCTGCATTAGTGTTTGCTGGGAAGTTTGATGAGAAAAATATCTGCGTCTCTCCAACCATTGCTGGGAGTGCACAGAACCCAGTAGAATCTGACATAAGTACTGCCACTACCTTTAAACAGATGGATAACCACCCCATAATCACCAATAAGGGAATACCCTTTCCTATGTCACTGCAGCCAAATGTCTTCACGCCTGTCAGGATTAGTGGTGCAGTACCTCAACTTCCTCCTAAATTGGCATCTGATGCAGAAAACATTTCATCTCATCCTCAACCACAGTTATGTCAACTGAGATCATGTCCTGCTGATGGCGGCACAATTAGTGACAAGCCGAAAGAACAGGACTTGACTGTTGAAGGTGGTACCATTAGCATCTCAAGTGTGTATTCTCAAGGGTAAGTATATGTGTAATTTACATGATTACTTAGTATCTTGACTTTCTTTAAGGTAAGCCACACATTCTTAGACAAACTGTGAATTTCACTTTGGGTCTTAATGCTGTTGTTTCATGTCTGATAAACATTAAAATGTACACACTATTAAGACACTTATTGAACTGCCAGATTAGGCACCCAGGTGATCCTAAAGTTTTGGCACTTCTCGTGGCATGATCTTTAAAGGACCATTATCCTGTTAGGTTACAACAGGACTCCAATTATTTGAGTTGGATACTGCAGATAGCATTTGCACTGGACAATATTCTTCTTAATGATGTCCCTAGGTTCACTTGCCTTCAGCTCACTGAGCGGTTCTGCATATTAGGGAACAAGCAACTCATGCTGTTGATGATTGGCACCTTGTTCTAAATTTGTATAGACGATATATGGAATAGCTATAATAGTCTTGGTAAGGTGGTTGGAGGATGCTGATTTCCCATTATTGTACAAGCCCTGTCAGTTTTGACTATTCCTAGCCCTAGGCCCTTAAGCATGAGTTTTGAACTCATTTCCACATCAAGTCGAGAGTGATTGGAATAAACCTTTTAGCATGTATACAATCAAAAAAAAAAGTTGTACCTAGTACACAAGTGACAAGACTCACACTTTTGTAGGGTCAGGGAAAGGTGGTTGATATACAGTCTTATCCTAAATTTTGGAGAGGCTTATTCCCAAACTTGAGTTGTGACTAATTGCTTGGACAAAAAGCACTGATCATCGCACCAAGGTCAGACCTCTTGTTGATCGAAAATGTCATTCTTTAAATGGCACTTCCTCCCCTTGAAAAAGCATGGTGGGGTGGAGAGTGAGGTAGTGCTTCAAAACCCATTAGGTGGGTGTGTGTAACTTAGCAATAAAAAGAAAAATTTGCTTAAAGTCAGTGATCTACATGGTAGACTTGGTTCTCAATTCATTCTCCATTAGTCAGTAAAAGGAGATTTTGCCTAGTAGTAATTTGTGAACATCATTTTGAGAGCCGTACTTTGAATCAGTTTATTGATTAAAAATCTCTAACATGAAGGGATATTGGGTATTGAACAGGTTGCTAAATACTCTGACTGAAGCACTGCAGAGTTCTGGAGTGGATTTGTCACAAGCCAGTATCTCAGTACAAATTGAGCTTGGAAAGCAATCTAATGGTAGAGCGACCAGACCACCATCTGTTGTAAAGGTATATAAGTATATTAATATTTAACACCACAATTGGTACTCGAAGTCTCTTTTCAAGTAAAATTTTTATTGGAGTTCAGTGCACATGTTTCATTTCCATCTCTGTAGAACTTGTAAAACTTGGCTAAACTTTGTCTTCCAATGGTTCCTAGGTTAATGAGGTTCCAACTAGCAATCAGGGGACAATACGCTCTAGAGTTGCAAGTGCTGAAGACTCTGACCAAGCCCGAAAGAAGCTCAAGACAGGCAAAAGCTAAAATGACAGTTTCTCTATTTTCTTATTTTTCTAATTGTATTAATTGATTTTTTTGGGTAGCCTATATCATCTTGGGAGGGTTTATTCATGTCTTCTGCTGGTTTATAAACTACCCAGTTGAGACCAAGATTGATTGTTTGTACATGTAGGATCTTTCAATTAGTTTGTTGGGATCCACATATTTCCCAGCAAAATAATATGTATTATTTATTTTCTATTTGTTGTCATCATAGAGGCTTCCATGTAAGATTGAGAAGCTGCTTTTTCATTTAAAGCTTCCATTCTTGTAAAGTTTCTTTCGATATTATTTTTCTTGATTCGTGAAATGTAAGAGAATTTTATTTATTGAAGGGTGCTGTAACATTTTTTATTGCTTTAAATTCCAAAAATGTTTTTCTGTGTCCTCAATTTCAATGCTTTAAAATAACTCAAGGATTGATGACTTGGTATAGAATAAGGAAAATAATATGGCATAGAATGATGAAAAATAAAGGGCACCACATAGTGTGAGGATCCACACATTGCAAAATATAGTTGAACTCGTAACTTTAAGTTAAGTTCCAAGTATTTTTGGTACAGGTTTTTCCACACAATGTGTGGAACAAGGTTTTCCCAAAAATAAAGGATAAGAAAGATTGTGAAGAAAGTTCATGTTAGAGCTGTCAAGTGAAACTCCTGAAAAGAACATCGACTCATGAAAAAATGGCATCTCTTTGAAACAAAAAATTCCTTTGTTTTAAGGTCATAACCTTGTATCCTTTAAAGACTAAATATTCAATCAATCATCAATTTATATATATATATATATATATATGTAAGGACTCAAATTCGGACCATTGGCCCAATAGTGGATGGATTAGTCCAAAAGGCCCAAAATCAATGAATTTGTAGAGAGTAGGTAAAGAAAGCTGGGCTAGCTCAGATCAAACAATCAATAAGGTGGGCTTGGATCGCAATGAGAATGAAATAGAAGAGATTAACTTTAAGAAATGGTCCTCGGCATATGTTCGAGGAGATCAGTTTGTTATATATTTGTTCTAAATTTGAATACAAGATTAGTTCTTTGTGTCTACAGTGTTTCTTTCTCCCTTTTTCGATCCTTTTCTCCGTTAGATCTCCCTTCCTTTTATACTCCTTCTTCTCCTTCTCTTAACCCTCCACGTGCACATTGGATGACTCTTGTTGATACTTGTCCTATCCCAACTTTTCCAGAAGTCCTTCGGTAGTAACTAGAAGGTTGGAAATCACTGCTCAGAGGTCTTCTTCACATAAATGCGGTCAGAGGATTAGCTGCAAAGCATTCAATGCGGGGGTGGCTTCCTTCTTTCTTGATATTGTTGGGATCTCTTCTTGGCACATGTTTCTGCAATACTCGTCCAGTCCGACAGAATCCTCAGAGGTGTTTTCCTGAACGGCAAACTCCAAGATTCACCCTGGCTTCAGTAATCCGAGGTGACGTTTATCCTCGGCATAACTTCCAGGGTCATTAAGTTCTCGCTTAACCCCTTCACCTTTCACCACAGACTTTCAAGGTTAAGCTAGATCGTCCTCGGACCAACCTTAGTCCTCGGCTTGGGCTCTAGGCCTAACATGCACAGGGATAAAGACTTCTTGGCCCATCGAATTAAGGCTCTAGGCCCAACATGTACAGGGACAGCGAACTATTGGCCCATTGACCCTACAATATAAATATATATATATATATATATATTTAAAAGGAAAAGCCTTATGTAGGAGAGCATAAGGTTCAATCATGTGATGCATTCCTTGAGATTCTCTTTATATATTTAGGCTTTCACATCAACAAAGTTTGCATTTATATCAAAGTATTAGTTCAATGAATTAACCAATAGAGTAAATGAATATATTAATTATCTATAATTGTGCATTAATTATTATAGTAAAGGAATTCGTATGATTAATTTTTTTAAAAATTTTATATAACAACAACAACAACAACAACAACAACAACAACAACAATAATAATAATAATAATTTTAGAATCTAACATTCTTCCTCATATTTAGTTGTTTTGATAACAATTGACATACAAGCTATCTAAAATTAAATATTTGTGAATTCACTAAAATTAATATTAACCATTTAGATTTCCTAACTCCTTCCATTGACATGTAATATTTATAACCAACATTTTAGTCTTTATTCTATGTAATTAAAAAGATTACTAATGGGATAAATACATTAATTTTGTTATAGTAATTATTTTTAGTGATGCATTAATTATTAAGTATAATGAACTTTTGATGTCATTTTTCTAAGATTTACATGAGAATTTTTTTTTTTTTTTGAATTCTTGCTCAAATTTAGTTGTTTTTGTAAAAATTGAAAAAAATTCTAACAAAAGAAAAATAAATTTAATAACACAATCAAGAATATAAAAAATAATTGAAGAATATCTTCATTTATATTTTATCAAAACTAATGATGCGAAAATTGTCAGTAGTGTAGGTTCCTCTAGATGAAGTATGCACCTCGTCGCTGTACCTGCAAGTATGGTCAAAAAATCTTCCTCAGGTGGTCACCAGTGTAGTGCTTACCACAAAGTCTCCAATGATAAAGTCAACCTACAGAAGCTTTTTAGGAAGTAAGAAGGCTTAAGATATCAGAGTTACATGTACTAGAGCATTTTGGATTTGTGTATATGTACCTTGTCTAGTTTTGATGAGTGTGTATATATAGCTTCATAGTTTCTAGCCGTTGGGGCCTTAATTGTGGCTTTTAGTGCCCTTTTCATAACACCTCAAGGCTTATTAATGTGGGTTTTGATGAGCCACCAACGGTCTGACTGCTAATTGGTAACTGTCTGAAGCATTGAAACTTCAATGACTTGCCTTCTTTCGTCCATGTTGTAGCTAGGTGAACGAAGGTGTTTGATGAGGTCGTCTGGGCAAGAGAGTTCGTTGGTCCCATCAGCTGCCCCCCCAGGTTCTATGGCCGTCCTTGTGTGTCATGAAGACCACTAGAAGGTGAAAGGTTTTCTACCCAAACATGACTTAGGATCTTGTTCCGCATTTAATGCGTAGTGGCGGCGCCGTACACATCATGGCCACATGGCGCGTTCTAATTGGTGGAGTTAATACCCCACTTGTGCGACTCTCGGGTTTTCCATTGGTTCTCAATTTTTTATGCCTAGTTTTTAAATTCCCTTTCTGCCCTGTGATTTTCTTGCGCTTTTCCTCCCTGTGGTTGTTTTCTTTGAGGTATGTCTTTTTTCCCACCTCCTTTACTCTTTGTAGCATAGATAAATTGTACGGTTTTTGATTTTCTTTTTTGCTTTGGGTTTTTAGGATTTGTCCCTCTTTTCTTGTTTTCTAGGGTTCCATAGTTAGCAGCTCTACAGTTAGGATAGTTTTCCCCTCTATTTCATTCCTTTTTGCGCGTTTAGGGGCTTCTTTAGGTGTTTCCCGTACCTTTTCCCCTTTTGTTAAAGGCTTTGTTTTTTAGGTAGTAGCCTAAGCGTAGTGTTGGCTGATCTGTTTCCCTTACTTTGTCAGTTAGTTGATTGGTTCGGCGATTTATTAGATGAGCAAAGAGCAATGTTGAAGGTGAGATCTAGTGAGCTCAAGGCAAGGTTGTCGTCTAACGACGATCCCGTAGAGGTGGAGGAGGACACCGTGGCTTCTGGCCCAAGGGAGATTAAGGTTTTCCACGCCCTCGGGGAGGTGTGTGGCCTAGACGATGAGACGCTCTCCAGGTTTAGGGATAGATTCCAATTACCCGAGAGGGTTAGGGTTCATCATCCTTACAAAGAGGTACGAACTTGTCACTTTTCGTCCAGGGAGGTGTGCTTCTACGAGGCTGCTTTCCTGTGTGGACTTAGATTCCCCGTCCACCCCTTCATCATGGAGCTTTTAGGTCATTTCAACATTGCTCCCAAGCAACTTATGCCAAACTCATGGAGGATAGTGATCATCTGTATGGAGATATGGCTGGCTGCCACTGAAGGAGATATGATCAAGGTGGACAAGTTCACTTACTTGCATCATTTAAAGGAGTCCAAGGAATATGGGTACTACGAATTGGTGCCTTGGGTGAGGAAGGCTAGGATCGTAAGGGACTTGCCTTCGTCATTCAAATATTGGAAATCCCGATTCTTTTTTGTGTCTGGGGATGAGTGGGAGACTTCTTCTGATGAAGTTTGGGGTGACATCCTTAAGTTGCCCCGTCGATGAAGAACCCCGAGTCTAGGTGCGTCGTCTTTTCTGCCAATCCATCGTCCTTCATTCTTTTGTATACATTTTTGTCATCACTAACTCTCTTGTTTTTTGTCTCTTGTGCAGTTAATAGATGGCCAAAGCTCAAGAATAGGTACAGGTAGCATGTCGAGGCAGCTATTGAATACGCAAAGACGATTAACGACTTCAACGATCTGGTCGACCCACGAACTTTAGCTTTACACGGCCTTGGTCCGGAGCCTTCCACCTACATCCTGCACACTATAGAGATCGAGGAGAAAAAGAGTAAGTATTTACCTAGCTCATCATTGTCACTCCCTTTCTTTCTTTCTCTTTTTCCCTTTTTTTTTTTACAAGTGTTTTCCTTTTGCAGAGATGACGACGAAATTCAACCAGGGGATGTATGCAAAAATGAGGGCCAAGAAGTACGAGCCCTTTTCCAATCTCAGGAAAAGGGTGGTGCATGTTATGGAGAAGGGGGTCTCCGTCACTCCAGCTACTCTCGTCACCGAACCTTCGAGGTCTGCCTCCCCGGCTACCTCAGTTGAAAAGATCACTCCACACCTAAAGAAGCAGTGCGTGGCTAACAAGGAGAAAGACAAGGCTAATTCCCCCTCGTCCAGCGTTTAGGATGATGCTGGCCTTGCGTTGACGAGGGCGCAAGATGCTTTCACTGCTGAGGAGCTTAAGGTCTTCTCTAGCATGTCCTCTAACGAGGTTGTGGGTTGTCATATCCACAAACTCGTCCAGGTAGTGTACTTATGCAATTTTGTCTTTTCTTTTCCCTTCTTTTATATTATTCTGAAAGTTGGATCTTCTTTTCAAGTACTGGGGAAGACTATTCATATTACTTCAGAGTACCTAAGCCACGAGGCTAAGGCCACGTCAATGAGGTCCTATGTGGAGGCTTTGGAGGCGGAAAACTCAAAGCTGAGGAATGACCTCATTGCCGCCATGGACGAGGCTAACACTACCAAGGAGAAAGCCAAGGTCTTGTCTGACAATTTGAGGGTAGAAAGGCAGCTGACCCTGGAGACGGACTAGCAACTCCTGGCTGCAAAGGAGAAGATCAAGACCATTGCTGCTAAATCTGTCGAGTCCTTCCAGCAGACTGAGGAGTATAACACTGTGCTTTTCAGTTGGTATTACAAAGGTTTTAAGCTCCTCCGGCGATATCTCGTCAAGCACTCCTCTAGTGTGGATCTTGAAAACTTGGATCTAGAGGAGGTGGATAAGGAGATGGCGGCAGACAAGGCCTCCCAGTCTTCTGCTCCTGAGGATGACGCTCCAGAGAATGCTCCAATGCCTCCCCCTTCTGATGGTGACGAAGCTATTGTCTAAACTTGTTTATGTACATGTTGCATGTTTGTTTTGTTGTTTTTTTTTATTGGGTGCCCAATGTGTTTTTGGGCTTTCATTCTAATGATAGAACAATCTCTTTTGCTCAATATTTATGGGCTTTTAATTCTAATGTTAAAACAATACTGGTTGCCCGGTGTTTTTGGGCTTTCAATCCTATTGACTATTTCATGCTTACTTGTTTATTTTCCTGCATTGTTGTGCTTGATACTTTTGTCTGTATATTATTTCTATTTGCCTCATTGCTTGTTTACCCTTAGCTTGGGGGCTTGGCTAGTTAGGATCTATCAATGACTTGCATCCATCAATAGTTTATATCTGTTTATGCAGAATCTTGCTACTTAGCCAATTTTTTGGGACTTACATCTTGTCCTTTGGCTTCGTCATTAACTTATATCCGTCTAGGCGGAATCTTATTACTTAGGCAATTTTTGGGGACTTACACCCATTCAAGGGATCTTGTCTTTTGACTTCGTTAGTAACTTACATCCGTGTAGGTGGAATCTTGTTACTTAACCAATTTTTGGGGACTTACACCCATTCAAGGGATCTTGTCCTTTGGCTTCATCAATAACTTACATTCATCTAAGCGGAATCTTGTTACTTAGCCAATTTTTGGGGGTTTAGGTTTCTAGATTTGCTTGCATTACATGGGACAATTGACTGAATAGTTCTTTTATTGCTTTACTTAAAATTTGAGTACAATTATCTGTTACATCTATTGATGGTACTTCTTCAAATGCTCAATGTTCCATGGTCATGGCAACTTCTTCCTGTCCAAGGTCTCCAGGTAATTGCTACCTTATTTAGAGTAATGGGTGACTTTATTGGGCCCTTCCCAAGTTGGGCCAAGCTTCCCTTAGGCCGAATCTTTGGTAGTCGGGGTGACTTTGCGTAGGACGAGGTCCCCTATGTCGAGTCGTCTAAGCTTCACTCTTTTGTTGTAGTACTTGACCATCTTTTGCTGTTACTTCGTCATCCTATGAGAAGCTCTATCTCTAACTTTGTCCAAGCAATCTAGGTTAACCCTCAGCTGATAATCATTGTTATCTTCTTGGACGGCCTCTCGTCTTACGCTGGTGACTCCTACTTCAACTAGGATTACCGCCTCAGTGCCATAGGTGAGTTTGAAGGGGGTTTCTCCTATCGGGGTTCTTGTTGTAGTCCTATATTCCTACAGGACATTAGGTAATTCCTCTGACCAAGCACCTTTAGCATCATCCAACTATGCTTTGATGATCTTGAGCAGTGTCCGATTTGTCACTTTTGCCTGTCTATTTGCTTGTGGGTGTCCTCGGAATGAGAATTGGTTCTTGATCCCTAGGCCTGAACAAAAGTCCCTAAAGCCTTGACTGTCGAACTGCCGCCTGTTGTTCGATACAATCGTCCATGGTATCCCAAATCTGCAAATTATATTCTTTCATACAAAGTTCTAGATCTTGGCCTCTGTGATGGTTGATAATGCTTCTGTTTCAACCCGTTTTGTGAAATAATCAATAGCGACTAGTAAAAATTTTACCTGTCTTTTACCTTGGGGTAATGGGCCGACGATGTCAATCCCCCACTGTACGAACGGCCACGGGGAGGCTATCAATGTTAGTCTCTCTGCTGGGAGGCGCTGGACATTCCCAAACCTTTGACATTTGTCGCATCTTTTGATGAACTTCCTTGCATCCATTTGCAAAGTAGGCCAGAAGTAATTTGTCCAGATAACTTTGCTTATCAGGGATCTTGGGCCTGCATGGTCTCCGCAAATTCCTTTATTGATCTCTTAAGAATGTATTTGGCCTTTTCGTTGTTGACGCACTTCAAGTAGGGCATAGAGAAGCCTCTCTTGTACAGGTGTCGTTTAAGATCGTGAACCTGGCTGCTTTTTTCCAAATTTTCCTGGCCTCCTCTGCATCCTGTGGAAGTCATCCGATCTGAAGGAAGGACAAGATTAGGGTCATTCAATTGCTTCCGCTCTGGATTGCGAAGGTGGGGGCTTCTTCAATGCTAGGGCGTTTCTAGGCCTCCATCTTTAAGTCCATACTGTTTGGTCCTACTTCTGACGATGACTGCTTCGTGAGCTCGTCTGCCTCTATATTCTGGGTTCTAAGGATCTGCACGAATTCTACCCGATCAAATTCTTGTGCTAAATGCTTTGCCACCCTGAGGTATTTTGGCATTCTTTCCTCCTTTGCTTCATATTTCTCTTTTATCTGACCCACAACCAGCTTTAAGTCGCTCTAGAGGAGCAAGTTTTTAGCTCCTAATGCCTTCTAAACCCTCAGCCCTGTCAGTATTTCTTCATACTTGGCTTCATTGTTGGTGGCCGGGAATGTTAACTGGACTCCGTATTTGAGCGTCTCTCCTTCTGGGGTGATGATAACGACCCTTACTCCACCCCTCTTTCGAGCTGACGAACCGTCAGTTTAAATCGTCCATCTTCCAGTTTCATCAGGTGCCCCATCCTCATCTGGGATGGTGAATTCGACGATGAAGTCTGCTAAAGCCTGTACCTTAATAGTTATTCTGGGTTGGTACTCAATGTCGAACTGATTAAGTTCAATTGCCCATTGGACAATCCTTCTTGCAACCTCGAGCTTGTTCATAAACTTCTTTATGGGTTGGTCCGTCATTACTAAGATGGGGTTCGCCTGGAAGTAGGGACGCAGCTTACGCGAGGCTACAATCAATGCTAATGCAATCTTCTCAATCCGCGAGTATTTGGCTTTTGCCCCTTGGAATGCTTGACTAACGTAGTAAACTGGGAGTTGTGTTTTGTCCTCTTCTCGAACCAAGGCTACACTAATAGCCGTAGCTGACACTTCCAAATATAAATACAGGTTTTCTCCTTCTTTGGACGGACTTAGGAGGGGTAGTTTTACTCAAGTAGTGCTTGAGCTCTTAAAAGGCTTTCTCACATTCGTTAGTCCAAGCGAAGGCATGCTTCAGTGTCTTAAGAAGGGCAAGCATTTGTCCGTTGATTTGAGACGAACCTGTTGAGTGCTACTATCCTTCCTATGAGCTTCTGGACTTCCTTCACGGTCTTGGGCGACGTCATCTCAAGTATGGCTCACACCTTCTCTAGGTTTGCTTCTATCCCTTTTTGGGACACCATGAACCCTAAGAACTTCCCTGTCGCTACCCCAAAGGCGCACATGCTGGGGTTCAACTTCATTTGGTATTGCCTAAGGGTGGTGAATGTCTCTTGTTAATCTTCCAGGTGATCAGGCTCTTACTTGCTCTTGATGAGCATGTCATCTATGTACACTTCCATGTTTCTCCCGATTTTCTTGCTGAACATTCTGTTTACTAACATCTGGTAGGTTGCTCCTGCGTTCTTCAGTCCGAAAGGCATTACCTTGTAGCAGTAAAGTCATTGGCTTGTGATAAAGGCAGTCTTCTCCTGATCCTCTTCTGCCATTTTTATTTGATTGTACCCCGAGAATGCATCCATGAACATCAGTAGCTTATGTCCTGCTGTAGAATCCACTAGCTGATCTATCCTTGGTAGAGGGAAATTGTCCTTCGAGCAAGCCTTGTTTAAGTCCGTGAAGTCTACGCAGATCTTCCATTTCCCGTTTGCTTTCTTTACCAGGACAACATTGGCAAGTCAATCTGGGTAGTAGACCTCTCGGATAAAATCAGCTGTTGGCAATTTGTTGACCTCGTCTGTGATAGCCTAGTTCCGTTCTGGAGCAAAGACTCATCATCTCTGTTGGACGAGCTTTTTCTTGGGGTCAACATTTAGACTATGTTTGACTTCTATGGATATGCCTGGCATGTCCTCGTGGCTTCATGCGAAGACGCCTAGGTTCTCTTTGAGGAATTAGACTAGTCTCATCCTCATCTCAGAACTCAAGGTCATTCCTATCCTGGTCTTCTTCATCGGTTCCCTGTCTACCAACTCCACTGTTTCCAAAGCTTCCACTTTCTCTTCTTATTTCTCCTCAATCATCCACGTATAGTTTTCCTTTGCAGCTAAGACCGCTTGGTAGCACTCCCTGGCCAGCACTTGATCTCCTTTTACCTCGCTTACACCATCTTCTATTGGGAATTTTACCTTCAGGCAATAAGTGGACATAGCTGCCTTCCAACGATTGAGCGTAGGCCTCCCGATGATCACATTGTATGAGGAGGGGCAATCTACCACCAGGAAGTCCAGCTGACGAGTCAATTGTCGTAGGTATGTCCCCACTGTGACCATCAGTGTCACTATGCCTTTAGGATACACCCTATCTCCACTGAAGCTGACGAGGGGAGCCTCAAAGGGACGCAGCCTCTCAGGGGACACCTTCAACTGTTGAAAAGCGGAAAGGTAAACGATGTCCACGGAGCTGTCGTTGTTTACAAGGATTCTCCTAGTGTTGAACCCTTCTATCATAAGCATAATAACTAGGGGATCGTCATGCAGTTGCTTCACTCCTCTGACATCTTCTTCTGAAAATAGGATATCCTTGTCTATCCGTCTTTGCTTCAGGGGTGGTATCCTATGGATGCTGTTCACCGGCCTCTGGTATGACTTCTTAAGGGATCTAATTGACCCTCCTATGGATAGTCTTCCTATGATCATCTTTATCTCCCCTATTGTATTCTGTTGACGACGTGGCTTGTGGTTTTCGTCTCTTAGAGAGGCTTCAGGCTTGTCCCTGTTATCGTCCTTGGAGTTGCTGGAATCTCCCTTCTTTACAAATTTTTGCAACTTCCATCTTTATATGAGTTCCTCTATCTGCTCTTTTAGGTCTTTGCAGTCTTCTGTGTAATGGCCATGATCTTTATGAAAATGGTCGTATTTCCTCTTGTCCCGAACATTGGGCGACGAGTGTAACGGCCTTAGCCACTTGAGGTACTGCTCATCTTCAATGTGCCAAAATTTTATCAACAGGCATAACTAACGGAGTGAATCTTACCATCCAAGGAGTTTTATTGTCTTTCCTTTTGTTCCCGTCAGAATTTTGATGATCTGTCCACTCCCTTTTCCATCCTCTTCGATCGTTTCCTTTTCTTTCTCTCTCATTGGGCTTTTCTACCTCTTCAATTGTTACTAGGGCGTCCTCGGCATTCATGTACTTCTATGCCTTCATAAGCATTTCTGCCACCGTCCGTGGGGGATTCTTCGTGAGCGAGACCATGAACTCCTTGGACTTCAACTCGGCCTTAAAGGCCGTCAACTGCACTTTGTTATCCGCTTCGTCCACCTCTAAAGTTTCTTGGGTGAAACGCTTCACGTACGACCCCAGGGTCTCCTTCTCTCATTGTTTAATGGTAAGCAGGTGATCTACCGACCTTTTTGGGCGTTGTCCTCTGACGAAGTGGCTTAAGAAGGAGTTGCTCAGCTACTCGAAGTCGTCTATTGACGACGTTGGTAACTTCATGAACCACTCTCTTGCAGCTCCTTTGAGGGTAGTGGGGAAGAAGCGGCATAATATCTCATCGGGGGGCTGCTGAAAACCTAAAGTTGTCTTGAAGGTGTTGAGGTGATCCAAAGGATCCTTCAACCCGTCAAACGGCTCGATCTGTGGTAGATGAAGCTTTGAAGGCATTGGGCACTTTAGGACTATTGTGGTGAAGGGTGAATCGGTCCTCCTAACCATACGGTCTAAGCTTCAGTCTGTTTTTTCCTTGATTGCACTCCTCAGCTCGTCCATCTCCTTTCTCATTTCCCTAAGAAGGTCCGAGCTTGGTTCTTGTGAAGTGGTAGGTCGTCGGTGCTCGTCCCTTCTTTGGCTGCCCCCATCATTATCCCTATTGGTCTCAGACGGGTTCTCCTCTTGCTGCAGCCGCAACCTTATTTCTTGGTTTTGTTGGGTAAGCTCTTCCATGCTGGCTATGAGTGTTTGGATTTACAGGGCTAATGTTGCAGAATCCTAGGGAGTGTTGGGCTCCATCTGGACCGGTGAGTTAAATGGAACTACGTTCTCAAAACTAGGTACGAAAAATGTCGTCCCCATAGACGGCGCCAAACTGATGATGTGAAAATCGTCAGTAGTGTAGGTTTGTCCAAATGAAGTAGGCACCTCGTCACTGTATCTGCAAGTGTGGTAAAAAAATCTTCCTCAGGTGGTCACCGGTGTAATGCCTGCCACAGAGTCTTCAATGATAAAGTCAGCGTATAGAAGCCTTTTAGGGAGTAAGAAGGCTTAGGATATCGGAGTTACATGTACTAGAGTATTTCAGATTTGTGTATATGTACCTTGTCTGGTTCTGATGAGCGTGTATATATAGCTTCATAGTTTCTAGCCGTTGGGCCTTAATTGTGGCTTTAGTGCTCTTTTCGTAACACCTCAAGGCTTATTAATGCGGGTTTTGATGAGCCACCAACGGTCTGACAACTAATTAGTAACTATCCGTGGCATTGAAACTTCTTATTAATGACTTGCCTTCTTTCATCCATGCCGTGGCTAGGTGGACGAAGGTGTTTGATGAGGTTGTCTAGGCAAGAGAGTTTGTTGGTCCCATCAAAAATGATATTTTCATTTTTAGTAGGCATGAAGCGCATGTATAGGCATGAAGCAATTGTATTTGTAATGGTTAATGTATCATGCAATTTTAAGTTTCCAAACACATATGGTATGATTGAATCACTGCACTACTTTGTCTTGCTATTTTGTTTATAAAATAGAATACTAAAGATTACAATTTTTAACAAGAAAAAGTATTGAAATATTTTTTTAATACATCGATAATTCCCTAGGGCGGGGTGATTTGAACTGTGGAAATACAGGAGGTGCCAACCAATTGAAATCTCTTGGCAAAAATTATTAAATTATTGGAGGAAACTAAAAACTAGTTGTAGGAACTCGGCTTGTGAGATTAAAGCTAAAAGATGGAAATTGTTATTGTGAGAATAATGAGAGATTTGCTTCTGCAACTCATAGATTCCAAATGACTCTAATGATGTCAATCCTCCCATATGAAACTCAGCGAATTCATCGAGAATGATAAAAATGTCAATCCTTGTCAATCTCTAACATTATACGTCTCACTTCGTCCGACATTGTTTAAGACCCCAACGCATGTAGAACATCCTTCAACTCATTGTGTGAAATCATCCCATCTCTATTTTTGTCGAACTTGTTGAATATCTTCTTGACCTCGGCCATGGTCCCCAGAGAATTTCCTTGAGAATAACTATACTCCAAATTAAGCCAAACTTGCCTTGCAGTCTCATTATAGATCAAATTGATTAATCAGGACAACGACATTATATTGTAGTAGATCCAAGCATTTGATCAAATGAGAATCTGATTGGCATGAAGATTGCACAATTGATGTAGCCAATATTTTTTCTTCGCTTTGAGATCAAGAATCACAGATTGATCAATAAGGTAATTATCACTGCTAGTTAAAAGTTGAGTGACAATCAAAGTTTCGAGACTATCACTATTACTTAGATAGTACAGAGTTGAATTTAGATCATATGCAATTGATTTTGCAGATTGATTTAGAGTAGAAGAGGAAGAAATGGCATTAGATTTATCCACAGAAGCCATTATTGAGCCCTAGAATAGCACTAACACCATGTTAAGTTTCAGTTTCTCTCTTTCTCACACTAAAACTCTCTCTAAATAAAATGGAATCTTATTGATTGAATGAGAAGAATTGGAGAGAATAATTACTAGTAATGAGCTTTAACTATCTCTTATATCTATAAAAAAAAAACATTTGTTATATAGCAAAAACAAATTTGAAATTAGTTACAACTAATTAAGCGTGATTTGAGCTAGATCGTTGAAACTCTAAACTGGATTAATCTTATCTTCATTTGGTTTCACTTAAATGACCATGTTTTGATCTTGTTTATGCATGTGTTAGTCACATAATTCATTTATTTGTAAATTGATCACACATCTTTGTTTCTAGAATCTGTTTTGCTTGGTATCAAACAATACCTTTTTGTTCTTCTTTAAATGCTTTCTGGTTTCAACATTACAGGCCAAGCAAGTATTGCACTTCCTTAAAATTTGGCAATTGCTCCAAATCTTTGTCTTGCAATGCGTTCCCAAAAAATTCCCACATCTCCGATGCAAAGATGTCATTCAACATCAGTGTGAATGAATTCAAAAACAACACAGCGGAAAAATTCAATTTCTAGTGTAAAGAAGGAAAGTTAGTGATTATGAATAATAATAATATATGCATTCTACTTACAGAAACTACTATTAACTTTATAATTATTTTATATGATCTCTTCTCATTACTTTTTTCGAAACTTCCTAATATGTCTTGTATGTGGAGAAAGAAAGGTAAATTAGAATGAAATTAACGCCAACTCAGATTCATAATCCAAAGTAAGTTTGAAAACAAATTGCTCCAATTATAATTCTACATGTCCCATCCTATCCTAGAGAACTCGACATATTGCTATGAACATATTAGGTTCAATAACAGTATGTATGTACTCTTTATCATATTTTCAAAGGCTCCATTCTATGTTCTATGTTTGATTGTATCACATTTCCCTTCAAATCTTAATATCTTCGTCAATTTTATAACATATTGGAATCTTTTCTGGATGTTCTAAAAACATGTTGGAATCTTTTCTGGATGTTCCAAAAAAAAAAAAAAACTGTGTATCTAAGGAAAGGTCATGTGTTGTAAAAATTAGTACATTCCACCAATGAGCTTTGTTCAAATGGAACTTCCTCCACTAAGTGAAGAGTGAGATCATCACTGGGTGTTTGCGAAACTTATGAATGAAAGAAGAAAAAAAAAGGGTTGCTAATGTGGCCAAGTATACATCTAACTGTCCTTTAAAGACCACACACAGAAGAAACTCATGTTTTTTCATTGGAACTTGATGCTATACTTTAAATAAACTGATGGGTTGGATGTCCAATTGTATAACTGGCCATGTAAGATCACCATTAATTAACAAGAAATCAAATAAGTAGACAATAAACCAAAATGACTGTTAAGTAAATATGAATTCCAGAAGCAAACACAACTAGAGGTCATGAATTGCCAAAAAATGAAGGTGCCTCATAACCCAAACAATAATATTACATGCAAAACCTAGATATTTTCAAGTTGTTAGAATAATTTATTCCTAAAAAGTTGGCTATCTTTCAAATATTCTAAGCTAAGAGCTACCAATCCCTTTAATTTTTAGATGGAAGAGCTTCTGGCCTTAAAGTATTGAAATAGTAAACTATGCTTTATAAGATATGGTCCCTAGTCGTTGTGCTACCGCTTGTAGTTGCTATCAATCACTTTAGTTTCACGTTGCATAGGTTATTAATTTATCAAACTCATATCTTAGATAACCATACAAATTTTAGTAAACTAATATGTTAGAATTATTGTTTAACATTTTGTGCAAGAGATTTTAAGAGTTCTTCCAATATTGGGTGCTCACATTCTCCACAAGTTTCCCCACAACTACATGTAGGTAATTTCTAAATTTTTCTCTAAGCATTGCACTCGTTTTCTCTAAAACAATTTTCTCTAGTAGTGTCTCCATCACCCAATAATCTCAGGTGTATTTCTATTTTTGGCTGCAGCACATTTAGCATTCTTCTCATGGAATTCAAAAACTTCCTAACTGAAAATAAAATTAATATATGACATAATTAATTCTCATACAAAAAGAAACATGCTACAACTATGCAAACTAAAAATGCAAAGTAACCTCGTCTAGGGCAACATAGGTGTCACTTCGTTTGGTAAATTTCTGGACATATTTGAAGCCATACATTTTTAATGTCATATTGTCCTTTAGTGGTGTTAACACATCAGCATATTGTTTGTCCAAAGCTTAAAGAATTGTTTTCTTAATATCTGCTATAGCCTAGTATACAAATTCCAAAGCACATATAAGTATATGTAATCTCAAGTTTAGAGTTCAACAATTAGGGGGAAAAGCAAATGGATCTCTAGTTCTAAAACTTAAGACCTAGTAATGAAGAACCATATTTGGACATACCTTCTCCAACTTACATTTATATTCTGGCCAGCTACAAATGATGACTTAGTAGTCATCCCATGTTTTCGTTACCCAACCATACATAGCCTCAACAAAAGGAGTTGTTGAGTGTCAGGTTCTAACATCTAACCTTTTTATCTGGAATTAATTCCTAGTTAATTGTCATGTAAATATCAGAGAATTTCCTTCAAAATTCATGTTTGGTGTTAGTGGCATCTACATGCTATTCTAACTCAGTCACGTAGGGAATACATTTTCCAATAAATGGTAGTTTTTGAGCCAAAAAAAAAAGGTTGTACTCAATGCACAAAGCTTCCCTTGAATTATGACAAAAAATAAAGAAACTGTAGTAAACATCAAATATTATTCTACAAATCTACCAATATAGATAATAGATTCTATGACCTTGAGTTCATCAAGTTACAAGGCTAAATTGCATAAAAATCATACCTTTTCTAATTCGCACATCTCAAGAAAAGCAAGACACTTGTTTTGAATCCAGCACTGGAACATCTCTTTTTCATCAACCCCTTTTTCAGGACCGAACAATAAGATGGTGGTTAGAGATCACAAAGAGAAGCAAACATGACAAGCAGTATGAGGAAAAAATAAAAGAAAATAATTAATTAATTGATGTTCCAGAGAGCAAAATCCCTTCGGAAGTCTGTTGTAGCAATTACAAGTTCTGCAACATGAGCTAAAAGGTTTGGGGAGAGAAAATGCAACAAAGAGAGCACATAATCTCTCGCGGAGATCAACACTATAAATATGTGAAGAAACACGTGGAAGGTATATAAAAATGCATAAAATTCAATACGGAATACTAATGAGAAGATTATTGATATATCAATTATGTTAGGTTCTAAATATTTAGTCTTAAATGTTTAGATTCTAATTTATTGTATGTTGGCAATCCGAGAACAAAAACATGTCTAGTATAAAATCTTAGTGTCTTAGAAGTGTTTTAGACATTGCTCAGGATGATATAAGTCAAGATTCAAGAACGTACAAATTGCAAAAAAGAGAATTCAAAAACTAAAGAGCTTGACCGATCAAAGAGAAGCCTCAATTGACCGAACTGCAATTTTGTAGATTTTTAAATCAGGCCCAACAGCCCTCGAAACGTCTAAGGTTTTAGTCCAACACTGCTAGGTATAAAAGGGAATCTCTAATACACGTTTTTCAAGTCTTGAGAGTTACTCATGTGAGAAACCTTCTAACTCTACAAACACCTACTAGAGATCAAATCCATATTGCTAGTACCGGTAGAGTAAAGTTGCTACCAAACCTTCAGCTATCAAGCGTATTGAAGATCAAAGTACGAACAAGTGGTTCATGCGAGAACAAGATCTAGATCAAAGAAATCTATGGAGTCAGAGCCTAGTTTGATAATTGTGTTAGATTCACTACGAATTGGTATTCTTGAACTGTAAATCTCAACTTGATATAGTGGATTGTTCTCTTGGGATAGTTCCCCCTAGATTTTTACTTTGAAATGAATTGTTTCATTAGTTTTTCTTGATCATCACATATTGTGTTATTTACTTTTTTGCTGTATTTATTTCATGTAATGATTGTTTAACCTAGATCTGCATAATTGACCTAACTAACAACTTTGTTATTAAATTAGGTTAAACAAATTGTGTTTTTCAGGGGTCTAAACATTAACAAATTAATCATCAAAAATACTCTTTAAAGAAATAAGACCTACATAATACACCATGAATGAACAAAATGGAAAATAATGTAACAACTGCAGAATGAAAATTGCACGCACAAGAAAGAATGTGACCATCATCATTTTTCTTTATCTTCTCCTAAATTTAATAAAGTTTAGATTGGTGAATTCTACATCATACCCATTTTCATTTTACGCACTGTGCAACATATATATCAGATCATGAATATATATATATATATATATATATATATTATAGTATCAATTAAGTAAGTCTCAGTAAAGTTTAAAAAATAAATAAAGTGCCTCGATAAAGTTAATATTAATATGACACTATGTATGTACCTTGAACTTGCATTTTCATTTTGCACAATTTTGGAGCAGCAGCTCTCTGAGCTACTAGCTCTGGAGATTTGACAGTTTTGCAATTCGTTCTTTTTCGGGTTGTAAGAATATATATCGTCTTGCAATAAGCCACATCCTTCATTCAAAAAATACATGGCTTTCCCATAAAAAAAAAATACATAGCTTCTTCCTTGGAATGGGCCTTATCCTGAAACCATGAGCCAAGGTACAGTCGAACACACGAGTCATAAGATTGCATGTCACAATTTCTCCATTTCCCACTGCAACACAGAAGAAAAGCCAGTGAAAATTAATAATTATTGGACCAATAATCAAATACTATTAACTGCACTCATAACCATTGTACTCAAGACAAGACGGTTAAAAAAAAAATCAAGAGATAATTTTAATTTACCTTTTATGAAATTTGGGATGGTGAGGGCCAGCAGTGCCAGTAACTGGAGACGCCGCATTGACCTTAAAATCCGCGCCCGGGGAGCCCTGTCATGCCTAAGCACAAATTCAAGGAATATAGTAATGGAAAAATATATTAAATTGGTAATGATACTCCTCTAAAATGAATCGGGTAAAATATTGAGTTATACTGACTTGTACTAGTAATAATGAGAATATTTAAAATGTTTCTAGGTACAATAAAAATAAAATTTAAAAAATTGAAGAAAAAAAATTAAAATTTTGTTATTTAAGCTAATATATTAAGTTAATTTACTTATGCTAATATTTAGGCTTATAATTTTTTTTTTTTTGAAACCTAAAATATGTTTATTTTAAATTTTATGTTTTTTTTTTTTTTGGGTAAACTTTAAATTTTATGTTCATAAACATAAAAATGAACAAACCAATACTTACATATATAAGCACAAACATATATGTATATAAAAATACATAAACAACGATAATTCTAAAACTATACACCCGCATATGAAATTAACTCTAGTCTCTAGATTACCAATAACTTCTAGTAAACTAAAGAGACAAATAAATTAAACAAAATGAATATGTATATAGAAACACACACACATATTATGTATTTTGTTATCCCACGGCTTGTGGTGGAGGATGGTCTAGCCATGGACGTGAAGGGCTTTGTTTGTAATAGACTTATTACTCTTTAATCTAAAGCATTATCCACTATTACCAAAAATATATATTTTTCAAGCATTAGCCGTGGACGTGGAAATTTGTGCATTTTCAAGCATGCCTATTTTACACGCATATGATGATCATTTATTTGGGGAACTGATATTTGAATTTAAGCCAAATCAGAGTGTCTTGAAAATTTATTTAGCGAAGAGTCTAGTTGATTTTCTTATCTCAATTGCATCCATATTTTGAATACCCTTTGCAAGCATTTGCACATGTACAGTGTCTAGTTTATAGACCTAGTCTACCACGGAACAAACCCTACAAAATCAGACGAAAGCCTTTCAACACCTGTGCGAAAGGTTTGAACAAGAGTACTAGGATAGTGCACAATTGATAGAAGTAGATTTGTAGATGCTTCCCCCAGTTGGATAATCTGTGGCATACCACGTCAAGCTTCCCACATGCATGGGAGGTGATAATGTTGACGTCGAGGGTACACTACCTCCTAAGCAAAGCTCTATCAAGCCCATTTCAGTTGAGGTACAGCTCTAGGGGATAGTATAGACTATTCAAATCATGTTAACTGTAAGATTTAGAAACTATTGTTGAATGAGTAACAATGAACATCAATGTTGGCACACCTAAAGAAGTTGAGACATCTAACATGAGTGAAGTTAATTTAGTGTGTGTTATCACAACCTAGAGAGGCGGCCAAAGAAACTCAAACCCAATAAGCCTAAAAGAGTTTGAAGAGGGATCAAACAAAGAATACATTCCCCCTGCAATACAGTTTACCCCCAACAGTTTTGTCAATGGATCCATAGGCATGTGTCTATCTGAAGATTGCTTACAAATCTATGAAGCCTATAGATCTTACTACAAATTCAACACATGTTAGGCTCGTGTGGTTTACTTTTAGACAGTTCAAAGTGTTAACTCAACCAGTTTTCTACAGCACATGGATTACCAAAAAACAAATATCAGTAGCTGGACTCTAACTTGCTAGAGTACTACCTAAAGCTATGCTAGATGAGGTCGAGTCTCTCCCACCTCGAGAAAGTTGGTGCAGACAGCATATTGTTACTGATTTAAATTATGGGATTTGAATTTTATTTTGAGGTTTTAAGGGATTTGATGATTTTTTATGAACGTATGATTGATGAATAAAATTTATCGTTGGAATTTTCCAATGTATTGGTGTTGATTCCTATTTCCTAGTTATCTAGGTATTGATTCCTAGCTTTATGGCTAGGTAGTTATTCCTAGCTAGGTCTATTCTTTTTTCTTTTCTTTTTTTTTGGTTCTGTTTATTTTTCTCAATTTCCCTTTCAATCTTCTTGTGCTGCATCAGATCCATACCATTGCTGCAACCTAATAGTTTGAAACAAAGAAATAGCAAGCTTTCAGTTCATTCTCCATTAGTCAGTAGAAGGAAATTTTTCCCAGTAGTAATTTGTGAACATCATTTTGAGAGCCCTACTTTTAAGCAGTATATTGATTAAAATTTTCTAACATGAAGGGATATTTGGTACTGAACAGGATGTTAAATTATCTGACAGAAGCAGGAGTGGATTTGTCACAAGCCACTAACCTCAATACAGATTGAGCTTGTAAAGTAGTATAACGGTGTTAAGCTTCTAGGTGGAAATTAATGATGGAATAGGGAATTATGAGTGGTTGCTTCGAGGGAACCAGTCCTCCTTAAGATAGAGAAAAGATAGAGAAAAGAATTAGAGAATCAAGAACAATGAGCTTCTGTTATTTCTGTCATGAACCTGATGTACAAGATACAAGTCCTTTAATAGCTAATTCTCTCTCTTCTGGTAGTTACTTCCAGTTAGTTATTATAACTAACCAACCTAACTAACTTCCCTCAACTACTTCCTAACTGTACCAGCTGGCCTATACAACAGATCTTAATCAGTTACAATCAATCTAATAGTTTGTTACTAACCCAACTACACATCTATACAGAGTCTTAACATACCCCTCCCCATTTAAAAGACCTTGCCCACAAGGTGAGGAAACCTGAGCTTCAACTGGTGCAATGATTCCCAAGTAGCATCCTCAGGTGCAGTACCCAACCACTGTACTAGAACTTCAGTAATAGACCTAGACCTCAAATTCTTAGTTCGGGTTTGTAGAATAGCTACGGGTTCGGGAATAATTTGACCTGTCTCATCTAAGGGTGGTAAAGTAGGCAATGGAGTGATTTGTTGTCCCAACTTCAGCTTCAAACAAGAGACATGAAAAACTGGATGTATCTTACTGTCACTAGGTAAATCCAGCTTGTAGGCTACCTCCCCCACCCTTTGAAGTACCTGGAAAGGGCCATAAAACCTTGGAGATAACTTCCATTTACCCTTAGAGGCTAAAGACTTCTGTTTGTAAGGTTGCAACCTCAAAAACACCCAATCTCCCACCTGAAAAGACCTTTCAATTCTGTGTTTGTCTGCAAAAAACTTCATTCTCTCCTGAGCAGCCACTAAATTAGCCCGAAGTGTAGCTAAAATCTGCTGCCTCTGAGTAAGAAGAGAATCTACTGCTGCCACCCTTGAAGTACCTGGAATATAGTCTTGAAGTTTAGGAGGAGGATAGCCATATACTGCCTCAAATGGAGTGAGTTTAATGGAAGTATGAAAATTGGTATTAAACCAATACTCAGCCATTGAAAGCCAATCAGCCCACCTGTGAGGTCTATCTCCAACAAAAGCTCGCAAGTATTGTTCTAGACTTTTGTTCACTATCTCATTGGCCATCAGACTGAGGGTGATATGCAGTAGACATGGCCAAATCAACTCCCTGCAACTTGAATAACTCAGACCAGAAAGTTGAAGTAAAAGTGGCATCCCTGTCACTAACTATAGAGGTTGGAAGACCATGTAGTTTGAAGACATATTGCATATATAGCCCAGCAACCTTAGCAGCTGTATAAGGATGACTCAAAGGTATAAAATGGACATACTTAGTCAGTCTATCAACCACAACCAAGATAACTTCAAACCCTTGAGACTTTGGTAACCCTTCAACAAAATCAAGACTCACATCAGTCCATGGTTTAGTAGGAATGGCTAAAGGTTGTAACAAACCAGCTGGAGCAACAGTCTCAGCCTTAATTCTTTGACAAACATCACATTCCCTAATGAACTTCTTGAGGTCTGACTTCATGCCCTTCCAATAAAAGTCTTGTTTAACTCTATGAAAGGACTTAAGAAAACCAGAATGACCTGCAACAGGGCTGCTATGAACATGAGCAAGAACCAAGGGCTTTAAGGAGCATTGAGAACCCAAATAGAATCTGCCCTTGTATAGGAGAAAACCATTATGCAGAGAAAAACCTTTTGGAGTGGCTACACCCGAATGCAAAGATTGAATCAAATGCATAATCTCTTCATCTTGATGATAGCTGTCTTGTAGCTTATCCAACCAAGTAGGATCTGGGAAGGACAACAACAAAAAACAGCTAACTGTGCCATGAGTGAGGTCTGCCTTATCTGTAAAAGGCTTCAATTCTGACTCCATCTGTCTTGAAAGAGCATCAGCAACTCTATTTTCAATCCCCTTCTTATATTCTACAATAAAGACATAACCCAACAGTTTAGTGATCCATTTCTGCTGTGCTGGAGTACCCACCCTCTGCTCCAATAAAAATTTTAGGCTTTGATGATCAGTTCTAACAATAAAAGGACTTCCAAGCACATAGGGTCTCCATTTCTTCACTGCTGTAGCCAATGCTAACAACTCCTTTTCATAAGTAGAAAAATGAAGACTCTTACCCTTCAAAATCTGGCTATGGAAAGCTATAGGTCTCATGTTTTGCATTAAGACAGCCCCAAGTCCAACCCCTGATGCATCACACTCAATAATAAATGGCTTGGTAAAATCTGGCAAAGCTAGGACAGGAGGATGAGAGACTGCCTCTTTCAATTGATTGAAGGCAGCTTCAGCTGCATCATTCCAGTGAAATGAATCTTTCTTGAGTAACTCCGTTAGAGGTTGGGCAATGGAGCCATATCCTCTAATGAATTTTCTATAGTATCCTGTCAAGCCCAGAAATCCCCTCAAAGCCTTAACATTTTGGGGTCTTGGCCAATGCTGCATAGCAGCTGTCTTCTTTGGATCAGCCTTAACACCTTCACCAGAAATGACATGCCCCAGGTACTCCACCTCAGAACAGCCAAAAACACATTTGGTTTTCTTAGCAAAAAGCTGATGTTTAAGAAGCACTTCCAAAACAGCTCTCAAATGAATTAAATGATCATGTAAGTTCTTGCTAAAGACTAAAATGTCATCAAAAAACACTAAAACAAAGTGTCTCAAGAATGGCTTGAATACATCATTCATTAGGGCTTGAAATGTAGAAGGTGCATTGGTTAAACCAAAGGGCATAACCAAGAACTCATAGTGACCCTCATGAGTACGAAAAGCTGTCTTATGCACATCATCATCTTTCATTCTAATCTGGTGATAACCAGACCTTAGATCTAGTTTAGAAAAGATACTAGCCCCATGGAGTTCATCAAGCAATTCATCCACAACAGGGATAGGGAACTTATCTTTCACAGTAGCCTTATTGAGAGACCTATAGTCTATGCACATTCGCCAACTACCATCTGCCTTTCTAACTAACAGAACAGGTGATGAAAAAGGGCTTTGACTAGGCCTAATTGAGCCTACTTCTAACAGTTCCTTCACAATTTTTTCAATCTCAGATTTTTGATAATAAGGGTACCTGTAGGGTCTTTCACAAACTGGTTGAGCTCCTTCCTTGAGTGTAATGCCATGTTCATGACCTCGAATGGGTGGTAGACCAACTGGAACTTCAAAAACAGCACCAAACTCATTGAGCAAATCTTGTAAAGCTGCTGGAAGCTGACCTGGAGCTGTTGCTGCCCCTGAATTAGGTGTGGAGATTTGCAAGATTAAACCCTTTTTAACAGGGTTTTTAAACATCTCCTCACTTTGCAAAATGGAAGACTCAGATGGTAATAACCCTTGAAGCAGCACCAATTTCTGCAGGTACCAAAACTTCATAGTCATCAATTTGAAATCCCATGAAATTTCTCCCAAAGTGCTCAACCATTGAGTCCCTAACACCACATCACAGCCCCCCAAGGAAAGAACATTCAAGTCTACAAAAAATTGATGACCTTGAATCCATAAGGACATACCAGGACAAACACCCTTAGTTTTAATCACAGCTCCATTAGCCACCTTCACTTCCATTATTTGAGAAGTATCTATTTGCAACTTTAGAGTCAACACCACAGAAAGATCAAGAAAATTATGTGTACTCCCTGAATCAATGAGGGAAACTAACCCCAATTCCCTAATCTTGCTTCTAACCCTCATTGTATTTGGTGAAGGACTACCCATTAAAGCATAGAGGGTAATTTCAGCTTCTAAAGCATTATTTCCCAATTCTTGCTCCACTTGAATCTCCACTTCATTGTCACCCAATTCTAACAACTTGACTTGAGATGATGGCTCATCGGCAAGATGAAAGCCTTCTAACAAAAACACCTTTGCTCCACCTTTGCATTGATGACCAGCCTGGTACTTCTCATCACAATTAAAGCAGAGACCTTGTTTCCTTTTTTCATCGATCTGAGCTGGTGTCAACTTCCTTAGTGGCAACCTCATTTTCTGCTCTCCCTTCAAATCTAGCTTAGGAGGTGCCCCAAGAATGGAAGGTTTGATAACTTCTTGAAAGGATTTAGATCCTTTTTTGGAGCTGAGTAAGTATTCCTCCTGAATTTTAGCCAAGCCAAAAGCTGCATTCAAGGACTGAGGGGCAAACATCCTTATGGCTAATCTCACTTCATCCTTAAGCCCACTCAAGAAACAGCTGAGTTTGTGAGACTCAGAGAGACCTTTGATTCTGTTTGAGAGAGCTTCAAATTGACTTTTGTAAGCAATCACACTAGTTGTCTACCTTAATCTTGTTAATGCCTCCATTCAGGGGCGGAGCTAGAAATTCTCCTTTGGGGGGGCCAGCCAAGACTAAATGATCATATTGATTAATAAGATATATATATATATATATATATGTGTGTGTGTGTGTGTGTGTGTGTGTGTGTGTGTGTGTGTGTACAAATTTGTCAAACACGGACAAATTTGTTAGTTTTGGTATGTGTATGAGATTTTTCAAATAAAATTAGCGGTACCATATATTGGACTATGAAGATTTATGCATCTAATCTAGTATTAGATGTGTTTGTCATACGAGAGCTTACTTAAATATGGTTGTCTTAGTTTGTTAGTATGAAATACTAAATATAAATAATGAATTAGACTATCAATTGGATTAATAAATAAGAGGAAGAAAAAAATTATCAACCATAATATAAATAAATAGAAATAGAAATTGAACTTAGATAAAAATGAATAGAATTTGATGTAAAATAGAATTGAAAAAGGAGAAGAAGAAATGGAGTAGAGGAATACTTTCACTGTGAATGATGAGGTAGATAAAAAATAAAAATTGAAAAGATGAAGTAATAACCTTCTATAAAGGAAGCTACAACCCAATAGTAAAAATTATACAAGTTGGGCTTGTGTGATGACGGGTTGGGGGAGGAGAGATGAAGAAAGACTAACAAAAGGTCAACATGGTTGAATAAATTTGAATGAATCAAGGAGACTTGGGGGGGCCAATCAGTTTCATTTGAAGGGGCCAAACCAGTCAAAAATTCTTTAGGGCCTATTTTTTAAACTATAAAAAAATTTTGAACATTTTTTGGGGGGGCCATGGCCCCCCCACAGTATAAGGTGGCTCCGCCCCTGCCTCCATTGGATCATCATAAGCAGTGCTTCCAAACCTCACTTGCAATGCTTGAATGAAAGCTGACCAATCCCCAAACAGACCTGCTTCTTCTCCATCTTGAAACCATATTAAAGCTTCTCCTTCCATGTGAAATGCAGCCATTAAAAGCTTTTCAGGATCAGGGGTTTTGTAGTACCTGAAGTACTGATTTGCTTTATACACCCAAGCTGCAGGTTCCTCTCCTCGAAACCTAGGAAATTCCAGCTTGATAGATTTTGGAAATGTCAATGCCAAAGTATTGTTTGAGGGATGGTTTTCATTAGATCGTGGTGTCTGCACTGAGGATTTCTCTGAATCAGAGTTAGACAACTTCTGCAGAATCACACCAAGTTGCTGTTGAACTTCTTGGAAATGTTGGCTATGTAATTCCTTCATTTGATGGATCTCGTGGTGAATTTCTTGAATATCATGGGTATGGTAATCTGAGGTTTTCTTGAGGGAAGCAATGGTGTCATTGATTAGTGTTGTTGATCTGGTTTCAGCCATTAGTGCCCACGATGAACTGCTCTGATACCAAATGTTAAGCTTCTAGGTGGAAATTAATGGTGGAATAGGGAATTATGAGTGGTTGCTTCGAGGGAACCAGTCCTCCTTAAGATAGAGAAAAGATAGAGAAAAGAATTAGAGAATCAAGAACAATGAGCTTCTGTTATTTCTGTCATGAACCTGATGTACAAGATACAAGTCCTTTAATAGCTAATTCTCTCTCTTCTGGTAGTTACTTCCAGTTAGTTATTATAACTAACCAACCTAACTAACTTCCCTCAACTACTTCCTAACTGAACCAGCTGGCCTATACAACAGATCTTAATCAGTTACAATCAATCTAATAGTTTGTTACTAACCCAACTACACATCTATACAGAGTCTTAACAAACGGTAGAGCGATTAGACCACCATCTGTTGTAAAGGTATATAAGTACATTAATATTTAACACCACAATTGGTACTCGAAGTCTCTTTTCAACTAAAATTCTTATTAAAGTTCAATGCACATATAACATATTTCATTTCCAAATACCGCTAAACTTTAAAGGGTAAAATCTAAATTTTGAAACGTTACGATGTAAAATCTAAACACTTCCAAATTTCAGGAGATAAAATCTAAATTCTGAAACTTTAGGGTATAAAATTCAAACACCCTTAAACTTTAGAGATGTAATTTACAATTTATCCTAAAAACAAACCATATTTATTCACATCACTCTTACTAAAACTAGCAGTAGGCTAATTACCTTCACCTCTTCATTATATGAAATGAAAGAAATTTTTCACCTTGAACTTACAACTAAGACAACGTTTATAGGTTGTCAAAGTTTTCATGAGTTTACATTAGCATGATTGCTAGAAATCTAAGAATGATCCATATCATATTGTTGTTCAAGAACAAATACAAATTCATACCGATGATGTGTGAAATCGTCAATTGAACTTCTCGTCAATATGGGTAGACAATGGAAAGGCAGCAGCTTCAGTCAATTCTACAAAAAGAGATGAAATAAGGAATAGACCGGTGTGATGCAGGCCAAAAGGCCTCTGATGATCTAATCAAAAGAAAAAGGCTTAATTTTTCAGAGAATCAATATTGGCTAGTGTAATTTAGTATTTGAGTGACTACCTTTCCTTTCTCCTCTCTCTTTTATAGGTCTTGGCCTTCATTAATGGGAATGAATGCCTCTCTTTATGATTTTGGATCTGTTGACCATAAATGGTGGGATGTTAGAGATTTCAATTATCTTTTGCCCATTAGTCTGTCGGTTACGCTTGAATTTGTCTAGCGTGTTGGTTGTTACCCGAGTCATTATGAGAGACTCATTTAATGTCCATTGTAACCATCTATAGGATGGACAATTACGATTTTCTTCCTCTTCACATGCCAACAACACAACAATTTACATATAACATAACAATTTTATCCATATAACAAAGTCAGTATTTACTATTTAGAGCCTTTTGGATTTTCGTGCTATCCTAAATTACTTTCCTTACAATTTCTTGTTTTCTTAAAATTTAATCTAGCTTTTGGTACTATACAAACATAAACATAGAGAACACGCCCTTAAAAAAGTTAACCTCCACGTTCCAAAATATTTTCACCTTTTTCACTTTTTTTACTTTTACTTCTTTTTTTAAAACTTTTTTATTTAATTGGTTGAAATTGAAAGTTGTTTTTCTCAACTTTCAATTTCAGCGATTAATAAGTATTGCATCAAGTGCACCTAATTTCAATCCATAAATTTGATTCTTGTGGGTTGATTGGAAGAGTGGAAAGGGAGATTAACAGTTAGTTTGTACTATGATTTGATAGAAGAATTAATGAAAATTGAAGTTTATAAATGGTTTGTAGTAGGAAGTTTGTGAAATGTGTGACTTTCTTATTTTAGTACTTCCTAGAAAAAAATTTGTTTTTTTAATAAGAATATTGAGACATTATTAAATACGTGATAACGAAATTACATCATGGATGAAAGCTTGCTCTATAAATAAAGCAAGAATCCTCTTCTATCTAACTAATATAGCCTGCAATGCTAGATGCATGCTTTGCTAAATGGTGTGCTAGTTTATTCCCTTATCTACGTATGTGAGAAAAATCTATTTGCCTAAACTCCCTAAAGAGTTCAAGCAAACCCATGACTATTGGTTCCACAGAGGATGGCGGTGAGGATGTCCCACGTAAAGCATTGATTAGATACAATAGGATTTAAGTTTTTTCTTATTTATTTATTTAGTTATAAATACAAAAGGATTTAAGTTTTTTTATGTGGGTTTCATGATAATGATAATTGTAAGAATTTATTATCATTTTAAAAGTCTTTTCGCCTTTGTTTCAAAAAAAAAAAAAAAAAAGAGTCTTTTGGCCTTGCCGATTGGGATAAAAACACATATTTATCAGATCAAAATGTGATTTCGGGAATTTGGAAAGAAATATCAAAAAGGTGTTTATTTTTTGGGGAAATTTTAAATTAAAAAGAACTTTGTAAAAACTCTCGAATGTGGTGTTTTCTCAATATTTACAACCTTAATTTGTTCTCTCTCTCTCTCTCCGAGTTGGACTTACAGAATATTTGTTCTCTCCATGTGGGCCAGACAAAATATTTCTTTGAGATAGAAACCCACTCTCTCTTGTTTTTTTTTTCTTTTTTGGGCCTATGTGAACTATATTTCTTTCACAAACATACTTTGGATCCTCTCCCCCTGATTTTCATTTTTTTTTTTTTTTTGTGTAGCTAATTTAGAAATATTAATTACTAGATACCCAGCCTGAACAGGCGGCTGGTTCCCCCTGATGTTCCTTTTTTGATAGGCCCCCGATGTTCCTTGAGCATCAGAAACGACGTAAAAAAAAATTGCCGCATTAAATTTTACTTGATTTTTAGGAGAATAACATATTCTAATTTTAAGATTTCAAAGTTACCCCACATTACCAATGAACTCTTTTGGTGGTACACTAACCAATAACCCCATAATATTTAAATCATAAATCACATTGGATCATGTGTTCCATCAAAAAAATGAAATACATTGGATCAAGTGAAAATTTTTGATATCATCTTCAACCATTATTTGCTCAACTACAGTATGTTCCTCATTTGATTAACTTGGGAGTCTCAGTCTTGTTACTAAACCCAAGAGGAAAAAAAATCATAATCTTAAAGTAAACTGAGGGCTTAATTTTGACTTTTTTTTGTTGCTAAAATTGATTTTGCTTATTAGTGTCACATCCATTTCTTTCTTTATGGTTCTTACCGGCCGTCGAGAACAAAGACTTGTCAAATGGGTTATAATCAAATACTATTTGCTTAGAACTCAAGCATTTATGTCTCTGTTTTGACATTTTTCACCTAATTCTTGTTTAAAGTGGCTTTTTCTTCTTCTTAAATTTTGAAAGTAGCTTTGTTTTCCTTTCTTTAATCTTTGAACGTGGCTAGCAAAAACACCTTTTCATCGATTGTGATGTAGTGTGAAAGCAATGTTTGATAATTATTAATCCTATTCTACTACTAAATTTAGTGTTAGTAAGTAGTAAATATTCTGAGTGTCCTCTTCACTTAATCCTACGTGGTTCTTGAATCATTCAAGATGAACAATCTAACAAAGTAAACGAGAAAATAACATTTAAAAATAGAAAAAAAAAATATTGGGATCTCCACGAGTTTTTAAAAGGGCTGTATGAACTCACCATTAATTAATGTTTCACCAACTTTAAAACATTGGTATTATCGAACCAGGCAATATCTAGAGACTTGTTGCTTTGGATCCTATCTTGTCCAAATGAAAGCCAAGTAATACTTTTCAAAGTGAAAACGGTCCTTCATGTTTTTTCCTGTCATCTATCCATTAATTATACCACCAAAAATTTCGATTATGTCAAAGTATTCTGTTCCTTTTTCAACTTTAGTTAATAATAATAATAATATTCAGCAAAAAATAAAACTTTAGTTAATAATCAATTTTAGTCTCTCGAGTTTAAAAAATCACTTGTTCTAAATATTAAATTGTTCGGTCTTAATTCCTAACAAATTATTGATGATGTGTCAATTTTTAGCTTAGTTATATCACTATTCCATTAGAGATATTTAAAATATATGGACGGAAGGGCCAAAAACAATTGGTATGAAACTTACATAAACTCAACAAATTTAAGGATTTAAAATGGTTATATTCCTTCAAGTTTCTTAATATATATATATATATATATATAAACTTTGTTTTGCCTTCAATTGGTCCTGATTATATTTTGAAAAGAAACTTGTTTTGTAACTCCTTTTATATGAGAAAGTTCAGGAACACAATTTTTGCTACTATTCTAATGTGATCACCAATAATTAGTAAGTCAATGTAAAAGTAATTGTCCATCACTCATAATTGAAACATATATTTATCTTCTCTTTGTTTATCTTATATCTATGTGCCTTTGATATTTTTAGAGTAATTTTCCAAAAACTTTGGCATTCAACTCTAGTGGCTTGACATAAATAATAGATTGTCATTAACAAAGAAAAGATGGGTAATGCTAAAATTTCATAGTTATCCTTTTGCTTTCGTAATAATAATAATAATAATAATACTAATAATAATAATAATAAAAGATGGGTATCCATATGCCTTTACTGCTCTATTAATTATTTGGATAGACGTTCTCAAAAAAAAAAAAAAAAAAAAAAAAACAATTTATTTGGATAGACACAAAAGATTAATTATTGATAGCACTAATCTGTCTAAATGTTTTTAGGCTTTATCATTTTTTTTTTTTTTCGTATTATAAAAATTTTAATGGTTGTTCAACTTCATTTAAAAAGAAAGGGGGAAAGATAAATATTGCTGCCGGTGGAAGTAGAAGTAAAAAAATAATAATAAATAAATAAACCAAGATAAAGCTTGTATAACGTAAAAGCAAAAAAATAACTGATCCCCAAATAAAAAACAAAACAAAACTCTCAGAGGGGTTGATAAGTTGATACGCACGAATGAATGAATAAATGCCGTGAGTATATCTATCTATTATGGTAAATTAAATTTTGTTCTTAAATGTACTTCTTCTCTTTTCTTTTCTTTTCTTTTTCGATAGAACCACCACTTTTATTCCTCTTATGTCAAATACCATGCTCCTGCCTAACTTTTCATTACTTTTCACATTTAAAGAAATTTCAATTCTATGACTACACCATAGGTTGTGATGCAAGGAATCTATCAATCTTTTCATATACTAAAATAAATCTACACAACAATTGTGTAAAATATATGATGAATTCTAAAATCAAAGTGGCTTTATTTTTTGACCTATCATTATGGTTCCAACAATTAAAGTGGGTGGAAGTTACGGGTACAATTCAACATTTAGAAGAAACAAAAATATCTCTTTCAAAATGTTATGAAAAACAGCTGACATGTTTGTTAAATGATAAAAGTTTTTTTTTTTTTTTTTGATGCATTGATAATTGGAGTGGAGAATCTAAATCTTAGATGTCTTCGTTGTCAAGTTGAAATATAAAGGTTGTAGCAAAATAATAATAATAATAATAATAATAATATTATTATTATTATTATTATTATTATTATTATTATTATAAATAATTATGAACTTGATGCATAACTTAAAATAATAGATAGGATCATTCTAGAAAGAGGGAAAAATGTCACATCCCAACACTCTCAATTCACATTATACTATTGACCAATTTATTATATACATTTTTTTTAAAGGGAAAGACTTAGATACAGTATTTAAGTGTTGTTCCTTAAGTTCCCCTCTTAAGGTTCTGCCATGTGGATTTTTTCTCATAGAATAGAAGTGTATTTTTTTAGTTAAGTAACCATGTGACTGAATTTTAAAAGGAATACCTAAGATGATGTACTTAAGTTTAGTCCATTTTAAAATATTTGGTTGAATTTGCAATCATATCAAACTTATTTGCCCTCTCTCTCTCTCTCTCTTTGAAAACAACAAAATTCTCTCTCTCTCTTGACCAATTTATTGTGTATATATATATATATATATATTTAATATTTGGTTGAATTTGCAATCATATCAAACTTATTTGCCCTCTCTCTCTCTCTCTCTCTCTCTCTCTCTCTCTCTCTCTCTCTCTCTCTCTCTCTCTCTCTCTCTCTCTCTTTGAAAACAACAGAATTGGTCATTTTTACCTAAATTATATATTTTATAAGTTCTTGATCAAAACTGTACAATGCATAGACATTCAACTAGGATTATTTGTAATCAATCTTCTAGGCACAAATGCACTATGATTTTTCGAGATGATATGTTGCAATATTGTTTTTAAAGCCTACTTTGTTAGATTTTTAGAAACTAATTTGTAAATTACTTTATAAAATAAATACACCCATACTAACTCCACATTCAACGCACTAACGGACAGATTCTAAAGGGTGTTTGACACCCAAAATATAGTAAATTTTTGGGACAAAAAACTTTTATTAAGGAAACTCCACCGTATATTCCAATGATTACACATTATTAGTGATGGGACCAACAAACGCGACGTACCTGAACGAACTCATCCAAACAAACGAGGCAATTATGGATGACGAACTTACCATGCGCCACTAACGAAGTGAACCACCCCAATGACAGAGGCAAAGAAACTATTCAATGCAGTCAAATGAAAGACTCGGACGGTTACAAGGATAACTGTACAGACCATTGGAAGCCAAATCAAGGCCCACATAATGAAGAGTGAGGCGTTACACATTGAAGTCATCATACTAGCCACAACGGCTAGGAATACATACACATATATAACCTCTCCAGCATAAACGCAAGGTACGAAAAAAGATACTTAGAAGAAAAACATTGCTAGTCATTTTGGGAAGTGTTATACTTTTTTTCCAGAAATTCTTTAGTACTAACTTTAGCATCGGAGACCCTGTGAGCAGGCACGACACCGGTGACTACTCGAAAGAAAGATATTCTTCCATCCTCAGAGCACTAAGGGTAGAAAGACGGCTCTACCCGAATGCACGCACGATAACTGACGAATTTGCACTTCATCAATTAGTAAAGCATCAAATGAATCAACTCATGGCCTCTCTCGGAGGAGAAAGCCTTGTCAGTCTTTTTTCCTATCATAATCCTTCACTAAAGCATCTTTATCATCATCATCAATCACCGTAATAAAGTTCAAGTATCTTAGGATAAAAACTTTGCTATCAAATTAACCCAGGTGAGACATTTTCATTTTCATTTTCAATAGGTGTTGTCGTTGACACAAATGGAAGCTAGTGCATATCCCAACACGCACTTACTGTGCCTTGAGCCTTAGGGAAAAACATAGAAAGCAAAGTAGCAAAACCAAATGCCAAAGTTGCCAGCTGAGCTAATCATGTAAAGGACCACACCCAATCATTTCACATCCACAACGAATCTCCTTGTGTATTTCCATTCTATTTTGTCTCTCTTTAAAATATAGAAAATTCTATATTGTCCTTCTCTTTCATTAAACTAGTAATAAAAATCAAACATAGTTGTTTGATTAAATAATTTAGTTCATATGGTCCGCAAACGTGCATAATACAAACAAATATTTATATATATATATATATATCCACAAAATTTCCACATTATATATTAGCACTTACAGATTGCTTCTTCCGGTTCAAAAAGGATTACAAACTGTGGCCAGATTCAATACCTACCATGAATGACAGCAAAGGAATAATTAATAATCCAAAAATTCCAGAGTGGTCCTGATGATCAGGTTTGACTGGCTGTTTTCGTTGCCTTGTCATTATCAGACGCAATTTTCATGATGTCTAGCTTCTCTAAAGAGAAAATCACACTTCCTCTACAACCCAACATAGTTTAATGAATGTGGATGAATACAACAACCCAGCTTATTAAAGCCACTCAAATATAATGATAGAGCCTATTCATCAATATCTATCTATATATATATATATATATATATATATTTAACTAGAGGTGTTGAACATTTCCCGAGCATATAAAATTAATGTAGTAACTTGTAAGAAGTACATAAACACCGCAGCCGATGATTCCATGGAATAGGACCACCATGCAATAGGAGAGTGGCAATAATCTGTGTAAACTGATAATATTAAAATGTTATATATGCTGAGAGGAAATCAGAAGACCATGGCTGATCCGAACGAAACAAAAAATGCAAAATGGAAGGATAAGGGATTAACCTTCCATGAACCTACATCTTTCCGTAAACCAAATCTATATTTGCATCCCCCCCGGTGTACAATGCAGATCAATCTGCTCTCACCCTGTAAATGACAAGGTAGCTTCTATACATGAATTGGATGATTATTGGCATATGTAAAAGACAATATTGTTTCCCCGGCTGCTTCCATAGATCCTCTAAGGCGTTCTTGTAGTTTTACCACTCCCAATAATCTTCACCATCTCCTCTTCAAAACAAAATCCTTCATTATCACTGTACTTCTGTAGAAACCTATCTGCAGATCCATGGCTGAAAGGCTAGCACTGTAGGAGAACACTGATGAATGTCACAATCTCCTAACATATAGATCACGTACTACTCAATGACAACGATTCGTCTAATGGCTGCAAACACTCTTGTGGGTTGGCATAAAAATAATCCTCTTCTTTAGGCCTGTCTGGGATCACCAACCTTTTCACTGGGTTTCCCATGCGTTCTGCATGAGAATCCTTCACTGCTGATGAGAACTCATCCCAACTCAGTGATCCACTATTGTACTGGTCTATCAAACTGACCAAAAGTCTTCTATCCAACAGAATCGTCTTCTTGAACCCAAGAAATCTGAAGCATTGAAAAAAGAGATGTTTCAGATGAGAGGAAATGTATAGACAACATTAAAACAAATAAGGCCATAGCATACTGACAGTGATATCTCAAAGTATATATCAAAAAGTACAGGCCATGACATAATGACACCACATCAAAAGCATTTTTCTATTGATGTAACAAGCATGCAACTAAATTATCAATCAACTAACAATCAACAACCTCCGATCAAATAAATAAGTGCAAGATTGGAAATCTTTTCACAGTCAAACAAGTATCCTACTTTCAGGGTCATACACAAAATATATAGTCTCTGAGAAAAACAAAAATTGTGATGTCAAAACCAGTGATGGTTGGAATTCGATATTCAGTTATGGAGAGAGATTTTTTTTTTTTTGGGGGGGGGGGGGGGGGGGGGAGGGGGGTTGGGTGTGGGTGTGGGTGTAAATAACCCTAAATTGGTTAAGCAATTACAGTATAACATTTCATACAAACAAAAGAGAACTGAATTCTCAGCAGAACAATACCTCCGATGGCCTTCAACAACTTTGGCCATGTTTCCATCATATGTGGGAACAAAAATATCGCTCTCCAGTGACACCAGATAATCTAATGCAGCCATCTGGGATGAGTGATTCTGGAAAAACCTAAGGTCAGATGGTTCCAACAGGGTCTCCTTCCTGACCTGTAGTAACAACCCAAGGATAATTAATAAAGACAAGAACACAAACAATAACCGAGTACCAAAAATTCCAGGAATCCACCTCAGCTTTCATTGCAACTACTCACCAATTTTGGGTAAGCCTTTGCAAGACTTGCCATTCTCCTTTCTCCACCATATATCTCACCAGCTGCTATATAAATCTGGATACTAGGATCAATGTCCAGTGCCCTCAGTGTAAGAGCAGTTTCCTCAGGTGTCAAAGGGCACAAACCATCTTTCCTTTTCAAGTCAGAATTTATTATTTTTTCTTTCCACCATGGATAAGCATACCTGAAAAATGTTTGTTAAATATGAGATGGACTGCCGATAAAACTTAATTTTCAAGTCAGAATGTGTGACGCCAATAGCTTGTTTTAAGAAATATGAATGGCTCACCTCATTTTAGTCAACTCCTCCACCTCCTCATTGTTGCAACCTTGAGTGCAGCCAGAAAATGCCAACATGTCCATTTCATATCTAAGATGAAGTACTAGGAAAGGGCCATTTTGCCTTAAAAGATTGATAACCCTTCTACCCAACTCCTCTATCTGAGAAGTAAATCTCAGAGCACTAAAATTTACTCTGCAGCGCAGCTTCTGAAGCTCCAAGGGTTGACCATTATTAGCAAGTCGAGCATCAGTTCTATTCAGATGTACAACTTTGTGCTTCCATATCAGAGGAAGAATCTATACAACACATACACAAACAATAACAATTACTTTGCAAATAGGAGTCTCAACAAATGAAAACAATCATTACTGGACAAGTATGATAATATAAATTAAAGAATCGTTACTAAGGATTGGAATAAATTCTAGATTCAAATCATCCCAAGCAAAAAAATAATTTAAAAAAAGAGGATATCTAGAGCTTCATGAGAAAAGAAAATCAAGTTAAATGATCGGAAATCCAAGCCTGCTATTGAAGGGGCTTTTTCAAGGATGTGGTGAGTGTTGCAACTTGCAATGTTCTGGTTTTTGTTTTTATTGTTTTCTTGACTAAAAATATAAACTAACCTGATTATGATAGTAAGATATGTCAGACCAACTGATTGGGGGCATGGAATAAACTTTCCCTAGTTCCATTTTCGTCTTGAGCCTAGGAGGCAATTCTTTCAATATTCGAACCTCATCTCTCAAGGACGTAATGAAATGATCCACATCAAATATATCTTGGAACTCACTGCAAAATTAATCCACAAACATGCACTTGTAATGTAAGAAATAAAATCCAGCTGGAAAAAAGTTATAGACCCCTTTAGAACTTGGAAACATTCATTAGCTTCAGATACGACAAGGGATAAAAGTTTACACACCTGGGATCAGCCCAAAAGGAGGCTTTATCCAACTCAGGTACTATAAGTGTGACGTTTAAATATCTTGCAATAGCAACCATGTCACAAATCTGTAAACATAGAAAATATAAGACTGATCACTATATGTACACCTTTCCATTTCACATATTAGGTACTCCTATCACCCAAAATAAGGTTATATGCAAATGAAAGTGTGCTTCACTAACAACTCACCGCTGCTCTCATTTGATTGAGTCCTCCATTGCATGAGACCATCAGATAACCATTGTTCTTATAAACCCCTATATGATAAACGATAAATTTCAGCTCGAATGTTATATTCTCCAATTAAAGAAAAAACTATATATCATAAAGAACTAAAGAGGACCTAAGAAAATCGATGCATGCCAAGGACTGAAATGAACACATATGTAAACACTCCTGTAGTTCCGACAATGTTATTAGCTAACTTAGAAGTCACCACAATGACACTTACTAGGAACACAACCAGAGATACAACAACAAAAACCTTAGTCCCAAAATTTTTGGGGTCGATCATGGATCCTCGACAGATTAGTGAGGGTCGGCCACATGCATTCTTTTTCTCCATTCTATTCTATACGAAGTCATAGCCTCGTTACTTCCTTAACTGAAGTGTCCTTTTTTTTTTTAACTCATGAATTCAATTTTTTCCCAATATTCAAAATACCCAGAAAACGATAGAGACAAAAGCTATTGAAAACTCCCCCTCTCTTTCTCAACCTTAAATCAGCTAATGAAATCGCAGAAAATTACACTTCGAAAATTTCCAGACTATCCACCATTTTATTACACTAGTCTTATCCAAAAAATTAAAACCGTTGATTAAACAAACAAAAGCCATTGTAATCAAACAACCTCCACCAATCATTTTTAATATCGAAAAAAAAAAAAAATCAAACTTAAACCCATATACTAATTCCAAATAAGACTAAGTCTTTTACTTCAATTAATTCAAAATACCCACTAAATTCAATCAAACACGAAAGCAAATAAAGAACTCACTTTTGGGTGGAAGAACTAGCGGCGGAACAGACGGCACGGTAACGGCGTTGTTAACGGCGGAGGAGGAAGAAGAAGAAGAAGAGTCCTGCAAAAAACAAGAGGGCCAACCCTTCAAAACCCTAGGACCCCACAAATCCCCTAACGCCGTCAACTGAACAATACAAGTCCAGAGCAAAACCGACGTCGTAGCGCGTATCATCCAAAGCTTCATTCTCGACCTCGACATCGACACCGACATTGAACTCCTCAGCTTCTCAACCCCTCCCATTGCCTTCAACCCCATTTCTCTCTTATTGTTATTCTCAAATTCACAGCTTTTCCTCTCTATCCTACACATCTCGCTTCACTTCCCCCCATGCAATCAAAATTCAAACCCTAAATTTTTCACAAAACGAAAATGAATTTTGTATAATATAAAAAAAAAAAAAAAAAATCTAACTATAAAGCTCACCCAAACTGACCAGAATTATCACGACCACCATTGGTTTATAGATTCTTTTCACCGATTTCTAGAACCCTAGAAAGGGACGCTATAATTCTCCACGTGCATTATACTCACAAGGCTTATCGATCTTCATCACCGATTTTTTTCCCAATTCAAGAAGAAGAAGAAGCAAATTGAAAAGAAAAAAATGAAGAGCGAATAAGATCTTCGTATTTATAGGCAGATTTTGGTACCGAAACGGCAATGGGAGATTGTGAATTTGAAGATCTTCGAAGATCCGGTGTATTCGCCGGCGAGATTTTTGGCCCGATTCGCCGGAGCGAGTACACCAGCGCGAGTATAAATATATAGGGGGAGGAGGTTAGAGAGAGAAAGAGAGGGAGAGAGAGAGGGAGAGATACAGACAGAGAAGGCTGAAGGAGTCGATGAATTATAAATTTATATAATTTGTGGGAAATTCAACAACGCGGTGTCCAAGCGTGAACACACGCGACTCCAACATAAAGAGAGAAGGACTTTCTCCTTTTCCTTTCTTTTTTCTTTATAAGTTTTTTTTTTTTCTTTTTTGGGCTTGAATGCAAAAATAAATATAATTATATGATTTGGCTGATTTTGAGCGGTTGTCTATACGATTGTGACAGGTAGCTACTGATTCTGAGCAGGTGTTTATATAACTGTGACAGGTAATTAATCACAATCTATTACTAAAATAGTTGTAAAAATAAATATGAAATTCGGTGTAATCTTAAAATAACTGGCAAAAAATACCACTCTACTTGCATTAGTTGTAAGAACACCTAGTTTCAATTCTCCCTTATAACACGGCAAGGTTTTTTATATTTGTCAAAATTTTGTACTAAGACTAATAATACCATTACCTTTTCTAGATGAAAAATTTATTCTTCCAAATTTTCTTGAATGACTAATTATACCATTAGTTTCTATAGATAGAAAAAATCATGATATTTTAAGTAGTCATGTTAAGAAGACTTATCAACTAATTTCAGTAATTTGTGTGACTAATTACATGATAGTCATGTGATTTTTCTTTCTATTAGAGCTAATAAAAGTTAATTCCAAAAATTCAATTTGGTCGAATATGGATAAATCATAAAGTTATAAGGAATAATTGAAACTTCAAAGAAAGTGTTTTTGTAATTAACCCAAACCTAGGAGTGTTTTTGCAATTTTGCCTTCCTTCTCTCTCTCTCTCTCTCTCTCTCTCTCTCTCTCTCTAAAAGCTGTGACCGTACACCGCTGGATCACCTTTGGCTTTGGGGACTAACCGTGGTTAGGTTAAGGCGGTGGTGGGCTTAACTAGGGTTAGGTTAAGAGTTGAGAGAAGACGGGTTGGTTTTAATTTCAAGGTGTCTCAGCCAATAAATGCCAGCCAGCTAGGTGAGGGATACGGTGGGTCCCTTGGGAATTTATGTGTCTTGTCACGTGTCAACGATCTGGCCGTTGATGTTCGACACGTGGTGGATTAATCTAATGGGTTTTTGGGGGGGGGTGGGGTTTGTGCCGCGTAGGCTGGTTTATTTCGGGATTGTTTTTGATACGCCGACAATATTTCGCGATATTTTCCGCTTATTTCGCCGCTAATGGACATGCTTTATCAGATAGGTAAATACATACAGCACGATTCAATAATCAATTTAGGGATTCTCTTTACTTAATAAATATCAAAACAATATCATGCTATTTCGGCTTTAATGCTTCTATTATTATATATTTTATTTATATATTATTATTATTATAGTTGTAGTATTATACTATACGCGATATGTATCGTACAATACGTATCGTATCATATGTAAAAAATTCTATATTGTATCGACATATCGTAAGTGCTCATGAATCGTACGATATAGTGTACGTATTATACAAATCGTATCATATTATACGATACATAAAAAAATACTTTAAAATGAGATTTTTTGTTAAAATTTGAACTTTTATTTGAATTTAACAACTAAACTTGTTTTTAACACAAAATTATTAGTTTACTTAATTTGGCCTAATAAAATAACATATTCATAAGTTTTTTTTCCCTATCTTTTTCTTATAAAATTTAGACTACATAGTACACACACTTTACTTTAATATTTGTAAAATTTATTTTCTATATTATGAATAAGATATTAATTAACAATATAATTATTTTTATTTTTGTCATTATTGTTATAAGTCCAAGAAACTAGAATGCCAATAAGAATTTTTTTTTAATTATTAAAATAAAAAGAACAAGGAGAGATAGTAAATGTTAATGACGATGAAGAAATAAGTTTGCAAAATAATAAACATGATGACAGCATTGACTTAGATGGGGTTTATTAGGCAATATAATGAAAATAAATTATTATTTTTTGATTATTTGTAATATATTATTACTTTTAAATTTAAATCATTTGAATGTGTATGTTATAAACACATGCTAGATTGATTTATTTAGTTAGCTTGTTAAATATTATTACATAAGTGATGAATAAATTAGTCATTAGTTGAATATATTTAAAATTTATAATGAATATACCATTTATATATGTATATCTATAATTTTTTTATAAATTTTATTAAGTATTTGTGTATCTTACAATACACGATACGATACACGATACGAAAATATCAAAAATCTATTCACAATACGATTCACGTTTTGACAACTATGATTATTATTACTATATATTAATCTTAATGTGCATTATTATACATTAATCTATTTGAATTATCATGAGTGAAAAAAAAATGCATGTATTATCTTGGATGTATTCAAGGATGGATTCATTGGTATGAAATCCCATGATCAATCAAGTATCTAACACAATATTAATCTATATTCAATTTAACACATTATCAATTCATGACCAAAGGCTGAAACACCATTTCCTTATATATATTTTTTTAAAAATAAAAATTGTATTACAAAGTTTTTATACTTACAAAATCTTATATTATTTTTTTCCCAAAATAGTATGAATATATATAGAGAAAGTTATTCTCTGTATATTTATTATTTACTATAATGGTTAAGTGGTATTGTGATTAAATACAAGAATTAGAATGCACACTAACAAAGTTAATAATGTTCTCTTATAAATTTAAAGATTAATTTACTTTCATAAAAGGTTACATTTATTTCCTTCTTCCTCTCCACATGCATTTTGATATTGCATTTATTGCACTTACATAAAGAGAGTGAGGTAATAATAAAATAAAATTTTTGAGCTCCAACCACCAATAGAAAAAAACATGCATCCTATTATGTGTAATGCATATAACTTACTTGGTTAGTTGGGTTAGTTATTTTTCTATATCTGCTCAAAAAAAAAAGTAATTTTTCTATGGGCGGTTCGAGCCAAACTCTGACCAAAATAAAATATTTAAATGATATATTATAGATACGAACCCAAATGAAAAATATTTAAATGATATAATCATTAGGACTACTTCAATGCCAAATTACTCTTTAAAAAAGAAAAAAAAAACAAAATAAGCAAACTTCAATCTTAAATTTATTAGCCAAAAACCAAGAGTATTGTAACTCATTATATCAATTAATGACTTAAAAAAATATAGATAACATTAACATGTCGCTTTTACCAAGAAAATTAGGTTTTAAATCTCCACCCCCATTTGATATAACAATTTACTAAAAAAAATTCATTACCAAAAATATTTTCTATGTCATGAGGTACACCCATCTTTTACCTATAATAATTTTAAAGCATTTAAATAAATCTATAAATGCATGATATACTTGAATCAGTAAGCAACTTTTATTATATTTATACATTAAATAGTATAACATGAAGAAGTAAATATATAAAAAATTCATATTATTAAAAATAATTGCTAAATTTATAATTTTACTCAATTATCTATCATATAAAAAAATTTCTTAACTTAGTTAAATGATCTCAATTGCCACGAATGTTTGCAATTATGAATATGCAATTTGATAATTATGATCCATAAACAAAATGATAATTATGCATGGTAATTATTAATATAAACTTATTATGATTGTATTTATATATGGAACTATATATTTTATCTTTTTTTTAAAATTATAATATTTTAATGGAAAATTTTTTTTGACAAAACCGAAGGTAATTGTGTTAGTTAATTTAGTCGATAAAGTCTAATAGTCATACTGAAAATCAAAAAACCCTTGGGACAATTTAAAAAAAAAAAACATATTGTGAGAAGAAATATAAACACTTCTATTTTGCAGACCAGTTTTGGAATAATAAAATTGATCAAAGAGAAAAACGATTTGGTTACTCCAAAGGAAACACAAAAGTTTTCTTTAAAAAAAAAAAAAAGAATACGCAAAGGTCTAATATTAAATTTTGTTTCATTAAAAAAATTTTTATACATAATTTAATAGTTAAAAAAAATAGAGAAGGAGAATTTAAACCATAAAAGACATAATGCTATTGAATTACAAGACTCTTGGCATTTAAAATGTTATCTTTTAACCCAAAAAACCACATTGTCAATTTGTTATTAAATCAACCCCATCTAAAAAGGAAAATTAAGGGACCTTTTCTTTTTTAATAAATAATACTACGGACTCATCTAATCTTACAATTTACTAAATTAGTCAATTTTTAATAGTGAAAAAAAGATAGTTCCTGTAAGGGCACGGTTTGGTTCCAAAACCCAAAAGATAAAAGAATCTAAGCCTAAAAAACTCAGTACAATGAATTTGTAGAAAGTGAGTTTGAAAATTAGGCTGTAATGAGTTAAATAGCAATTATAGTGGGTTCAGATGACAAGAAAATAAAGATAAACTGGTTTTATTCAAAGAAAATCGTCCTCGGCACAATCCGAGAAGATTAGTTCTTGTATATATTTCTTTTGAATTTGATTACAAGTCAAGTTATTGTTGCTACAGTATTTCTCTCTCAATCCTCTGATCTGCCTCCCTTAAGGGCCTCTTTCTTTTTTATACTATCCTACTTCTTTCATCCTTGTCCGATCAACACCTTCCTGAAATCTCTGGGAGTAACTGTAAGGCTGAAAATCATTGTTCAGGTATCACTTTCATATTAATGCGGCCAGAGAATTAGCTGCAGAGCATTCAATGCGGTGATAACAGCTTTCTCTTAGATATTTTTTTTAACTTCCCTTTGTCCTATACTTTTATGATGTTTATCCTTATCAATAGAATTCTTCCGAGTGTTGCTCTTGAGGACAAACCACACCTTTTGACCTCTGCTTTGCTTGGTCAAGGAGGCATTCCTCCTCAGACTATCTTCCCACATTCTAATAGACATAACATTTCCATAACCCACTAATCCTTACCCCTTCACCAGCATTTCCTCGTCCTTGAACTACTAAACGTCATCGGGCAAGGCCCACGACAGTACAATGAATTTGTAGAAAATGGGTTTGAAAATTAGGCCATAATGAGTTGAATAGCAATTATAGTGGGTCCAGATGACAAGAAAATAAAGATAAACTGATTTTATTCAAAGAAAATCGTCCTCGGCACAATCTGAGGATATTAATTCTTGCATATATTTATTTTGAATTTAATTACAAGTCAAGTTCTTGTTGCTACAGTATTTCTCTCAAGAATATGATTAATAATGGGTTAATCCCACATTGAAAAATGAGTGTGAGTAAAAAAAAGTTTAAAGTCTGTGCTGTGTATTCAAGAGTTAGGTCATTTTGAATATACACCATTATAAGTTTTTAAAAAAAAACCTTCTCCCCTCTCCCTGTGTGTGTGTTAAAAATATTTAGTATTCTAAAAAAAAAATCATTAATAAAAACTAAGGTTATATTATCATCTATGTGTGAATAAATAAATTACACATTTCAAAACTAATTGAATTTTTCAACGATATAATTTTAGTTGGATTGAAGAAGTAAGCTCAACCCACTAAAATGATTATATTTTTTTCACAATAATACACAACACAATAATATAATCTATATATATATATATATATATCTATATAAAACCAAAACCTCTGAAACTCTCACAATTTTCTATGTCATCACTATTTTCTTTTTCTTTTTATTTTAGATTCTTTTTATTTTAGGTTTTATATCTTATATATTTATTATTTCTCTTCAATGTGTAATTATCTTATCAAGTGTTACAATAATTTAGTTTAAATAGAACTCTATTAGATATATGTTTCAAAAGCTTGAAAATTTTAATTCGGCTAAAATTCTATAACAAAAATTTCAACAAATTTAAACCCCTGCCAAGGTCAAAACTCTTCATACTCACTCAAATTTTCATAAAGAAAACACACACAGTAAATTGAAGTCATGGTAGGAAGCATGAAGGTTCAGAAAAAACAGAGAATTGAAAGAGATGATAACAAAGACGAAAAAGACATAATTGAAGGTTCATACTCTTATGATTTCCATGTTTTATTGTTTTTTATTCTACACTTTTTCACTATAATGTATTATAAAACTCGGTGCTCAAAAACTGTTTTCCTCATAATTTATATATAGATAAGCAAAACTAACTTTTATTTATTTTAAGTTTAATACACATTCACACAACCAAACGTTAACCATTGTTTTCAAGCCACTCCAAAAATTAAGCTGTTCAAGTGGTTTTGTAGGCTTGATTTTTAATTTTTAAGTACTGTTTTTAATTTTTTTTAAAATATAATCCTCAACCACAACAACTAAATCATGATCTAATATATTTTTTGTGGTAAGTTATAGATCTTTTAAGATATTCATTAGGATTGATTACATATATATATTCGTTATTATCATTTTATTTAAATAAAATTATTTATATTTAGTCTAAACTTAATAAGGAGTGTAATTCTATCTTTTTAACAAGTCCAACTTAAACTCAATTTCATCATTATCATTTTTTTAAACAAAATTATTTTTGTTAATCAAAACTTAACAATGAGTAAAACTTTATCTTTCTAATAAGTCCAACTTAAACTCAAACTCAAATGTTGATAATCTATATAAAACAAAAATTCTGATAAGACTAAAAAAAAAAAAAAAAGAAGCAATTTGATTCAACTTTCTTCTTTGATTAATGAATTTTATATCAAAATTTTTTTATATTGTTATTAATTAATAAAATTTCAATTCAACATATGTGGATATTTTTTTATATTGTTATTAATGAATTTTATCTTTTATGTTGAATTTTTTATTTGCTTTCATATGTGCCTTGGATTTTCTTTCTATCTTATTTTTTTGTTATATTTAGAATTAATTTTCTTTCATATGTTGACCTTAATTCTTTATCTTAAATACTTTTTATTTAGGTTTATGTGATTTTTTGTTTTCTTATTAAAAGCTATGATTTTTGGTTGATTAATTATTTGTTTGATTAATTTCAATTAATTATTTGTATGGATTCAACATAAAGATAATGAAATTAAGTATTATAATTTTGAATTGTCTATATTGTTATTACTACGAGAAAGTCATATTGCTACTCAAATTTGAAACTTGGTGCATCTTCCTCATATCATGGCATGTGTTTATATATTTGCAGTCTATATTAGTTTTAAGTGTGTTTATATATAACTATTGAGAGTTTTGCTTTATCTATATATATATATATATATATAACCGAAGCCTCTGAAACTCTCACAAATTTCCACATCATCATTTTAATTTATAATTTTTTTTTAATTTTTAAAACTAAATAGTGAGAGAGTCCTAACATGAGTCTCTCTCTTTTTTTTCTCTCATCATTTTAATTTATAAAAAATTTTAATTTTTTAAACTAAATAGTGAGAAAGTCCTAATAGGAGTCTTTCTTTATTTTTTCCTTAATCCTAAAGTTTTTTTTTTCTTTCACGTGAGTCCCTTTTTTTTTTTTGAAACCTAAAGTGAGTCCTTTTAAAAAAAAAAAATGTAACGTGAGGTCTAATTAAAAAAAAAAAATAATCTTAATTCTAACGTAAGTCTTTCAAAATGTTAAAATTTATATATAGATAATAATAATGATGTGGCAAGCTCTAAGAATATGAGAATATAATTTGTAGATCTACTATCAATTTATATATATATATATATATATATGTAACCGAAACCTCTGAAACTCCCACAAATTTTCACATCATTATTTTAATTTATAATTTTTTTAATTTTTAAAACTAAATAGTGAGAGAGTCTACATGAGTCTCTCTCTCTTTTTTTCTCATCATTTTAATTTTTTAAATTAAATAGTGAAGGAGTCCTAATAGGAGTCTCTCTCTCTCTCTCTCTCTCTCTCTCTCTCTCTCTCTCTCTCTCTCTCTCTCTTTTCCTTAATCCTAAAGTTTTTTTTTTTTTACGTGAGTCCTTTTTTTTTTTTTTGAAACCTAAAGTGAGTCCTTAAAAAAAAATATAATGTGAGATCTAATTAAAAAAAATTTTTAATCCTAATTCTAACGTAAGTCTTTCAAAAAGTTAAAATTTTTGGTTTTACATTATATATAGATAATAATAATGATGTGACAAACTCTAAGAATATAAGAATGCAATTTGTAGATCTACTATCAATATAACATAAATTAAATTGGTAGTGGATAGTAGATTTAATTGTAGTTGAGTATTATGTGAAATTATCACTATAGAATAGCCCACGTCGGAATGTGTTATGTGAAACTAATGACATGAAAGAAAAAGAGTTTTTCTAAATCATTATATTGAACACATTAGTTATTTTCATGCATTTTCAAATTATACATTTTTAAAATTTTAAATCATAGACCTTTAAGTAAAATAAGTATTTTTAATATTTATTTAATTATCCCGTGCATCGCACGGGTTAGCGACTAGTTAATTTAAAAATTGTAAATTACTTTGTTGGTTTCAATAACTATGCACGTACAACTTAATAACGTTCAATGTTAGACAACACTTTTAAATTATGGAAAAGTATAAAAGGTAAATATTTTCTTCATTTTTTTCAAAGTCAATAGCTTTTCAGGTCAGCGACTGGTAATACTTCAAACAATTGCAACATCAAAACCTACATTTTAGTAGAGTAGCTTATTAACACAGCAAATCAACGTGCCCTCCTCTCCTCTATGAGAAAATCTCTGCGTTTGTTGAGAATTGAGGTTCCAAAGGTTTCCGTCAGAAGGGACGGTATTTTGGCGATAACTGCACGGACAACTGGCTCTTGCTTTTGTACAGTAGTTATCGAATATATCGACACCTTTTAGCCGTGCGAGTCTCCGTCACGTTGTCGGTTGCGCCGTTATAACGGAGGCCCCAAACGTTGTTACTGTCAGAACGGTCGAGTTTAACGAAGATACGATGCTTGAAGGGCTTGTGATGTTTGTGTCGGGCCAGGTGTCAGAATCTCACGCATCACATAAAAAAACATTGGGTCCCATATTAAAAGAGTTTTGGATTTGGGGAATGTACGCTCCGTGAAGGTGAAGGTGTGGATTTTACACGCGCCGATTGGTGATCTTGGAGCTCGAGTCGAGGCTCGAGTGGGAAAACCCTGTAGAGGAATATGTGTCCGTATCAGATTGGGACCCACTGGGGTAGTGACGGGCACGGCATCACCGTCATTCAGTGGTGCGTGTAACGTACTCGCTGAAGATGGATGTGGTGGATCAATGATTGTTGTTGGGACTGTGCGTGTGAGTTTGGGGATGCCCATGATGTTGGTGGTATGTAACACCAGATCTAGTTCTTGGAGATTGAAAAATACCCTACTAGTCCGAAGTCACCATTGTGCTTTGGTTGGTCAGTTTCGTTGTTTCAACTAGGATATCCAGTAAAAAGTAATACCCTTCTCGATTAAAAAAGAAAAAAAAGAAAAAAAAAAAAAAAAAGAGATTGAGTTAAAATTACCCTGGTGTAACAAAATTCGATAAATTCACTGTTAGATTACATTATCAAAATTAATAACTATATCATCAATTAATTGTTTAAATTAAAAAAAAATTATTTAAATTCAATTTTTTGTAATTTAAAATAATGCGTAAAAGATAAATTTATAGATCGAATGATAAATAACATCCAATTGACATGAAAATTAGCATGGGCGTTAAGAATATATAAAACATGTAATTCAACGGTAAGATTTTCAAAATATAAATTCTATAACAAGTTATTGGATAGTGTAATATTGTTTTGAATTACATCAGGTATAACTTGAACTCAATTCAAATAAAATTTTTTCTTTATGAATCCAAGTTCATGCCAAAATTTATGTTTATTTTAGTATAAAAATTTATTTAACCTATTTTGCATGATCACATCAAGTCAGATGATCTATTTTACACTATATTTCACTAAAATATTATTTATATTTTTGGAGAGACGATGTAAAGAGAGAAGAGAGTGGTGGAAGATAGAGAGAGATGAGAGAAAAAAGAATAAAATATGAAATACAAAAGAACAGTCAACAATGGATATTTACACCATTTAAACTTAACTGATGTAAATAATTTTTTAGTTTAAGCGTGTAAATTTGAATCAATTTTCTATTACTAGTTAGGGCTTGCACATGCTTGTCGTGCAATAAGAGTAGTGATTAAGGTCAATTCTAAATTTTATTTATATTATAAAACAAATATATAAATCATTTGATTTTTAAAGTACATAGAGATTTACATTAATGAAAAGAGACATTAATTTTAAGAATTTTGATAATTATGTCATAAAAGCTAATCTCATTCGTATAAGAATTTTGATCACACACAAAGTTAGGGTAGCTATTTAACATATAAATATCTATTTTACTATAATAGTTTTTTAGTATCTATTTGCTAAAGGTAACATATCTACTCAATAAAAATTTCTAAGAATAATAACGAATATCATCATTTTCCAACAATAAGCAATTAAGTTTTGCTAAGAAAAAAAAAAAGATAACAAAAGGCATATGTCATCAAATTTTCCTTTAATAATATATAAGTCTCGAAAATTTAAACCTAGAAAATTAATGTTCTTTAGCTAACATATAAAACACTTTATATTATCATTCCAACTTTCTAAACATTACTACCATATCTAAAACTCAATATACGTAAAGAAAACTTTTGGGATGTTAAAATTTAGTGGGAGTATTTTAGACATTATACAATAAAATATTAAAAAAAAATCATAAATTTTCATTAGAGTTTAGCTGAGAAAATCATAATATGACATATTTTCTATTTTTCAAAATATTAAGGGAAAATTTGCTTGATTTTAAAGTTAAAGGAGGAATTGTAAACTACCCTAAACATAAAGAATGAAAAGTGTTTTTATCATAAGTTTTTTTTTTTTGATGTAAATCTATGTGTTTTTACTTAAAATGGTGCGTAAAGAAAAAAAAATATACAAGAAGTCAACCCAAGAAAATTGTACGTGAAACAATGAATTTTGACTCAATGATGTTGACTAAACCAATAAAAAATTTATAGATGGCACAACATTTTCATAATACCTTTATAATGTTATAATATTTTGTTTTGACTTGTAAAGAATTGATAGCTCAACAATTTTGGAAAAATTGTGACGGAAAACAAGATGTCTCAAAGTTTTCACAAAAAGAAATGTTATATCCACGACATTTTCATAACAAATTATAAGTAGTAGGTTATTATTCGTGGGAAAAACAGTAATTTCAATAGCAAGTTTAAATTAGAATTTGATGATGCTAAGAAAATCAGTAGGCTGGATGCTTTGAGCTAGTATGATTTTGAGGGCCTGGAAAAAGAAAACAAAGAATCAAAGGAGACCGGGGTTGGTCGGCCAAAAATCCTCCAATGATGAAGTTAGTTTCTCTCTTCAAAAACAAGAAATTCCAAATTTCTGAGAAATGTATAAAAAGAAGCATTTGCCTTTATTTGTCGAAAATGAGTGTTTATATAATGCTATAGAAGCGGTTACTTGTCTTGTAATTTTCCCCACATTTGTGGAGGTCAGAAGGTTTTCACTAACTTCTTATAACCGCTATAAAAGTTAGAACATTTAGTTTCGTCTTCCGTAACTGCTTTGTGGAGTAAAGCGTTTGACAGGAGGTTACAATCACGTAGTAAAATCTTATTACGTGGTCCGGCTCACAAGTTCATGTGGACGAACCTTGTGCTGAGGCTCATCCTTGTCTGAATGACCTTCTTTGGACGGACTCCTCTTAAGAAGCCTAGACAATGGGTGAGTAGTTGGCTTTGTCACCATGGTGCTTTAAATCTGATGGACGACTACCCAAGGACGAGCCATACTTGTCTTTTCCCATCAGAATCAATAATAATTTACCACTTATGGCTTGTTATAAAAATGTTGTGAAAAATGTTGTGGATGTAGCACTTTTTTTGCACAATAACTTTATTTTTAATTGAGGTTGGTTCCAATATGATATTTTGTTATTTTATTCTGACCTATAAGAAATTAACACCTTAACAATTGTGAAAACATTGTGCCAATTTGTTGTGTTAATATTTTATTATTTTGTGAGACATTGCAAATTGAACGAACCAAAAATAATGTAGTAAAACTACTGTAACTTTACACATTCAAAAAAAAAAAAAAGTGGCTGGTGAAACAATGCAAGTTGAATAAACCAAAATTCCTGTAACTTCAAGGCATTCGCTCTTTTTATATATAGATAATATAATATAAAACAAAACAAAAACAAATTGTTATACTTGAGAAGAAAAAAAATCTACTCACCAAATTGGCGAAATGCCTTGAATAAGTATGAAAGGTTTTTTCGTAGCATTAGAATGAGTCCAAAAACTTGACTAAATCAAAACACTATTCTTAAGCCTATTGGCACTTTTAATATTTTATTTTGACTTGTAAAAAATTGATAGCTCAGCAGTTTTGAAAATATTGTGACAACAACAAGATGTTTTAAAATTTTCACAAAAAAAATGTAATATTCACAACATTTTCATAACAAATTATAAGTAGTAGGTTGTTATTGGTGGGCAAAAAAGTAATTTCATTAGCAAGTTTAGATTAGAATCAATAACAATTTACCGCCTATGGTTTGTTATGAAAGTGTTGTGAAAAATGTTGTAGATGTAACACTGTTGTTTTTTTTTTTTTTTTTTACTTTATTTTTAGTTGTGATTAGTTCTAATATGATAGTTTATTTTGACCTATAAGAAATTAACATCTCAAAAATTGTAAAAATATTGTGTCAATTTGTTGTGTTAATATTTTATTATTTTGTGAAGCATTGCAAATTGAACAAACCAAAAATAATGTAGCAAAACTACTGTAATTTTATGCATTCAAAGAAAAAAAAATGGCCGGTGAAATAGTGTAAGTTGAAGAAACCAAAAATACTATAACTTCAAGGCATTTGCTCTTTTTATATATAGATAATATAATATAAAACAAAACAAAAACAAATTTGTGTACTTGTGAAGAAAAAAATCCATCTCACCCGATTCCCCAAATGCCTTGAATAAGTATGTAAGGTTTTTTAGTAGCATTATAATAAGTCCAAAAACTTGCCAAAAACAAAACGCAATTCCTAAGCCTATTGGCTCTATATAGTTAATAGATAGGCGCAAATGCTTAGAAAGAATTGTTTATATTGGTTATATATGAGATGGGTTTTATCTTTTATGTAAATAAATGATTCCACATGAGTCACGAGTCATGAGTCATGAGTCACGAGTCATGAGTCATGAGTCATGACTCGTGAGTCATGCAGTCATGAGTCATGACAATACAGTGCTGTAAAGTGTAAAACCAAAAGAAGAGAGTCTACATGGGGCTAACGTTTACCAAAAAACATGAAAGGTTTCTTCGGCTCTTCCTTATCATTGCCAAAAGTAGAGAAAATGTGATTGTTTGCATGAGTGTGCAAATTCTAGTGCACAAAATTGTAATTTGATGAGTTTTAAAACTTTATACGGTAAATTGTAAACTACACCCCTAATATTTGGGGTATTTGAATTTTACACCTTAAAATTTCAGAATTTAGATTTTACCTCTTGAAGTTTGAGGTGTTTGGATTTTATACTATAAAGTTTTAAAATTTAGATTTTACCATCTAAAGTTTGGCGGTGTTTGGATCTTATACCCCAAATTCTGAAACTTTAAGGTGTAAAATTCAAACATCTTTAAACTTTAGAGAGTAAAATCCAAACATTCCTAAATTTAGGCGGTAAAATCCAAATTTTAAAATGTCAGGGTGTAAAATTCAAACACCCTTAAACTTTAGAGAGTAAAATTTAAATTTTAAAAATTTAGGATGTAAAATCCAAACACCCTTAAATTTTAAAGAGTATAATTTGCAATTTACCAAATTTTAAAGGCTTAAACTTCCAGAGACTTTACCATTAAGGTTGGTAGAATATATACCATTTGATTTTAAAACTCTCATGCATCAAGTACACATACAAACACACGCACAATCAGTGGCTAAACTTCGAATGCTAAATTATTTGTATTAGTTAAATTTTTGAGTAAAATTTGTATTAGTTACAGTAAATTTTTAAGTAAAACTGATTCCATTGTCGTTATTTGGATCTTCTAAGAGAAAAAGTGTGCTCTTTTGACTGGTTACTCAGTGGAGAGGGTTTAAATCCAACACATACTCCACTGCCTTTCTCAACACTCTCCCTTTCATGATGTTTTCCTTGACAGGTTATGATTATTAATGAAAGACTTGGAGTTTCTAATTTGATTCCTAACCCCACAAGCAATAAATAAACAGGTGTTAGCAGTTAGGTATAAGATCATATAATTAAGCAATAGTGTGATTTGTGGTATGTATCCACTTTTTCTTTACTTTGGTTTGTGTAAGTTAGGACCTGTGAGTTAGCAGTATCTACGGGTTGAGGTAGGTAAAGCATCAATAATCTGATATGAAACATGCCCATTTAATTTAAAATAAAAATAGTAATATAGATATGAAATTTAGAAATTGACGTTGATTGATAGTGAATTCATGTAACTAATATATAATACGAAATTTTCTTCTAATTTTTTTTTAAAAAGATTAAATTTAATTTCAAGCCATTGGGGAACAATAAGATAGTCTAATTACGTAACTTCAATATTATATCTATGACATTATTTCTCCTTCTGCTGCTCCTGAATCTGTATCATCATTCCTTCTTCACTTTTCATTCTCACTGTGAAACTTTTAATGATTTCAATATGTTTTTAGTTCCTTACAAAGGACAACGTCTACAAGGAAAGCCTTGTAGCAGAACAATTTATTCATCACATCAGCTTCTTGACCAATATTTTTGGGGCGAATATCTATTTCTATTTCCACCTGGAACATAGTAAGCCTTTTTTTTACTAAAAAATGATCTGAAACAAAATGCTTTTAAGTGGGGTCCATGATGATGATAGTACCGCTACTTTTGATTTGGAACTTAATCTACTATGACAGTTTCAATTTTTTTTTTAGGAAAAAAAAAAAAAAAACCCATTGATTGGGCTTTTGGCAATTGGCGTCTTCGAAAATGACTGATTTAATAAATACTGATTGCATCCTTTACATTTTTTTTTTTAATTTATAGGAAATTAGAATTGTTTGTTTATTTGTTTTTGGTTTTTGGTTTTTTTTTACTTACCCACCTACAACTACAATGGTTTTTAGGATGTATGGGAAATACAGTGTAGAAGTTTTTTAACATTTTATAGAAAGTGGGCATAGGGGATTTTGATTTGGAATATAATCCCCATCTTGCGAGGTATTTAAATTTTGGTATTGGAAATTCGTCCCTTTATTACTCTACAGCCCACATAATTGTTTATGTGTGCTTAGAGGTGTGGCATTTGTGGGTGCGTTACGGTGGGTAGTAGTTAGGGTTGTCCAAGGACCGGCCCAACCCGACTTACTCATCCCAATTGATTAGACCCGAGTCGACCTGCGATCGATCCAATGCTTGCAGTGATCACCAACGATTGTCCCCCACCAAACTCAAAACGATTGGTTGAGTGACAAGTCCCAAATAAACAATACTCGTAATAAACCTCTTACAATAACTAAAATCCACAATTTAGAAATAATCTCTAAATACTATAAAATCTAAAGTGGAATAAAAATAACTAATAATCTTTTAAGACTTCAAGTATTATTGACGTCGCCTGAAAACTCTCACATTCTATCTTGCACCTTACGAAGTAATCCAAAGGTTCTGTTCCCTAACTAAACTTTAATCTGAAAATTGTAATTGATGAGGTGAGCCACATATCCAGTAAGCAATTATACACAATACACAATAGAATAGAGTCAAGCAAAACACGAGTATTTTGATTTTTCACAAACTCATTCAATGCTATCAAATATGATTATTCCAAAACATATAATGAATCACCTAATACATATGTAATCACATATTAAAATAATTCGAAAACACATACATATAATTGATCAGAGCACAATGTCACATATACACATATCACATATTTTCACATACAATCCTGTGAGCGGATACCAACATCTAACCCCTGCTGGTGAGGGATCAACACTTATTCTCACATACAACCCTATGAGCGGGCTTACATATATATATCTGATTAATTCTAAAAACACTTATTTTGAGTCACATATCACAAAAGCAAAGTTTATACAAAATAAAATAATTTTTGTAATATTAACAATTATTCCAAATACAAAGGCATATTGAATATTACAATATCGAATTGAAACATAAATTAAAGGATGCTTGACTCTCTTAGGGAACGAATAGGAACTGAAGAGTTTATATAAATATTTTACAATTCTTGAGTAAGTCTAAAAGCTCAATTTGCTAAAAGAAAAGTTTTAAATGCCATTTGGAGAATAGGAATATGACTTTGAGATCACTTGGTTTTACGCAAATTTAAAGAACAAAAACCTTTTTAGAAAACTTACATTGAAGTTCAATTATTTTTGGCAAACAGTTTAGTTTAGAAATCATCTTTTAAATTAGATTTGGACATTTCAAACGTTATTTAAAATTTGAAGTTTCTCTTTAAAACATTGTTTAAAAGTCGAAGTTTCTCTTTCAATGATGTAAAAATGCTTTTGATAAACTTTAAAAAACGTAAGCTTTAAAAACATAACTTTTGAAAACCTTTAACTTCTAAGAACCTAAAGAATAAAACTTGTGCATATTATGCATAATTACTTACAGCACTTGAATCATTCTAAAAGTCCAGCCAAAACACCCTCCAAAAAGTCTTAAAACACTCTTAAATAGGACCTATAATTAATGATGGAAATTACTTAATATCCACCACAAAATATAAAGCTTATCGAATCATACAAACTGACTTACTAAGATTATACTTTGTCAAACTAATTAATAACACTAATGCAAGTAATCTCTACCCACAAATGTTTCCTTGAATTTATCAAACTTTAGAGGCAGTAACCAATATATTGTAAACTCAGGATTTGATATATGCCCCAACGGAAAGTAAACCCTTATACATTATTTAAGCTTTATAATCTTGACTTTTGTTCTAGAATATAGGCTGTAGGGACCCTAGGGTTTAATATAAAACCCCAAAGAAAACGTTAAACCATCCTAATATCTATAACCAAAGAAAACTTGGCAAAACTAATAGGACTTAATATATACAAATCTGAAAGAAAACATGATGGCAATATTCACACTTGTTCTAGGGACCCACAGTGGACAACGCGAAACTGTGAAAGCCATACACATAGAGGCCAATTTTTTTTTTTTGACTAAAATGTAATACTTATTAGAACACACACGAAAATAGTAATATTACTGTTTTAAACTGGGTTTATATTACATTACATAACCAGAGTACAATTACAAAAGGGACTAACCTTTGTAATTGTAGACTGGGCCCTTTGTAATTGTAGACTGGACCCTTTGTAATTGTAGACTGGAGTTATAAACAGCAGACACTAGATACACACAACCAATGTGGGATAAACATTTTTTTTTGAGTAAACAGTAATACTTATTAAAAAACACACGAAAATAGAAATATTAGTGTTTTAAACTAGATTTATAATACATTACATAACCAGAATACAACTATAAAAGGGCCTAATTTTTGTAGTTGTAAACTGAGGTTAACAAAGGCCAATTCTAAGATTTAATATATATACAAATATTTCTCCCAATGGGTTTAACAACAGATAACCTCAATGAGAAACGGTGGGCAATATCATTGACTTATTATATATATATATATATATATATATATATATGTACATATCCGAAAGAAAACGTAAGCCATTATCATAGATTAGAACTTGTAATTCCATGGCTCAATTCAAGAATATACATAGTGGGCAGTGGGTAATCTAACGTAAAAGTGTAAGTCATATTCTAGGAAAATCCCTTTTAAACAATCTACACATCCCTGATGTTTTCCATGATAAAATTCTAAACCTTCAATTCTTTGTTTCTAACAGTGAGAAATCATACCTTGAACAATTTGGTTGCCTCTTCAATTGTATGTGTTCTAAACTCCAAGTGAAAAATACACCTCCTAACCTCCTTAGTTGTGAAACTCTTTTTATGAAAACCCTAATTTATCTTTTCCTTTACCCTATATTTTAACACATCAGAGATGTGGGCTTGATGGGGTAGTGGGCTGGAGTTTAAAACTCACTTGAGCTTATCACTTTAGACTCCAAGAAGCCTATAAAACATCTTCCTCTTTTATTTATTTATTTATTATTTTAACTATCGCAATAAATTGTATGCACTAAAACTTTAATTTTCTCACCTATTTTGTAGCACCACAAAATTGTATACTCTCATCTTACTGTGCACACACATATAGGACCTTAACTCTATATTAATAATGACGATGACGGTGATGATCATAAAATCAAATCGGGGTATTATAGATCCACTCATCACATGTAGGAGGCCCAATCCGCCACTCCTTTCCAATCGATGGTGAGTTGAGTTTTCCTCCACTCGATCAAAAAGAGATAAAATGAATAAAAAGAACAAAAAAAAAAAAAAAAATCATTGTATTCATGTTTGTGACATTTAATTGTTGAGAAGTCCACAACATTTTCATAACAAATCATAAGTGGTAAGTTGTTACCGGTTCTAATTTGAATCCACACACTAATAACAGCCAGTAATAACCTGCCATTTAAAATTTATTGTGAAAATATTATAAACATAACATTTCTCTTAATTGTTATGTCACTGAGGATGACATTGAAAATAAATATAACGGATCAAAATTAATAATTTTAAACTTTAAGGATAAAATCAAAATCAAAATTACCTTGAACTTAGAAAATATAATTAGCCTTTTTTGCTCTGTTAATGTTAGAACCGCAGTTAAAAGGAGACCGAGATTTTTTTTTTTTATGGTAAAAATAAATCTCTCTGTAATGAATATCATCCTTACAAAAAAAAAAAAAATGGCATTATGTTTCTCAAAAAAAGAAAGAAAAAAAGTTGGGGATTCAATTATAAAGACCATCCTTCTATAAGGAAAAAAAAAAAATGGCAATACGTGCGCTCAAAATTCTCATCCTCAATAAACTTCCCCCCCGAGGGTATTCATTGAGGCCATGACCCTTAGGTTGCGAAATCTTAAAACATGGAATGAACTTATAACTGCTTATTGGAAAATGGTGCCATAATAAAGAGTTAGAGAGCATTAGCATCGGGGTGTAAAACTTTCCAAATGGTTATTTTAGCAATACACACTCAAATTGAGCTTTACCCGGATGTGTATTGCTAAAACTTTTTAGCAACTGTGAACAGTAAGTTTGTATTTATAGCAACTATTGTAGGAAGTTTGTATTTATTTTTATTCATTTTTATTCTCTCTTCTCTCTTTTCTTTGACTCTCTCATTCACTCTCTCTGCCTTCTCTTTCTCTCTCTCGAAATGAGATTTGTTAAAATGAGATGTTAGATGTATTGTTAAATGAATTAGTAAAATAAATAAAATAATTTTTTTTTTAGAAATAATTATAACATGCTGTTAACCCCGCAGTTAGAACCCTTTCCTTCCTAGACTTTCAAGCACTTTGTGGATGAAAAAATGTCAATTCAGCTACAAGGCCTTTGACATAAATAGCGTTTTAGATACTCTAAAATTATATAAGCAAAGTGAAGTAAATGCAATGCTTGAAGAGTGGGTGAACTCCATCTTCACAGTAAAGGCTCTAGTTTGCTCTAGAAGCCTAGAAACTTTAGAAGAGACACTAGAAATCTAGCTGACTTTGCAAGACGGCTTTTGGCAAAATCAGCTCATGCGGCAGCACAAATCAGGCATCAAAGTATCAACCCACACTAGAGTAGACCATCCCAGTTGATCTCGATGTGGTCACCACTTATAATTCAGCTCTAGCTTCCATGCTTTTTTTGTAGAGCACTTCTCTGGATCTTAGGAAAAGCTTGTTTGGTACATGTACTTAAACAACAATTTTCAGTTTTTAAACAACATTATACGTATTTTTACACATTTTTTCACCTATACGTATTTCTAAAAAATACAATCAACGTTACTAGAATAACATTACCAAATAAGCCCAAAGTCGGCATGGTATTTATTGATGCAAGTTCATTAAAAAAAAAATGACATAATTATATACGGACAAAACTTAGATACAGTGTCTTAGGTGTTGTTTTTCATGTTCTTCTCTTAAGATTCCGGCCATGTGTCTACTTAACTAAAAAATACACTTTTATCTCATAAGAAAAAATCCACATAACAAAATCTTAAAATGGGAACATAAGAAACAGTACTTAAGTACTGTACCTAAGTCTTGCATTAAAACATGCTAGTTAGTTGACAAACTGACAAGATGTCACTGTTTCTATGTATATATTTGAAATTGGCTCAAGCAATAAGAATAAAAGTTACTCTTCGATATAAAGTTATAAACCCTTCTTCTTTTTAATGTTTTTTTTGGTTAAATATCATTCATAAAGTATTTTATGGGTGCCTATGGATCAAGTCAATTTGGGTTTGGCATCAACCCATCATTCAACCCAAGCCTACCAATAAATGTCTTTTTCAATTTCGCAGTCAAGTTTCGTCATAATTTAGACTATGAATGCTTGGCAACGACTAGCGGTCGATTTGTGGCGATGGTGGTTAGATTGATTGGCATGGATGCAATGTCTGTATTTTTTACGGATTTGTGTTGCCATAGGTGATGATTGAGTCGTCAAGCTTGGATCGAACAAGAATGGGTGTTGATTGTGTGATTGATTTCTATAAATATGAGAGAGAGAGAGAGGACGGGATGGGTTAAGATAGAGACATGTCAGGGAGTTGAACAGACGATAATAATGACACAAAATTAATAGGTTTCATAATTAAATTTATGAAAAATTACATTTTATCTATTTATGGTTTAACTGAAATTTAAGATAGGTACGTGTCTACACTTTTCATAAGCAATTAAGCATGTAAGGCTCATGGATAATATATATTTTTTTTAAACCGAAAAAGAGATATGTTAGAAGGGGGAGCCCATGGATAGTAATTAATTATGAACATTGTCGGAAATTTTAACTGCAGATAAAGGAAATTGTGTATATGTAAATGTGTGAACTTGACTCAATATGATTTTTTATTAATCTTTTAATATTGGAACAAAGACGAAGGCACGCGCATGCTGCATTCAGACAAACAAAAGGTGAAACGCCCACGTACATGTCATAAATAGTCAGAATGACTTGGATGAAATTAAAATGGGAAATGCTAAGGACATTCATTAATAATCTATTTTAGAAAAATCTTAATACCACTTTTATGGAAAATGAAAAAAGTTGTCAAAATATTAATTATTTTTTTTTCTTTTCCCATAAAAAATTTATTTAAATAGATTATTAAAAAGTGCTCTTAGAGCACTCATTATCATTTTTCAATTAAAATAGTCAGAAAATTCAATTTCTACCTATAAGTACAGCTCATAAATAAAACTTAAATTATCAACAACCAAAAAAAGTCATAAATAAAACTCAGTTTGATTTCTTTCTCCCTTCCAACTCTAAAGAAAAATATAAAAGAGAATTACCTTGTTCAGAAATAGGTAGAATTGAAGGTCACTTAGTTTTTTAAAACCTTCTATATATCTAACAGAAAATGGCTCCAAAATTTAACAAATTTAGGGTAAGAAGCTTCCCAGAAATGATAAAGTTTAGCTCCAAACCAATTTTTAGAAATTTTCTTCAACTTATTACGTGACGATTTGTAAGACTATTAATATATATTATTTAAATAAGTCACATGACTTAATTAAAATAAATATAACTAAAAACTATACACATAGAGAGTTTCTTCAATCGCCACATAATGGGTTGAAGATGATAATTTCAAACCAATTTAAATCTAAACTTTTTTCTAATCCAAATCCCCATGTCTCATTGTTATTACTATCAAATTATTAAAAAGAAATATTAATGATATTTCAAGAGTTTTGTGTTTCATTAACACTAGATTGTAATCCATGTAAACACATGGATGCATTTAAAATTAAACACAAATTTTATTATAAAAATATAAATAATTAGTCAAATTATTAAAAAAAACATGTAACACATGCATTAATGCATAAGTATAGATACAATTAAAATTAAACACAATTTTTATCATAAAATATAAATAATTAGTCAAATTATTTTTTTAAAAAAAGTAAACATTATTAGTCACATATTAAAATTCTTACCTAAATTTAATACTACTTATGATTTTTTTTTTCTAATTTTTAATAAGATAGAACGTATGGTGATTTTTCTTGGGTATATGTGATTCTTTTTTTAATTTTATACTTCATTAATATTGGATTCTTAGTATTTTGCACTCATTAACACACTTGACACAAATATTAAAAAACTTAAGTGGACACATGGTACAAATTTAAGTGAATAATTATAGTGTGGTCTCCACATAAATTTAGACACATGGCACAAAATTGGATTTTAATTTCAAATTCTGATTGAACTTTCTCTAAGCTTTATATATATACACTAGTTGCAATCCCGCATGATGTGCGAGAATTATTTTGTAATGAAATATAATATATAATTTATTTTCTAAAATATTCATAAAATTATTTAATTATGACTAATCATCTGTAACAAAGCGTTTTTCTTATAAGAGAATTTTATTTTAGATTTATTAACTATTAATTAAGAAGCTTTTCTTTATATAACCGTTTACCAAACCAATATAGGGTTTGGTAAACAAAGGGCAAGGATTTTTTAATCTCGAAAATAAACAATGTTATACTAATTTTTAAATATTTTTTAAGAAATGGCTTTTGTGTTCTCTATAAATAAAAAATTATATATGTTTTTTGCTTTCTTTTAATATTAAAATTTTCATCTATTCATAATATGAACCAATTTGCTATTGATAGAATATAGTGTGGATTAAGTATTTCCAATCATGATAGTTAGAAAAGAATGAGAAAAATAGTTTTCCCACAATTCAAAATTTCAACCTGTCATGGGCGGCGCCATGTATAGTTCAGGGGGTTCAAATGAACCCCCTGAGCCAGCAATTTTTTTTTATATAAAATATATTTTGTTTTTTTTTATTTGACCCTCCTAAATAAAAATTTAAACACACTATCTCTCAATTTTTTTAAGACTCACTTGAAATAAGTTTAATTATGATTATCTTAACAATATTTTGATCTTTTTAAATACAAAAAACGTCTAACAACAATCCAATTTTATCTAAAATCTGGGAGAATTAGTAAGCCCAACAACAAAGAAAATTTTTTTTCATCTAAAATTGTTTTAAAAAACTCATTTAGATCTTAATAAATTTGAAATAAACTAATGGAAAATTCATAGTTTACATTATACTATCATTGTAATATTTACATTGTTTCTAAACAAATGTGTACAATATTGTATAGTTTTTGCAAATGTGTATAGTATAATTATCTATAATATAAATCTTACATTGATAGTACAATGTAAACATATAATCATCAACTAATAAATAAAAGTATTTAAGCAGTAATAATTAAAATTCACTTAACAACAACAATTAACATGTTCATTATATTAAGAAAAAATATGTCGAATGAACCTATAGTTTATTTTTTATTCTATTACTAGTATGTACTATAGACAAATTTCTAATAAGAAAGTCATTTAGATCATAAGATTCATATTTTACCTAAGATGTATCTTCTTACTGATCCCTCTAGAAAAAAATCCTAGAGCTGCCATTGCAACCTGTAGCATTCAATTTTAATGTTATTCTTAATCCCAAATCAGTCTATCTCTCTTAAAGTATACAAACTATGATCATGATCTCTCTTCTTGAATACAATACTTATCTCAACACATCTATAAAAATATATCGAATCAGAATATATCCATATGAAGATGCTTTGCAAACAAACAAAATGCCATATCAATGGTCACTTAACATTGATTAATTTGACTAATTAGAAAAACAATTGTTGATAATCTATTAAGATTATTTTCTCTATAGAAATTGCAAAATTTTCCACCCAAAAAGATTATCAAATAAACAACTATTAGCAAAATCTCATAATTAAGTTTCTATATAATAATAATAATAATAATAATAATAATAATAATAATAATAATAATAATAATAATAATAATAATAATAATACAGTTACAAAAGTGAAAATATGTTACTCATCCAATTATTTTCATTTGACTAACCTTTGATATTATCTAAATAAGTGACACTATAGAATACTTCTAACAAAACTATTAAAAGTATTTTCTCTACAAAAACTACAATTTTGCCTACCCAAAAGGATAAAAGAAATAAACAAAACTTAATAAAGTCTCATAGTTTAACATCTAAATGGATCACAAAAAAAAAAAAAAAAAAATCAAATTCTAACTTGCAAAGCAACTAATTATTAACCTAAATAAATTCAAACCAATAGGATAAAGAAAAAAAAATGTGATCGGGAATTAGAATAACAAAATACCTAAATATGCATAAAAGTCGATACAAATTTTCCAAAAAGAGAAACAAATGAGATGTGACAATTAAATAAACAATAAAAAAAACCATTAATGGAAAAAAGGTAGTTGAAACAATAAAAAAAAATTCACCAAATAAGATACAAAATTGGGGAGAGAGAGTATTGGCATTTTTTTCCATGAACAACTTAGAAGGAATATGGGAGAGAGGTGGAAATGAAGTAAAAATAAATTTATAAGAAAATTAAGATGGAAGAATTAGGATTAAAGTATATGAAATGTTGAAAAAAGTGAAATGGTAGAATTTTAAAAGTTATAAAGGAGAAATTTAAAACCAAATAAAGGATATCAGATAAAAAATTTAAGATGATGATAATAATAATAATAATAATAATAATAATAATAATAATAATAATAATAATAATAATAATAATACAGTTACAAAAGCGAAAATATGTTACTCATCCAATTATTTTCATTTGACTAACCTTTGATATTATCTAAATAAGTGACACTATAGAATACTTCTAACAAAACTATTAAAAGTATTTTCTCTACAAAAACTACAATTTTGCCTAACCAAAAGGATAAAAGAAATAAACAAAACTTAATAAAGTCTCATAGTTTAACATCTAAATGGATCACAAAAAAAAAAAAAAAAAAATCAAATTCTAACTTGCAAAGCAACTAATTATTAACCTAAATAAATTCAAACCAATAGGATAAAGAAAAAAAAATGTGATCGGGAATTAGAATAACAAAATACCTAAATATGCATAAAAGTCGATACAAATTTTCCAAAAAGAGAAACAAATGAGATGTGACAATTAAATAAACAATAAAAAAAACCATTAATGGAAAAAAGGTAGTTGAAACAATAAAAAAAAATTCACCAGATAAGATACAAAATTGGGGAGAGAGAGTATTGGCATTTTTTTCCATGAACAACTTAGAAGGAATATGGGAGAGAGGTGGAAATGAAGTAAAAATAAATTTATAAGAAAATTAAGATGGAAGAATTAGGATTAACGTATATGAAATGTTGAAAAAAGTGAAATGGTAGAATTTTAAAAGTTATAAAGGAGAAATTTAAAACCATATAAAGGATATCAGATAAAAAATTTAAGATGACCGTGATTGGAGGAGATGAAAAATTGAACTAAAAAGACAATAGTTGAAAAAGATGAAAGGTTGAACAAAGTAAAACTTGCAAAAACTAAAAAATAAGAAAGGATGCTATTGACCTGGCACAAATAGAGCTTTGTATATATATATATATCTATATACATACATATATATGTATATATATATACATACACATATATATTATATATATACACATACACACATATATATATTATATATATATATATATATATATGGGTTGGGTTCAAGTTACACCTGGTGTAACTCTAAACAATGTTACACCACTCAATATTTTTTAATTGGATTCGAATTTTGACAACTCCACCATTAAATTACATTATCTTCGTATGTTCTTCATGTTTGCAAAATTTCAAGGTAATCAATGATTAATAGTTATGTCATCAATCAATTATTTAAATTCAAGTTTTTGTAGTTTAAAATAATGCATAAAAGTTAAGTTTATGGATTGAATGGTAAAAAAAATCCAATTGACAAAAAAATTGACATGAATGTTAAGAACATATAAAACATGTAATTCAACGGTGAGATTTTCAAAATATGAATTCTATAACAAGTTATTGAGTGGTGTAATATTACTTAGAGTTACACCAGGTATAATTTGAACCCAACCCATATATATATATATATATATATATATTGAGAATCAGCTTTGTAAATGTTGTTGCAAAGTTTCCATTATTATATAATAGCATTGATATATACATGTACAAGCATTGTATGTGGTTTTAGATTATTCATTGATTTTATTGTTTAGGTATATATATCTAAATTAAAGTAGGTAAATATGTAAATGCAAAATTATATATAAAATTAAAACTACCAAAGTTGAATGTGTAAAATCAATATATATATATATATATATATATTGTCAACAAAATTTAGGAATAAAAAATAAATAAGAAAAAGAATAATTATTTAACCAATGACATGAAGGATGAGGTGGCACAATATAAGTGTAGTAACAATAAATGTTACATTTGAACTTTTAGATATAATATATAGATATAGATATAGACTAGTGTGTAGCTTTTACAATTAAAAACAATCACAATTATACATTTTTTTTCAGAAGAAATTCAAATTATACATAGTATTTGCTTACACTTAAAAAAAAAAAAAACCATACATTTCTAGAATATGTAATAGTTTCTCATTTTATATATATATATATATATATATGTGGGCAAGACTTAGGTATAGTACTTAGGTGCTGTTCCTTAGGTTCTCCTCTTAAGATTCTGTCATGTGGATTTTTTCTCATGAGATGGAAATGTATTTTTTAGATAAGTATCCATGTGGCAAAATCTTAAAAGGGGAACTTAAGGAACATGCTATTCAATTTTTATACTTGTGAGAGACCAGCAAAGGTGCTCTCAAAAAAGAGATTTTTGAGGTGCTTTTTCAGGGCACATCTCTTTTTTGAATAAGTGGTGTGGAGTCACCACTTATTTTTATACAAAAAAAAAAGAAGAAAAAAAAATACAAATTTACATGATTGAAATGCAACATTATGTAAAATAAGAAAAATATTTTTTTTTAAGAAGAGGACTGCAGTCATGAAATAAACCTAAGCTACTTGCATCAAACAAAACAAACAAAACATCACTAATTATAACTTCAATTTTTATTTCAAAATCTGCTGTGTTTAAAAATTCAGATCTGCATCTAAGGAAGATACATATTAGTTTTAGGGATGGCAATTTCCGCTCGACCCGCGGGTACCTGGCCCGGTCTGACCCAACCCTAATGGGCCGGGTTTTACTCGGTTTGATAAGGAATAGGGTCTGGTATGGGTTTAAAAAAAAAAAAAAAACTGAAGCGGGTCTGGGTCGAGTTTGGGTTTTATAAAAAAATTCGGCCCGAAACCTGGCCCGGTAATTATGAAATTACTAAAATATCCCCAATGCATATAGCTTAAACTAACCCTAATCCCTTCATTTTTCAGCAGTAGCTCACGCCTCCCTCCTCACCCTCACTGCCTCACAAAAGCATACTCAGCACATGGCCTCACACTTCATAGCTCACACGGCTTCACACCTCACATAGCACACAGCCTCACACCTTACAGCTCACACGACCTCACACCTCACATAGTCACACGGGCCACAGCTACCGTTTCTGCCTCTTACGCCTCCTCATTCTCTTGCTTTGACACTATTTGCTGCAGCCATGCTCTTCCTCAGGTACACTGTACTCTTCTTCTTTCTCTTTTCAAAAATTTGTAACATTTTCTTTCTTGCGAGTTCATGTCAACTAAAAAGTAAGTGATTCTCACTTTTCAGCAAGTGGGTTTTATCAATGTCGGATTGTATGTTACTTCTCTACTTAAAATTTTGCATTTTATGCTATTTTCCTCATTTTTGTTGGAGGGATGGTGGAAGCCATAGGTGAAAGGATATTTATATGTGAAATGGGTATATGGGTTTACTTGAAATTTTTCTAGAATTTGATAGTATATAATTGTAGAAGAATGTAAAATGGAAATTTTGAAAACTGTTTTTTAAGAAATGTTACTGGTTATTGGTAAATAGGAAGATCACTTGATAGTATATAATTTTACTGTTTATAGGTATATATATATTTTTATATTTTTATATTTTTTTTATGCTCAGTGTCTGACTTACCTATGTTGCTGAAGTAACATAAATTTTGAATCTTCAATCTATTTTGAACTATATATTAGATAGTCTTGTTTGATAATTTGCCATCCCTAAGTTTGATGGGTCTTCTTTGATTGAAAGAAAGCCGAGTGCTTGCTTTGATGGAATATTGTATCTCACTGTGTCTTTGGAAAATGGCTCCTCCTTAACTCATTAAGTTACCTGTGTTGAAGAATTAATTAGTGAACATTTTGAACTTTGTTTTTGTAATATGAATCATTTTTATTTGTTAAGGATTTTCATCATTTTGAAATCCAGCCATCTCACTTATATTGTTTCTGTTTCCCTATTCTTTCCCTTCATATTGGCATAGTTTTTTTTATGGAAGAAATTGTTTATTGTTTTTTGTGTTTGTTGTGAATGCAGTGCCTAAAATGGAGATGGGAGACACAAACAAATCTGGTTCTCTCTTGCGAAGTGGCTCTCCTTCGAGAACTGGACGTTGTCCCTTGCCAGCTATGTGGTCTCCTTCGCCATTTTCATGATCACCCTCGCCATTGTTGCCTTTTGGCAGCTCAGCCTCAGGATCACGATCACCATCACCTTTATACCCATTACACAATGAGTGAGCGTTTGAATTTGTAGTTAATCATGTTTAATTATCATTGGGTTGATAGAATTTGTGAATCTGTGTAATTATGAATTTGTGCCCATTAATCAATGAGTATGTGTAATAATGAATTTGTGAATATTTGTTTTGATTGATAGAATTTCTAAGTCACAAACTTTTTAACCAATTAGGAGTTCGAAGTCCCCAGTGGTGGACTTAGTGGGAGAGGACTTAGAGGTAGAGGAACAATAAGGGAGTCAAGGGATAAGGGAAGAGGGAGAGCAAGAGGGTACAAATGAGGATGATGATGAGGATACAAGTAGAAAAAGAAAGACTACCTCAGATGTTTGGGAGCATTTTACAAGGAAGAAAGTTAATGGAAAATTTAAAACTCAATGCCATTATTGTAGCAAGCTTTACTTGGGTGACTCCAGCCAAAGTACAACCCATTTGCATAATCATTTAGCAAGATGTCCATTGTTAAAGTTTAAAGATATAAGGGATATGCGACAACAAGTGTTAATTAGACAACAAAATAAGGTGGATGGAACAATGGGTTTAAATACTTACCAATTTGATCAAAACATAATGAGGAATAATCTTGCCCGTATGGTCATCCTACATGAATACCCACTTTCAATAGTTGATCACATTGGGTTTAGAGAATTTGTGAAGTCTTTTCAACCTTTGTTTAAGCTTATCTCAAGAAACACTTTGAAGAGTGACATTATTAAAATTTAGGCGAAAATCACATTTTCGTCCCTACATTTTTAGGCGATTCCCATTTTAGTCCCTAGATTTTATTTTTACTGCTTTTAGTCCCTATCCTGAAAAACGCTTACCGTTTTAGTTCCTACCATTACTCACTTAACGAAAATGGCTGAGGTGGCAAATAGAATGCACTGTTAGCATAGTAAATGCTGACGTGGACATTAAAATAATATTAAAAATTTTATTTGTTATTTAATAAAATCCATGTCAGCTTAGAATTTTAAATTTTAATTGATCAATTAAAAAAACAGAATTAAAAATAAAAACCACATGAATTTGGATCTATCATCCACTTCATCAAGAACACAAAAGAGCACAACCTAGAAAATATCATACAAACCCAGGAAAAATCATACATAAGAACACAAGAGCATCAAACTTAGAAAGGCTAATTAATTGGTTTCTCTCTCTTCATCTCTCTCTCAAACACATAAAAGAAACAAAACAAATCTTAAGTTGGGCTTTGAATCTAACGCTAAGTCCAAAAAAATTGCATTCAAAATCAAATGGAGATAGATCAAAGTAATCAATTACCTTTGTTCATTGAGAAAATTTATCAAACACCATAAAGGCTAACAGCAACCCATGAATACAACAATTACAACCAAATCTGAACAAGGTGAAAACCCAGATCAACAAAATCATAACCCAAACACAAAACACAAAACTCAAATCGATGAACAAAACCCAAGATCTGAAACTACAAATAGCCACAGATTTAGAGAGAGAGAGAGAGAGAGTTGGGTTTTTGGCCATGGGTTTAGAGAGAGAGAGTTGGGTTTTCGGCCAAGGTTAAGAGAGAGAGGGCAGGGTTTTCGGTCTGAGAGAGTTGGGTTTTGGCCAAGGTTTAGAGAGAGAGAAAGCTGGGTAAGCCAAGAATTGAAACATAAGAACCCAGAAATCGCTACCAATCCCTCACTCACAAATCCAAAACTCGCCGCTGACTGTGCTGTTGCTGCCTTTGCTGGTCCCTCGGAATCCTCGCTTTCCTCCTCGCCCTCGTCGCCATCTCCGCCACAATATTCTACCTCGTAGTCAAACCCAATCTCCGAATTACTCCGTCGATGCCATCTCCATCTCCAGTGTGAACCTCACCATCGTCGTCGCCGCGTCATCAGCTTCTCTAACGGTCTCGCCTGAGTTTGACGCAAGAATACAGTGGGTCAATGCAAGAACATATGATATTCTACCTGGGCTTGTGTTTGGTTGACAAGAAAATGCTAAGAAATCTGGGTTCTTATGTTTAAACGTGTTCTTGAAAATTTTATTTTAATTTAATTTTAAAAAATCATAAGTTTAGAATTTTGTTTTAATTGTTTTTCTGATGTGGCTTTTTTTAATATTTAAAATGCTGATGTGGCATTATTTAAAGGCCAAATAATAAAATTTATTATTATTTTATTGGTCACATCATCAATCCGTTTGCCAACATTGCAATCTGTTTGCCACGTAGAATATTTCTGTTAGTGAGATGACGGTAGGGATCAAAACGAAACGTGTTTTTCAAAATAAGGACTAAAAGCGGTAAAAATAAAAAGTAGGGATCAAAATGGAAATGAGGTGAAAATGTAGGGACGAAAATAGTATTTCCGCCTAAAATTTATGATAATGAGAGGAAGAAAGCTTTGAAGATGACAGACAAGAATGAGAGTAAGATGGCAATTACAACTGATGTGTGGACTTCGAGTAACAAAAAGAGAGGGTTCATGGTCATTATCGCTCACTTTCTTGATCAAACTTGGACATTGCAAAGCTGAGTTTTAAGGTAATTTTTTAATCTATGAATGTTAAATCTATTATTTATTTATGACTTGAGTTTATTGATCAAACTTAGACTTTATGTTAAATAGAATGTTTATTGAGTTACTAGTGTTGGCTGCACGTGCAAGACACGTGTTGCCCTAGTAGTGAAAAAATTAATAGATTTTGTGTGTGAAATCGTGAATTTTGGCTCACTCAATTTGACTATATTAAAAAATAAGTCTAAGAATACAACAAAATATCACAATATTTTCACAATATCTTCATTTTTAGGATCCGAATAGATATTTTTTTATTTTATTTGAGAGAAATGCTACATTCATTATATTTTTAGAACAAATTCTAAATAACAAGTTGTTATTGGTTTTAAATTGATAACATTATTATTATTATTCTCAAAATATTTATTTTCAGTTGTAGTAGTCACAATCTCATATTTTACTATTTTATTTCGACTTGTAAGAAATTGATACTTCAATATTTGTAAAAATATTATGAAATTTGTTGTGTCAGTATAACAATATATATGTTAGCTTACATAAATATTTAAAAGAAGAAAAAAAAAACACAAACCGATTACTGGGAAAAAAAAAGTTTAGGTACTATAGAAATTAATGTTAAAATGTTGTGGACTTAGCATTTTTTTATTTGATCTATAAGAAACTAAGATCTCAAAAATTGTAAAAATATTGTGATAATAATAAGTGTTATAACATTTTCTCAAAACATTTATTTTCAGTTGTAGTTGGTCACAGTCTCATATTTTATTGTTTTATTTCGACTTGTAAGAAATTGACACGTCAATAATTGTGAAAATATTGTGAAATTTGTTGTGTCAGTATAATAATATATATGTCAATTTACATAAACATTTCAAAAAAAAAAAAAAAACACAAATCGATTACTGGGAAAAAAAAAAATCTTTAGGCACTATAGCTACAGTGCCAATTGAATAAACCAAAAGCACTATAGTTCTAGTGCTATCCATCAATAATAGCTTACCTATGATTTGTTATGAAATTAATGTTAAAATGTTGTGGACTTAGCATTTTTTTATTTGATATATAAGAAACTGAGATCTCAACAATTTTATTTGATATTTAAGAAACTGAGATCTCAATAATTGTGAAAATATTGTGATAACAATAAGTGTTGTAACATTTTCTCAAAACATTTATTTTCAATTGTGGTTGGTCATAGTCTCATATTTTATTTTTTTATTTCGACTTGTAAGAAATTTATACCTCAATAATTGTGAAAATATTGTTAAATTTTTTGTGTCCGTATAACAATATATATGTTAGCTTATATAAATATTTAAAAGGAAAAAAAAAAACACAAACCGATTACTAGAAAAAAAAAACTTTAGGCACTGCAGAAATTAGTGTTAAAATGTTGTGGACTTAGCATTTTTTTTATTTGATCTATAAGAAATTGGGATATCAACAATTGTGAAAATATTGTGATAACAAAAAGTGTTGTAACATTTTTTTAAAACATTTATTTTCAATTGTGGTTGGCTACAGTCTCGTATTTTATTATTTTATTTCAACTTGTAAGAAATTGATATGTCAATAATTGTGAAAATATTGTGAAATTTTTTGTGTCAATATAATAATATAAATGTCAGTTTACATCAATATTTAAAAGAAAAAAAAAACACAAACTGATTACTTAAAAAAAAAGTGACTAACTAAACAATAATTGTGAAAATATTGTGAAATTTATTGTATCAGTATAACAATATAAATGTCAGCTTATATCAATATTTAAAAGAAAAAAAAAACACAAACCGATTACTGGAAAAAAAAAAGTGACTAACTAAATCATAATTGTGAAAATATTGTGAAATTTGTTGTGTCAGTAAAACAATATAAATGTCAGCTTACATCAATATTAAAAAAAAAGAAGCATAAACCAATTACTAAAAAAAAAAAAAAGTGACTCACGAAAATAGCACTAAAGATGAACAGTGAATAACACTGTATGAACAGTACAAAAACATTGTTATATAAAAATTTGTTGTGTCAGTATAACAATATAAATGCCAACTTACATCAATATTTAAAAAAAAAAAAACATAAACCGATTACTGGAAAAAAAAATGTGACTAACGAAACTATAATTGTGAAAATATTGTGAAATTTGTTATGTCAGTATAACAATATAAATGTCAGCTCACAACAACATTTAAAAGAAAAAAAAAACACACAAATGGAATACTTGAAAAAAAAAAAAAAAAAAAAGACTCACGAAACGAAGGCACTGTTGCCGCTACAGTGCTGTACAATGATTTACACTGGATGCACAGTGCCGAAGTACTGTAGCGGCATTGCAGCTTTTTATATATTAAGATGTTATAATTATTCCTATTATTTTTCTAGGTTTGTTTATGTTCCTTCTCCACACATGAAAGATGTCCTTGCTAAAGTCCTTGTTAATTGTTTTTTAGAGTGGAACATTGATAGGAAATTATCCACAATAATTGTTGATAATTGTAGTACTACTGATGTCATGATAAGATTTCTTTTGAATAAGCTTGATACTAGTTCTCTTATGTTGAGTGGCTCTATGTTATATATGAGGTGTGCTGTACATATTTTGAATTTGATTGTTCAAGATGGTTTGTCTCTTATTGGTGATGGTATTGAAAGGATTCGTGATAGTGTGATTTATTGGATTGGATCACTAAAAAGGAGGTAGAAATCTGATGAAAATGCACGCCAATTGCATGTTCAATGCACCAAAGAGTTGGTTTTAAATTGTAAGATACGTTGGAATTCAACTTACTTAATGTTTTCTACTACATTGATTTATAAAGATGTTTCTCTCGTTTGACTAAACGTGAAACATCTTATACTTGTTTGCCATATGACCATGATTGGGAGGTAGGCAAAAATATTCGTGGGAGGTTGGAGTTGTTTCATAGTGTGACTGAGTTTTTCTCTGGTCGTAAGTATTCCACAACTAATATGTATTTTACTTTGGTGTGTGAGTTGAAAATTACATTAAATGAATAGAGTTTGTTTTCAAATGAGATGATAAGTACGATGGCAGAAAGCATGCTTGCTAAATTTAATTATTATTGGGCTAATGTTAATATTGTTATGGCTATTGCTGCTATCTTGGGCCCAAGATATAGGATGAAGTTATTGGAGTTTTATTATCCTAACATTTATGGTAATAATTCTGATTTGGAGATTTAAAAAATTAAGAATCTTTGTTATGATTTGTTTGATGAGTACGGAGATATTGATGAGTCCCCGTAGAGAATGAAGGAAGTTCTTATATGCCTGCAAGAACTTCAAATCAAGTGACACAAATGAAATTTAGGTTGAGTGGGGCAATGTCATCTTTTGATTTGTTTATGAACAATAGTTCAAGTAGTTTAAAGAAATATGGGAGTGCTAGAATGGAATTTGATCATTTCATTGATGAGGGTGTGTTGAAGAGGAGTGAAGACTTTGATATTTTGGTATGGTGGAAAAGTAATGGTCTCAAGTATCTTACTTTACAAAGGAATGCAGGAGATATTTTAGCCATTCCTGTCACAACTGTTACTTCAGAATCTGCCTTTAGCATTAGTGGGAGACTGTTAAGTCCACACTGTAGTAGGCTTCATCCCGAGACTATAGGGGCAATGATGTGTGCTCAAAATTGGTTATGGAGTGAAATCAACAGTTAGCAATTGACTAATTTGTGTTTATAAAATCAATATTTTCTTTATATATATATTTTCTAGTTATAATTTGATGAAGTTTATTCCATTTTTTAATTCATTGTTGTTGTAGGTTCTTCAACTATGTCTGGTAATTGTACACTTCAATTAATTCTTGATGACGGGGAGCCTAATGAAGAGAATAAGAGTTGTGTCACAGCTGTAGAGGATTAGACTTTTTATATTAATTTAGTAGCCTTTTTAATTTCTTAGACTTCTTGAATTAATTTGTTGGTTTGTAATTATTCTAAACTTGTCACTTGTGGGATTTATTTTGTAACTTTTTAATTTCTTGGACTTGTGATACTTATTTCTTGGACTTGTTGGATTTATTTTATTTTTATGTTTAGTAGGTGATTTTAGCTATGATTTATTAATTTATAATTAAATGGTTATCTTAGCTAGGTGATTTATTAATTAATAATCTTAGCTATGATATATTGATTTATGATATTAGTTATGGTTTATTGATTTATAGATTTATAATTAACAAATGATTTATTGATTTATGATTAGTAGCCTATGATTTAGACTAATTTGACATTTGGGCCACGTTATCTAGGCTTGAATATGCATGCTTGAATCTAGGCAAAAATAAATTTGGGCTTCAACTCAAAATTTTTTTTTTTTGGTTGGGCCACGATTTGGGCTGCAGATTAGGGCCAAATCTGGCAGGGCTTAACGGGGCCCGCGGGGCAGGTCTACGCACCCAAAAAAAACCCGGTTAATAAATGGGTCAGGTCCGGGCTGCAGGTCTTGGCCCGCAAGTCGAGTCCGGGTATGAAAAAACCCAGCCCGAACCTGACCCGTTGCCATTCCTAATCAGTTTTTTTGTGTTTTAAAAAATTCAGATCTGCATCTAAGGAAGATACAAACCTTTTTTTTTTTTTTTTTAGTTTTGAAAAAGATATGTTAATGAGCAGATTTTTGAAACTCAAAGGGTAAATCATGACAACAAAAGCAGCAAGAACATATTTCAACAAAAATATTAACAACACATGGTATGAACATTAGAAATTAAAACTAAAAGAATACATCTACTCATGCACCATCAAGTTAAAAAAAAAAAAAAAAAAAACAGGAAAAGGAAAAAGAAAGACTACCTCTTGCATGAACATACTCTTCTTATTGAGGGAATATTTTAGAGTTCAAAGAAATTTATTCAATTATCTTTGAAACCTAAAATATCTTGCTTAAAAAAGAAATTCTTAAGGCTAGAGCCTTAAAAGCATCTTTAAAGTAGGAGAGAGAAAATAATAGAAAAGAAGAGTTGGAAAGAGGGGAAATCAAAGAGCATGAAAAGTCTCTTGAATTTTGAGAGGCAGCCTCTATTTATAGAGGTTGAGATGTTCGAAAAATTAGCTAAACTATCAGAATATGAACTGGGACGCGTCCTTATCTCTAAAAAATCGAAAAGGATGTGTTTTAGCTTAATTCAAGTGCCCTCGGGCCGAGGCCCGAATTTGTGCTAATCGACACTTTAAAAGTGCCGAATGGCCCTTTTGGGTGCTGGTCCCGTGTTTGAGTTTTGGTCTGTTTTGGACTCCTTTTTTGAGATTTTTTGAGCTTGGACTTGCACTTAGACGCGTTTTTATTCCATATTCTAAAAATTAAACTCTTTTCTTAATAAATCAGGTCTTTTCAACAATGATTGTAGATAAATACTCCAAAAAGTCTTGATTATCCATAATTTTATTGTTATATGATTATCCTCTTTATTTCTATGAAAGCAAGCCTATTTTTGACACTCACTAACAACTAATCACAAAATTATTTAATTAATTTTAATTGTCTAGCCCATTAAAATTAATTTAAATTAATCATTTGTGGTTGATTCTACCTAAACACGATGCATACTGACCGTGCAAACTTGATCATGTGATATCTTTCAATCCGATGGTCCAAGTGGGAAATCTGGCATACTGTCACGACCGTTAGAATCTCAAGATCATTTTTATGATATACAATGAATGAATTAATGCATGTAATGCAATCATGAATTTGGGGTATATGATTGGTCATTCTAGTCATCTTCCTTAATTAAATTATGGGTGCAAAATCGAGTGTATATAACACTCAATAATTCACTTGGCATAAAATTAAAAATTAAATGGGACACATGACGTAAAATTGAGAATTCAATTAAAATCTAATTGGATTTTCTCTGAGCTTTACTATTATTATTACTAGCATGTAGTCCGTGCTTACGCATGGAAATATTAACAATTGTAATGATAAGATGTTCATCTTGGTAGATTCAGTTTCCATATTAAACATTATGAATTGAGGTAACTTGACACCAACATTTAAAAATCAAATTGGACACATAGCACAAAATTAAACTACAATTAGAAATTAGACACATAGCATAAAATTAACGACAAGAACTGATTATTGAGTTTGGAATCTTTTTGAAGACGCCAATGAAACGGTAATGTATGGAGTATGAAGTAAGGAAGAGTGGGATTGGATATTTTGTTTGAACTCGGCCTTACTTTTAGAAATCCGAAACGAGGAGGAGAGGGTAGTATGTGGATCTAGTTGCTAGAGGTTGAGAGGGAAGGAGGAGACATGGGATGACAATATGGCATTAGGAGGAAATGATGTTTTACTTTTATAGTCTTTCTCGTTGGACTTCTTAGTTCTGATAGTGGAATTAGAAGAGCTCCAAACTTTATTGAGTCCATCCATAAAAGTGTGCAAGTGAGATGTTCTCACTTAGGATAATGAACATTATCATTGTGGTTTTCTTGGCTTTCGTGTTAAATTTTAATGCATCATTTATTTGGGCACAAAAAATTTAGATAAGATACATGACACAAAATTAGAGTCCAATTTATAATCTAATTAGATTCATTGTGGTTTTCTTGGCTTTTGTGTTAAATGTTAATGCATCATTTATTTGGACACAAAAAATTAGAAAATTTAGATAAAATACATGACACAAAATTGGAGTCCAATTTATAATCTAATTAGATTTTTTTTTTTTTGAGTTTTTGTTAGGACAAGTGGTGCAAAATTGAGAATCCAAATCTAGACACATGGCACAAAATTGAAATTCTAATTTGGAATTCTATTTGAGTTTCTCTTTGCTTCACATATTATTATATATTATTATTATTATTATTATTATTATTATTATTATTATTATATATGTAAGGCCATAGGCCCAAGTACGTATAGTGGGCCTTAGGTTCGTCCGAGGAGGTCCAAATGTTCGAGGATGGATCATTAGCTTAGAAGAAGCAGATAGTAAGATTCACTACCTATTATTGACTATGTAGAATAAGGAGGTAGTTCGAAGAGAAATAAATCCTCTGCTTAGTAATGCAAAAGTCAAGATATACATTTTGTTATTTGATATGAGGTACTGAAAAGTTCTATTGCTGAGGACATATCCTACTGACATCCAGGATAAATGAGAATGGGAGATTATCTAAAAGAAAAGCTGCTACCACCACATTAAATACTTAACAGCTAACCCTCTGGCCACATTAATGAAGAAATGATAGCTGAACAGTAACTTTCAGCCTTACAGCTATTATTTAAAGGACTTCAGGAAAGTGTTGGGGAAAGGGATCAAGGCTAACCATTAGGCTTGCACGTGGAAGAAAAAAGAGAAAAGAAGAAGGGAGTATAAAAAGAAGTAAAGGCAATGATGGGGATCGAGAAATTAAGAAAGAAACACTGTAGCTATTAGAAAACTAGACTTGTAATTAAGGGAGGAGCAATATATAAGAACTGACTTCCTCGGACATTGGCCGAGGAAAATTATATGAAGTTGGACATGTTCATTTTATTTTTCTTACTATCTAAACCCATCCTATCTATTGTCCAATTCATTTTCGCCCAGTTTTCTCAACCTACTCCACAAATTTATTGTTTTGGGCCTTTTGGGCTGGTTCGTCCATCATTTGGGCCACGTTGCCAAATCTGTGACCCTATAATATATATTTAGATTAATGTGTAATCCTGTACATATGTCCAGGTACATTTAGAAATAATCAAAATTACATACATGTGTGTGTGTGATTTAGAATCTAATTGGATCTAGATTCTTCGATTTTTGCACTCAATAATTCACTTGCCACAAAAATTAAGAAATTAGATGAGACACATGGCACAAAATTGAACTCCAATTAAAATTTCAATTTAGAATCAAATTAAATTCAAACTCTTTGATTTTTGCACCTAATAATTCACATGACACACAAATTTATAAATTAAATGAGACAAGTGGCACAAAATTAGACTTCAATTTAGTATTTAATTAGATTTTCTCTCAGCTTTGATTATGTTGGAAATAAAGGAGAGATAATACTTCAATTTTCCTTGAAAATTACACAATTTGATTTTACCAAAAAGAGGTGGCAGAGATGAGGTGTGAACCAAGTCACTGTCTTGAGACAAATCGTACCGTCTACGATATATCCGATGTTGTTAGACAAATAGTTTTTGCACATTGTCCCCAGGATATAACAGTCTTGCCACCTTTGCTGATTACCCTTGCGAGCCTACACTGCTCGTAGGATATAAGCTCTTTATAGTGCTTTCTTTTCCCAGAAATTTTTTTAAAAGATAGAATATTTTTGTGATTAGTAAAAAACAATAGATGGTAAGTGTTTAGGACAATAAAAAATATTTTTTTGAAAAGTTAGCAGCTTTGCAATTCAAAAATAAAAAAATGTGTCTCTGAAATTTTTTTTTCTTTCCATATATATAGAGCCAACATGTTGCTTGTCTTCAGCTAAAGAATCAAAATGGTTTTATAAATGTGGTAATGGTCATAAAGTTATTGAATCAATATATATATATTATTAATAGCTTTCTTTATATATATATATATATATATATATATATAAAATATAATATAGACCGGATATCAAGACTCAAGGGTTGACTTTGCCAAACTTTTGTACGTTGAGGACAAAAAGAAAGGGCATAATGCTATGAATTTAATGGTCCATTATTACAATACCGTTTTTGAAACTTTCTGAATATATATTACAAAAATTGCTAGCTGTTTTGACCACTTTCCATTCAATCAAATAGTAAATACTTGTGTATATATAGTAACATAAAATAATTCAGCAATAACTATGCATGTAAGTGCTGAAAAATCTTCCATATATAATGTTATTATGTCATATTTAAATAAGAACGTTTGAATACAAAATGTTTAGAATAGAAAGTATATATATGTGATAAAACTAAATATGCTGGCAATTATGATATTGATATCACGTTAATGCTCATAAATTTCCTAATTAAAACAATTGACAATAGCTATTCAAATTTGAATTATATTTGAATTTTAAAATTTAATAATCAACGTATCTGACATTAAGGGATAATTGATACACATAAATTAGTATTAAAATAAATATAATATTTTTTATAAAAATATCCAACAGACTATTACCCGATTTCCTGATTACCCTTAAGAATTCTTATTCCCCCACTAACAAACCAAACAAAAAAGGAAAAAAAAAAATTATACATAACATAGCAACAACTCAATAAGCAATTGTTCCATTCACACCAGCTCCGTATGCCGGATTCTCCTCATGGATTCGAATCCCTCCACTAACAAAAAAAAAAAAAAAAAAAAAAAAAATTTATATATGACATAGCAACAAACAAATGTTCCATTCTTTCATGCCAGCTCCATATGCCACATTGTAAATTGCAAGACAAAAGGCAGAACTAGTGTATCCCATTTCTTTAATAGCATAGTACAAATTATGTAGAGCACTGCCACGCTGATGATGAATTTACAGTCTAAAATGATTAAACTAAAAATAATTTTTAACCATATAGTAATTGTTTGTGTGTCTAATTTTAACATGAAAAAAAAATACGAAACTATGGAGTTCATCATATAATCATTTTCAATTTTATTGCTTAAAATTTTTTTTTTATGAAAAATATAATAAGTTGCTGCACAAAAAAAAAAAAAAAAAAAAAAAAAAAAAAAAAAAAAAAAAAAAAACTTAGAAGTTAGAACACTTATCAAAGAACAATACCAAAATGTGTTCTGTGCCTGCTGGATTTGGGGTAGCTTGCAATCCTTCAATGAAGTCTGCCTTGTCTTTTGGGCTAGGGTTATTGGTTTGTAATTTTATGGGAGAAATGATGACTACTTCATGAGAGAGAGATAGAACTAGCATAGGTGATAAGTCCAATGCTCCAATGCACTGGATCTATAGCGATTTAGATATGTGTTAATTACTTGTCATGTGTCTACATCTCAATAGATTCAATACACAATAATACTAGACCTAAATCATACCTATGAGAGACTGTGCAAAGGCAGTGACCCAATGTGGACAACAACTCATACTATGAGAAAAGCTATGGTGTTTTATTACTAGGTTAATGATTATTTACCTATGTTATTATGGAAATTGCCTTCATAACGTTGTTGAATTCGGATCAAATTTACATGTTGGCGATTGCTTAGGTTTTAGAAGATATTACTTTAATTTTTGAGTTTTAGATATATTTCTTTTGTTTGTGTTCCCTTGGAATGCAATAGAGTCGCTGATACTAGTGTTAGAAAACATATTGAGAATGCTATTGTTTGACTTGAAGAGTATCCCATTTCTCTTTCTCATTGTACAAGTTAAAACCAGGGGCAACTTGATGCATTTGGGAGCCTAAGGCGAAAATTAATTATCTTATTTCATATATAAAATTAGTATTAATCAATATGAACCACGTACAATTTTTTTTTTTTTTTTGAAGAAGTTTATAAACACAAAAAAATTTGACAAAACTTTTTATATTTGTTGATGTTGCACATTGATAGTAGTGAGTAAAAGACTGATGTTAGTGGTGAATATAGTTAAAAATTAGTAAAAGTTTGCTAACTTGACTATTGTGAAAAATGTTGTGAATTTTTTTGTGAATTGCTTTCTTTCTATTCTTTTTTCTTTTAGAAGTGCTACATTCAGAATATTTTTCATGACAAATCTTAGGTGTTAAGTTGCTTCTTGTTTTCTAATTGAACCTACCACTAAAATTATTTTTTTGCTGTCAATAACAACCTTTAACAATCTACTATTAAGATTTTTTTGTAAAATATTGTGAAAAATGTTGTGGACATAGCATTTTTTTTTTCATTTGATAAGAAAATATTATTTTATTTATTGGTTAATATTTTGGCTTAATTAATACTATTAGATAAAATTTAGGGACCTTTTTTTCACTTGGGGCCTTAGGCGGCTGCATCAATGGCTTATACCATTGAGCTGGCCCTACTTAAAACTAAATAAATAAAGCATGGTATTGTATTAAACTAAAGAAGATTGCACAATTTTTTGTTTTTATTTTTTTTAAGAATTTGATAGTTACAACAATAGAAAAGAGGAGATTTAACCTTAGATACATCTTTTGAAAATACCAAAACGTAACAGTTAAGCTGCAAGGTTCTTGAGTTTTTATTTCTATTTTTTAATATTAAAGTTAGTAAGGTAGCATGCGCAAATCATGAGTAAGACTAATAGATAAATTTGAGGATGTGATATACGACTTAAAAATAGAAAGTTCGTATATACTAAGTTATAATATATGAACAAATGAAGACATGCATGCACAATCAATTCCCACAAGGATTACGATTTACGATACGATTTCCACTTAAATGAAATAAAATTAATTAGGCCAAAAAGAATTATACACAACCTGAAGGTAGGCCAGCTCAGCTGTGAAATAAAAATTTTATAAAACACCCAACCATATAATATCAAATCAAACAAGTCCACAATATATAATCAAAAAACACTAAGTCAATCCTTCAAAAAAAAAAAAAAAACACTAAGTCAATAGGAATGCGGTCCGACATGGGAGTGTTCGTCAATCAGCAACAGTGGTGGTGTAGATAGCTTGGACTTTGCTTGCTAAATTTCAGGGAGCAAATCATGTTCTTGCTTCACTGAGGATGGAGATGAATGATTCATGGACATTACCAACGGCCCCAAATTACAAGGTAAATGTGGATGGTGCGGTTTTTAGTCATATTTTGGGGGTTTGGGGTCAGGGTGGTGATCCGTGATCATGAACGAAGGGTTGTAGCAACAATGAGCAAGAAACTTCTTCAACCTTTGGGTTTGTTGGAGATTGAGGCGAAAGTTATGGGAATTGGAGTGTCATTTGCTTGGGATACCGGTATAAGGGATGTGGTAGTTGAAAGTGAATCCAAGATTGTAGCTGACACTCTACTGGGATTATGTACTCCTCCTACGGTTGTCTCAAATGTTCTGATTGGTATTGCATACAAACTTCAGGATTTTAGATCAATTCAAATGTCTCATGTGAAGCGTCAAGGTAATAAACCTGCACATTTTCCAGCAAAGTTTGCCAAAGAAATAGATAATATTGATAACTTTGTAACATGGATAGAGGAAAATTCATCGCTAATTGAGTTAACTATTGCTCATGATGTATTGAATTTATCTTCTTCTTAATAAAGTTACAAGTTTCTCGTAAAAAATAAAAAAAACAGTAAGTCAAAAACAATTATATCCAAAGGGTGTTATACCTGATTATCATACATCATACATTACCCACTTCCTCCATCTAAATTATAATTATTAGGAAGAGCCAACCCAATGAAATCATATAATAATTCGATAATATCTATCAAAAATTTTAATTAATTCATTCAATAATCATTCAAAATTTTAATTAATTCATTCAATAATTGAGTCAACTATTGCTCATGATGTATTGAATTTATCTTCTTCTTAATAAAGTTACAAGTTTCTCGTAAAAAATAAAAAAAACGCTTAGTCAAAAACAATTATATCCAAAGGGTGTTATACCTGATTATCATACATCATACATTACCCACTTCCTCCATCTAAATTATAATTATTAGGAAGAGCCAACCCAATGAAATCATATAATAATTCGATAATCTCTATCAAAAATTTTAATTAATTCATTCAATAATCATTCAAAATTTCTATAGGGAATTATAAATAAAAGTATAAATTACACGAGTTTGAAATGTAACCCAACCAATTCATTTAGACTTAGAATGTGTCATAGTTGAGACACATTTCAAAAGAACGTGCTTAGCACAAGGAAAAAGAAATTGGTATAAACTATATAAATTATTAAAGAACATTCGCATCTCAGATTCACAATCAATCAGATTTACAAAGAAAAAGGAAAAATATATTTTCAGATTTTCTCATTACTAATTAAGGATATTATGACCAACTCAATGATAATCACTCATTCACCTGCATTATATTTTATTTTTATTACTCAGTCGTAATAAAATTAGACAGCAAAGAATAAAAATGGTAGTAGTTTGAGATCGGCATTTGCGGATTCAGTCATAGCATTATAGCTACCAACAAAGTCAAAACCAAAATTTCATTCCATCAATTTAAAACACTCTTTGATCAATTACATATCACAACATTGGTTTAACACAACAAAGGTCATGATGTTATCTTATGACAATAATAAAAGTTTCATCATCATGGATCTCATATTTTGGCCTAAATGATTAATTGCTTTGTGGAATGCTAAAAAAAGGTTAAATTACTGACATGATTATGACCCTCTATTTATCAGGTGAAGTTTAATTTGCTCCTTCAAATATTAATCATGTCAACTTTGTTCATAAACTTTTAAAATTCAATCTCTCTATAAAAAGTAATTAGTAAATACACTCCAGTCTTTTGAGATTTTGGAAAATGTCCCTCTCACTCCAAACCTTAATGGAAAAAACAATTTTCACTGTTAACATCCAAAACACTTAATACTAGCTAGTTGAAATTATTGGATTTTATGAAAATGATTCCAACCCTATTAATATGTATTTTGTTGAATATGGTAGGTTATGTATTTTTGCAATTTATGAAGGTATTTTTGGTTTTATGTACTTAAAAATTGGTTGTCTTGTACCTAATATTGAACAAATATTCCAGTCTTATTTAATTTTAGGAGTGGATAAGTAGTAAAGTTTTAAGATATGTGAGGAAGTACACATAGAGTGTAAAAAAATAATAAGTCATTCAGCCAAATGTGCCATTTTGGTAATTGACATGATTATTGCAATTACTTTCAAACATAATGATTAAAAATGAATATCTCAAGGTCACTACTAAGAATTAACACCGATAAACAGGACAATCAAATATGGGATTCTTTGTACAAGAAAGAACTATTTAGTGTAAATTTAAGGAATGTTGCACTATCTAATAATTTTTTATGGGCAAAACTTAGTATAGTACTTAAGTGTTGTTCTTTAGTTTCTCCTCTAAAGATTCAGCCATGTGATTTTTTTCTCATAAGATGAAAGTGTATTTTTAATTAAGCATAGTTACATGGCTGAACTTTAAGAGAAAAACCTAAGAAACAACACTGAAATACTATACTTAAGTTCTGTCATTTTTTATTAGATAAATAATTTTAAAATTCAACCATTGGATTATATATTCTCTATATTATCAACACGCATGCTAAATTTCATGTTAATCGGGCCATTATATACTATTTGATCCATAAACTCATCTTTCATGCATAATGTTAAATAAAAAAAAAACTTGCATTTTAAATACTTGATTGATAAACTAGTTATTGATCTTTGATTATCTTGAATTTTGCAAGCAATAAAAATATGCAAAGATAATATAATCTTATGGTTGATTTTTCAAAATTCACATTTAATAAGTTAAAGTTATACAGATGTAATTTTATATATAAATTTTGAAAGCCCAGTCTCCTCTCCTATAAAATTCTTAACTTAATTATTTGAATTGACAAATAGAGCATACGTACTATGTAGGCTTTATAGCCACTCTCAACAAAATATTTGGGAGATCAGATTGAATAAATTTTGAAAGTTGGGGGACAAATTTTACACAATTAATATTTGAGGGCCAAATTGAACGGTGGTTAATAGTTGAAACTTGAAAGTTGAAAGATCAAATTTGTATTGAAATTAAAAGAAAAATACGAAGGTAAAAGCATATACTGTATGCTTTAAAGGTAATAGCTAGCTTAAACTGCAAGATATTGAAGCAGCAAGTTTGAGAGAAAATGGATCTAGTCTTCTTGTTGGAAACAAAAGAACTTGATGAACAAGCAAAATTAAAAGTCTAGACAACCCCAATTTCCAAGAATAGTAGAAAACGTTCCTTATAATCTGCGAAGCATTGTTATTCATGACACCCCTAGTGAGTTTTTAAATGGATGCAAAACAGTTAAATCTCATACCTGAGAGGCCAAAAATGGTGGCCGAAAAAAATTTCATGTGGGCTGACGGTCATCAGGCCTTTAAAATTTTAAACTACCTGTTCTTTTTAGCTCCAAAAGTTTTAAAATCGCCCGATGTATGAAGAAATTGGCACACACACAAATCACAATACGTTTGGATTGTGATATATTGTCCGAAAGATACAAATCTGCAATAAAACTAAAACTACTGATTATTTTTTTAGGGTTTTGGCTCCTTTGCATTACTTAAAATAGTAAATGTCCTAGGCTAGTCTATTTATACCATTATGGTAGAGGGTGTACTCAATCCTTCTTTATCCATTAGTACCTAGTAACTCTCCTCGTCGTGGGGTAAAGCAGCTTCAAGTATGATATAGCTCGCAAGGTTCATAACCTTGAGGTTACAGGTTCAAATCTTGTTTCCGCAACATTTTTTTTTTTGACAAAAGAGTTAGGTTCGATTTTGGTAACGAGTAATTAATAACCTTTTTTTTTTCTTTGGATCGGTAGGAGGAAAAGAAGGGAATATGATAGAAGTGAAAAGGATAGAACCACTATAGTATGATGATACGATTGCGGTCAACCATACTTAATTCTTTATCCAATTAAAAACATTAACCCATTTCCCAGGGCAGATAGCGGGAATTGAACCATTCTATTAAATTTTGTTGCTATCATCTCCAAGCAAAAGCAGAAACAGGACCAACCAAATTGTAGGTTGTATTTATGAAAAGAGCTATGCTAAGAATTGACCATTAAATTTCTACATTCATTATTTATTTATTTATTTGTTAAAAAGATTCTGAAATATGTACGTAGATCAAATAGGATCAAGTGGCAAAATTAAGATGAGCTTTTGTAAATAGGATTTAAGTGGCAGAACAAGATTAGTTTAGGTCGATGTAACCATGCAACTAATCACAATCGATCTATCATATGATGAGTTTTGATTTAGTTTTAATTTTTTTAAAAGTAAGCGTTAATCAAATATACAGTATATTTTAAAACACTAATCAAGTTATATTAGAGTTTTTTTTTTTTTTGTAGTTATTTATATAGCTTAATTAGTTTAAACTAATACACTTTTGCGCAATCCATACTCTTATCCAATCCAAGCAATTTAGAGTATCACATATAGATTTTTAAAAGTTCTTTATTTTTTTAAAAAAAACCTATATTTATTTTTTCCAAACAAACTTGAGAATTTAAATACTCTTAGGTTGTATTTGGTATTGGCTGAAAAAGTTAGTTTTTATTTATTTATTTATTATTTAGTTTATTTTTGTTACTATTCATGAGTTCCATTGCACTTTTTGATATTATTTATGAGCCTCACTGTACTATTTTAGCTAGCTTTTAATTTTATTTGCAGTACTTTCAGTAAAAAATTTTCAGTTTCAGCTAAATAAGTTATTCTTAAACGGACACTTAGTATGCGTTTGGATACCGCTTATTTTGTTGAAAATTGAAAAGAATAAAAAAATATTTGTTAGTTACTGTTTATTATTGTGTAGTACTATTCATTAACTTATTTTTACTGTTCATGGACAATGAACAATTCCTAAAGTGTTGAGCTAAAAAAAAAAAAAAAAAACGCAAGAAACGCAAAACGTGGCTGCGAATCCAAACAAAGCCTTAGAATTATTTTTTGAGAATGCATTGCTCTTACAGTGCGTTTGGTTCCAAATTAAAAAGGCAGCTTATTTTACTATTCAGCTTATTTTTACTACTATTCATGGATCTCACTATATTTTTTGATATTATTCATAAGTCTTACTGTACTATTTCAGCTAATTTTTACTTTTATCTTTAGTAAAAAAATTTCAATTTTAACAAAATAAAAGGATTCTAAACAGACCCTAATATAATTGATAAGCAATTATCTGTATATTGAATAAATAGTATTGAATAAATAGTATTGTATACAGAAAAAGCTTATATGTAAAGAGAGGCTAAAGACGCAACTATTCAAGTACAATATAGTACAATTGCAGTAGCATGGATCCAAGGATGGTCTTGGGCCTAATGGGGGTAGTACTAACATGGTTCTATTGATCTGTCACCGATGATGCCTTAGGCCAGGGTTGATGTGGTAGCTTCTGATTGGGACATGTGTCTGTTTGCATGTGGAGGAGATGTTTAAAGCTTACGGTGGCGCGTGAGAGATCTTATCACCTTGATTTTTTGGCTGGGAGAAGATTGATCAAAGAGCTATTCAATTGTGTGGTCAATGCATGAGTTAATCAAAGGCTCGACAACTATTGTTCTAAGAAAGGCAATGTTCTTGCGATGATGAGAGGCTACCAATGACAGCAGGTAACACCTTAAACTTTTAACAACAACAGAGAATGAACCCAATGGTGTCACTAATAGAACAATATAGTACAACTATATACTATGGTGTATGGGCCCAAGGATGGACTAATTACCTCATGTGAACTAACAATTGCATTGATGAAGAAGCTGCAATTTTGTTTATTAATTTGAGGATGATATAGTGGTATCAAACTTGCCTATTAGAAGCAAGCCTAGTCCATAATTAACGCCATAGCAATCATGATTTCCAACCATCATTTCTACTAGTGAATACAAGCGTGAGTGGAAGTTCTACTTGAAGAAAAAATAAAAAAGTTGAAAAATTAATATATAAAAAATTGTGCCCAAATTTATAGTCGAAGAGGTACCACTTGTGCTAGTTGATTTCTAGAAGGTTTATATTTTTCTCTCTTTGGCAATGGGACTGTATTGTGTTCATGCTTTCATGGGCTAGTTCCATTCCTGGTTAAAATAAGAGAAGTTGGTGGTGGGTTGGTTCTGGTTCTTGCTGATTGTAGAAAGCAGGCCTTTTCTTTTGTTTCTGGGTAAGTGACGTGTGGTCGATTTGGCCACTTTATCTACTCAATTGCTTTGATGACTGAGGGGTGGTTGGGTTGGGGATTTCTTACTGTGATTGATTACTTCCTGCTGAGATGAGATGAGAGCACAATTGTTGACCCAATACATGCACGCTTAATTGAGTGGTTTTTACTTTAATCACTTATTACATACGTTCCAAGGTAACGTACAAGAGGACAAAGTGACACATCAACGCAAACCAAATCCCCTTTTTTTACTTTGCAATAATTTCACAATAAATCTTAGATACTAAACTGATAAGTAAAAAAAGTGATATTAACAGTGAATTCAGATGAGAATCAATAATAATATTTGTTGTAAAATTATTGTAAAATGTAGACGTAGCATTACTCAAATTATATAACTTGGTTTGAGTTTTATAGGCTTGGGCCTTTTGTTTGAGCTATTTTTCTCTGGTTGAATTGGGCTTTTTAACAAGGTCATTAGTTTTTGTTACAAATTGCCTTATAAATAAAGCCTTTTGACTTCTTTGGGTTGGATTAGGCTTTGTGGGCCTGTCACACATCCGTTTTGGGCCTAAATGGCTTTGTCCCGTCCGTCACAACCCTGAAGGCCGAATAAGGCAGCTACAACAACAAATAACGAGAGCTTTAGGCTGATAAGTTGGCTTTGGAGGCCCATTGTAGATTGTCCAAAAAATATTCATCAGAGCCACATTTGTAAATGTGTAGAATGTACTCACATATCATCATAACTGGTACATAATTTATTACCCAATCTAGGGACACAGAAGATAAGATCATAGATTTTTTTTTTTTTTAATCAATGAAGATAAGGTCATAGATTGCTTTGCAGTTTGGTATCTAATTTATGGAAGGACAAAGGGGCAGGACAGGGCTCAATCATGGGTGTCCCATCCTCAACCTACAAGGGCATTCAAGACAAAGCCATGTGTAGACTAAGGAGTGGCCCCTCCATAATTTATTTTTAAACAAAAATAAAATGTGTATTTATATATATATATATATATATGTATATATATATATATATAAAGGACAATTGACCTACTTGTGTTTGACAAAACGACACTAAAAAACTTAAAATGGTAGAAGCTCAACAGAGGGCTTAAATTACTTTGTTACTCCTAATTGTATGTGTGAGCTGGAAAAAAAAATGTTAGAGACCTTTTTAGTCTTTTCTTCTATAATCTGTTGCTAACACATTTGATTGAAATTACTGTGTTGCTCCTAATTTCATTTGTTAGCTAAAGAAAAAGTGGGCCATTTTTAATCTTTTTATTGTCAACTTTATAGTGTTGCTGTGCGTGTTGCTTTTTTGATAAAATTACCATCTTGACTCCTAAGTACATGGGTATGTTAAAAGTATATAAGGACCTTTTTGTCTTTTTGTCTATTAGTCCATTCCTTTTGCTAATGATCCATTCCGCCCCCCACCCCGCCCCCCCAAAAAAAAAAAACCATTTTACATAACAAAATATTAAGTATTACTTGTATCAAATTTGAAAAAAAAAATTATTTGACATTTTTAGTATTCATGTTCTGGCCCCCCAAGGCCCAAACCTGAAATCCTAATGCCGTCCTTGGGGCATTACCCAACCCTAGCCCCAAACTCGAGAGTCGAGCCCCCCATGGGATCCCTTCCCTACCCAATTAAAAATATTCAAAGTTTTATTTTTTAAAACACAAACAAAATCTTTACCAAGCAATAATACTCAATAATATAAAACAAACTTAAATTTCACACCAAATTATTTAACAAGACTATAGTACAAAGTCTCAATGTACCAACATAATAATAAAAACCAAATATTTAACCCCAATACAAACGCAAATTTCACACTAAAACTGTTTAATAAAACAATAATGTACTTCATTCCATTACAATAAATTACATATACAAAATTTCTAATGGTCATAATGGTAATTTTGTAATTATAGAAAATATAATAAAATTTTAGTAAATATATTTAAGATAGGGTGAAGCTTTGTCCATGTAGGGTTTGGTTTAAATCCAATGTTCTAATGCACTTAACACGATCGAATTGGCCACACGTCCATATCGTATCTTGTTCAATACTAAAAGTATTGGATAGAAGCTTTGCCTATATAAGATTTGGCTTGGATATAGTGTTTTAGTGCATTGGATCAAATACAGAGATATGTCCAAAATTTGCCACATATCTGCATCGTGTCCTGTTCAATGCACTAAAGTATTGGACAAAAGCTTTGCCATTCCAAATATTATGAGAATGATAGAACCTTCAATTGCAAGTTAGTGGACGTTGTACAAGACGAAAGAAGAAAGCTCAATGGAAGTCCTGGAAAGAAACTTGCCAAGGCAGCTGCCTTCCCCCACAAAGGACAATCGACATCATTATGCATTTATGCTCTAACCAACCATATGGCTCAAAAATTGGCAGTAATGTGGTCTGCAATATCCTTATTTTCACTAGGATTGTAATGCGATTTTGGTTTCCTGTACACCAAAAGGAAAATCCCGTAATCTTTTATAACCCATTTCAAAAGCAAAAGGCCGCTCATATAGAAGAATCATATTTCAAATTTCCCAATATTTGAATGTCAAAAAGAAATAGATGCTAATAATGATGACTTCACTAGGCATTTTGACAATCTTCATTTTCCTCTCTTCGTTCAATAAAAAGGGTATGCTTATATATCTACCTGCACTAGAAGCAAAACTGCCAAATTTTTTGCGTATGGTTTGTTATGAGTTAAATTGGGCAAGCCTCAATGGCATGTAATGCGAGAGATCCACCTTTGAGATCCAGTAAAAACCAACCCAACTTAAAAGACAATGGAGACTATGGAGTAATAGTAAAATCGTTATACCCTGTCAAGAAACACAGCATTCATTTTTGAGATTGTATTGTGCTTGTGATTCTGCAGGCATTGAAACAAAGCCTAAAAATTTAAGAGCACTGCTTATGCATTTCTAAAAATGCATAAAATGTGTCTTTTCTAAAAATGCACTTAAAATGTGTCTTTTCTAAAAATGCATCTCTCTTGTACCAAGTATAACAAAGATTTTTCTCCTTAATATATACAAAAGAAGAGTTGTACCACCATCAGTGTGTTTGGTAGGGTGGACTTTAGTGAGGATGGAAAAAATGAGAGAAAATGAAGAGGAAAAACTTGTTAAGAGAAAAAACTTTATAAGAGGGTGTTTGGTTTTGGTGGGGGGGGGGGGGGGGGGGGGGGGAGAGATGGAAAAAAGATGGTGGGGCCTAAGTGTTTTCTCTTCGGCCCACCAAAAACTTTTCTACCTAAAATGGAGAAAATACTGAGTAGAGGGAAATCTGATGGGTAAATGACGAATTACCCATGTGTAGTGCACATGGGTTCCGTCTAGTTCCGCACCCCCCTCCCCTCTTATTTTTAGTTTTTAAGAGCACTTACAGCAGTGGAGCTAAATAGTTATATTGCTATTTTAGCTCCACCAAAACACCCAAATACACTACACAGTAGTGGAGGCAAAGTTAAATTTTTTTTGCTTCTACCTACAGTACACATCTATAAATAAATATGTACTGTAGCAAGAAGTTAAAAAAAAAATATATATATATATATATTATATTAAATTTCTCTCTCCTCCATCCTTAAATTATTCTCTTTTTTTGTTTCTCTTTCTCTCTCTCTCCGACTTCTCTTCCTTCCTCTGTTTTTTCCTTCTCATTTTTTTCCTCTAGCTCAACGGTGGTGCTCGGGTCAATCAGCCTTCAGTTCTGGTGGCCGCGGGTCAAACGGTTTTGGCCGGCGTGGGTTGAGCGATTCCGGTGGGCTGGCGCGAGTTGAGCAATTCCGGTGGGTCAAGCGGTTTTTCCTTCTCATATTTTTTCCTCTAGCCCAGCAGTGGTGCTCGGGTTAATTAGCCTTCAGTTCTGGTGGCTGCGGGTCGAACGGTTTTGGCCGGCGCGGGTTGAGTGATTCCGGTGGGTTAAGCGGTTTTTCCTTCTCATTTTTTTTCCTCTAGCCCAGCGGTGTTTGTGTTGGGTTTGTGCCGGGTTTGTGCCGTGGGTGTGGTTTGATTGGTGGGTTGTGTCGTGGGTGTGGTCTGATTGCTGGGTTTGTGCCGTGGGTGAGTTTGTGTTTGTGTTTGTGCTGGGATTGTGCCGTGAGTGTGGTCTAATTGGTGGGTTGTGTCGTGGGTGTGGTCTGATTGCTGGGTTTGTGCCGTGGGTGCAGGTAGTGGTGGGTTGTTGATCTGTGGGTGCCGTGGGTGCCAGTAGTGGTGGTGGATGATGATGATAGTATATGATGAATATTTTATTAGGATGATTATATTATTTTATTATGTTAAAAGTTAAAATAGATCCACTGCTGTATGGTGTTTTGTAAAATGTATAGGTAAAATAGATAAAGTAACTTTTTGTGGAGCTAAATTGCTAAAATTATAGATCCACTACGGTGGATGCTCTAAGCTTGTCTTTTACGGGGTGTTTGCCTCCTTTTCTTTTATTATTATTACTTTCCTGGGACAATGCCACTTTTTTTTTTTTATTCTTTTATTCTTTTTATTTCCTGGGGCCGTAGCGTGGTGCTTTTTTTTTTTTTTGGTTTAACTAGACAAGATTTAATTTTCTGGACATGATTTTTATTTTTTAATAAATTTGGGTGATTTTTTTTTTTTTTGGTTGCTTGTCACTTTTTTGTTTTAATTGGGCATCATTTTTTAACAAGGATATATGAGTAAATTTATACAAACTTGCATTTTTCATACCTTCACTTTTCCACTCCTAACCAAACAAAAATGCGGGAAATTAAATTATTTTTTATCTTCCCATCATTTTCTATTCTCTTACTTTTTCACTTCTCCTACCAAACAGACCTTTAGCATCCCATGGATCGAATACCTATTGTATAAATATTCTTTACCGAAAGAACAACCCCATGCTTCCCCTCCCCCCCACCAAAAACCAGAAAAATAGAAACAAAGGCATGGAAAAAGGGAGATTGAGGAGAGGGAGAAGGGGAACCCTGCCACTGTTTACACCTTATCAGTTGATTGTTCCATCAATCCAACATTTCCTCTAAAACCAAAGCAGCAGTGATCCACAGTGTACAACCATTTCAGTGATCATTTATATTTTTTTCCTTCCCGTCATCCCGTCGATTCAAGCAACTTTCAGTCAATAATAGCACTAAGGGCAGTCAAAATGATATCAAATATAAGATAATTACAACAATTTTAATTGTTAAACAATGTGCTTTGAAACTTGAATGGGTTTTGAAGAACTTTTTGATGCTTAATTCTCAATTTATGTAAACTTACATGCAGCTAGGTTGGAAGACACCTTAGATATCCAAAATATTACATACCCTAGATATCTAACATATTACATATATATAGACCATACGAGTAATTTAAACAAATTCTCGAACATGTAATTAATTAATATCAGTATATATATGAGATGGGTTAAGTTACAATTGGTGTGTTCCTCAAAAAAAAAAAAAAAAAAAAAAAACAGTTACAATTGGTGTAACTTTAAAAGAGTTACACCTTTTTTTACACTATTGATTTTTATTAGATTTAAGGGTGGAAAAACACTAATAATCATATTATTTATTGTCCTAAAAATTAGTGATTAAGTGCATTAATTCTCTATAGTATTTTTAAAAAGTAATAATAAATAAATTTATAAAAAATCTCTCCAGCCCCGTTATCTTTTTCTTCTTCTCTCTCTTTTATTTATTTTTTTCTTTTTTTTGAATCTTTTTCTCATAAGCTGCTTCCATCAACTCTGACTTGCTTGAAAAATTTTGGGACCGTGAAAAGGAGGGGGGGGGGGGGGGGGTGTGGGGTAAGCAGTGGTGGCGATTGCACCAATGGTGAGAAAGCACGGAGGGAAGTTTTTGTTGATGCCCAGGCCGAGCAAGCCATGAAAGATAAGTTCTGGAACAAGAATTAACCATGGAGAGATTGGGGTCTTTTGGTAGTTGGTACTACTCGTGTTGTACAGAGGAAAAAAGGACAGTAAAGGACAAAAAAAAAACTGAAAACAATTACAAGAAGCAAAACATTACCAAACTAACAACCTCCACTATTAATGTCACATTCTACAATTGTCATGCTTCAATTGTATTTTCAAATTAACCTCAACAATTTCATTCAAGGTACTAACGATAGCATTTTCAAATTGGATCCATATCTTAGCCTCGACTATAAGGCCATAAAACTGCTATCGATTTCATCAAGACTATAAGAAAGGATTCTTATCATATATTTGTATTGTGTCTCTCAAGGTTGTGGGCCTTTGACGAAGAAAGGCCTTAGAATAGGTACCAGTTGCTATTCATTATTATTATTATTTTCTTTTTAGAGAGAGAGAAGTTGGAGGTAGGAAGCCATTTATGCTTAAGAGAGAGAGAGAGAGAGAGAGAGAGGGAGAGAGAGATATGGTGATGAGAGATTTTTATTTTTATTTTTTTATTATTATTAAAGATAAAAGCTAGAGAGTAAATGCAATTTATTACTAATTTCTAAGAGTGATAATGATTTGACATGGGTGTTTTTCTACCTTTGGATCTAATAAAAATGATAGAAAATGTGTAACTCTTTTGAAGTTACACTAGATGTAACTTGAACCCATTTATATATATATATATATATATATAAGCAAAAATCTTATGTTGGAGAGCATAAGATTGTGTCATGTAGCGCATTTCTTGACATTCTTTTTATTTAGGCTTCTACTTAACAATGTTTGCATTTATATCGAAGTTATAGTTCATTGAATTAGCCAATAAAGTAAATGTATATGCTAATTACTTATAGTTGTGCTTTGTTATTTTTAGTAAATGGATTTATATGATTATTTTTATAAACTATATAAGAGAAATAATTTTTAGTTGGAAGAATAATAATAAATTTAGAATGTGACGTTTTCCTCATGTTTAGTTTCTTTGACAACAATTGACACAAAAGCCATAAAAATTAAATATTTGTAAATTCACTAAAATTAATCTTAACCTTTTAAATTTTCTAACCCCTTTTAGTGATATGTGTGTGTGTGTGTGTGTGTGTGGAATTAATATTGTAGTATTTATTCTATGTAATTAAAAAGATTACTAATAAAATAAATATGTTTGTTTTGTTATATTAATTATTTTAAGCATAATGAAATTTTATTATCATTTTTCTAAGATTTATATGAGAAATTTTTTTTTATGTGAGAAACAATTTATTTGAAATATGGTATTCTTACTAAAATTTAGTTGTTTTTACAACAATTGAAACAAGTCCAACAAAAAGGAAAAATAAAAATAAATTTAGTAACACATGATCAAGAATGTAAAATAATAATAATAATTAAAGGATATTTGCAGAATAAGCTAGGGTTCACTTTGATTGTGTACGGATCGATGACCTTAATATTTCTTTGCCCAAAGAAGATAAAATACCCAAAAATAAATCATACCATTTTTGGCCAAATCCTAGGTTAGATGCTATGAATTTCAGCTTCATCTGACATTACCCAAAGAAGACAAACATTCAAAAAGGAGCTCACACCAATTTTGGCCAAATCTCATGATGGATATTCTGAAAATTCTCTTGCTAATTAGACCCAACATTTTTTGCTTTTACTAATTGCTTCCTAAGCTTCACTATAAAAGGAAAGCATCATCTATTCCATCGGGGGGGGGGGGGGGGGGTACAAAATCCTCTCAAAGTCTCCATCAATCTCGCTATTTTCAACCCTTAATTCAGAATTAAGTTCCTTTTTAGTTCATAAATGCCCATACCCATCAACTCACAAATATTCCTTCAATTTTCTAACAAAACCCAGCAATTATAATCAGTCTCTCTCCACCATGGCCAAAAATAGTCAAGTTCATTTACCATTTTATTCCCACATCACCATATATTTGCCCACCCACTCATATAAAAATAGTTTCCATCATTTACCATACATCCTTCTATATATTCCATCATAGGCATAAGAATCTTGGTTAAATATTTGCTGCACTAAGCTAGGGGTCTTTCTCTTCCTTCATTCCATCCTAATTTTTCCTTTTTTACTTGTAATTATGAAGCCATTAATCATTGTTTATTGCTATCATAATGAAGGCCATAACGTCTTGACTACTATGGAAGTTTTCCCTCATATTGACTTAATAATAATGAGGAAAATATATGATTTTTATCATGTAAACACATTTATTGACTAATCAGATGTTACACTGGAGGTTTGTCATATTTACTACTAGACCATTTTTCCTCTTATGTACTTGCTTTAACGAGCCAACTTTTATATTAACCAATTACGGAGGAAATGCATAACTTTTTACTGTGTAAATACATTTATTAATTTTCCAGACATTTACCACTGGATGCTTCTCTTGTTTACCGTTGGACTATTATTTAAACACTTGTTGTGGTGGGCCATCCTTTATGCTAACTAATCTTTGCAAAAGTTATTTTTGGGGCCTTATTATAATTTTTGTTGGATGCAACTCAAACCTTGAACAAAAATGGGTCTTTCACACTTCACCGACATCCTTTTGGCCATATTCCAAGCCCAAAGTCGAGTCTCGGTCTTGGCTTCCCAAATATCATATTGGTGACGAAAAAACTGCAAACAACAAGATTTTTGGCAAAAAATATTGAAATATTGAAGAAAACTAATAATAAATTGCACTGCATAATGTGCAGGATCTCAGAATTGTATTGGACAATATTTGCATTCAACTTTATGCTTACAAAACTATCCACCATTTTGTCAAAATCATCATCAAATCCCCCATCAGCATCATCTATAAAAGACAGTGAAATGTTCAGTACACCGAATAAAAGACCAGACGTAACAGATACCATTGAATAAAAGACCAGAAATGATATTAGAGCCAAAATTCAATTTTAGCCAAGTCGTCATCAACAAACCCACAAAATCATCACATGGCTTCAAGGACGTGCAAGTCGTCCCACACCACTGCCATAGTCCAGATTTGCTCTGCAAACAACGACGCCACCATCATCATGTCCATCAAGTCATCATCCCTTCGCATCCTCATCAGATACAGCTTTAGCCTGGAACTGCCACAACTCCTAATCCTCTCGTGCCAACCAAGCCCAGCAAAGAACTCACCATAAGTTCACAATCACACCTATTCGAAAGGAAGCTTCTTCGATGGAGAAGAGTTTCTACCGGTTCGGTGTCACGCCATATGTTTTCTTTGCAATCCATAAGTACCACCACTGTCTTTCTCTAGCCACAAATTCACTTCTCCACTAGTTCATCGATGGTGTGTCTCTTTGGCAAGGTACTCGTGTAATTACCACAGTGGAGTTGTGGACCCATCACACAAGTTCGATAAACAGATAAGTTGGGCTGCCTTTGTACAAAATAAGCTAACCCACTTCACCAAGAGTCCTAGGCTTTGCTTAACAAAGTATCTCTTCATCAAGACATAAGGATGACAAACAAGTGGGCCATCAAGTTTTGCTTTGGTTTTATTTATTTTAAAAAAACAATAAAACAAAAATAAAACAAAAACAAAAAACCAAAAAATAAATAAATAAATAAAAATGTGTTATTGATGTCACGTATAGCACATATGGCTTGTCTTGTCAAGTGGTGTAATTCTATGCAAGGTATTGAGACAGGATCCCATCTGCCTTAGCAGTTTTGCCATGCCAACTAGACATCCATCTTGTCATCAGTGTCATGTTAGCGACACAAGATCTTGCCATGTCAATTGAGCATCATAGGTGTTACACCAAGCTATACATTTAAGACTTTCCAAACTCAAGCTTTCACCTTTAGTTTGAGGGAGGGTGATAGGAGTTTTACTGTACAGTTGCATTAACTAGCTTGGGAAGTTAGTTAGTAATGAGTTGTGAGAGTTGTACTAGTGGTTAGTTAGTTAGTCTAGGAGTTATAACTGATTGTATAACAAAATTCATACCTGTACTGAATGTATAGTAGATTGGTCTACTACAAAAGGGTAATTTGGATTGTAAGCAAGGACATTGAACAATATGCAATTTCCCTCTCTTTGCTCTTCATACTACTCTCTTTATTCTCTTGTTTACTCTAATCTACTCTAGAAAGCCTAGTTCCCAACAAGAATTATTGCAGCTATTTCCATTACCTGATTAAGAACTATTAAGTTCTTATAAGAGGGTGTTAGATATTATGGCCTAAGTGGCTCAAACCAATTGTAGGCCCATGTACTTGTAAAACAAGCATATTAACCTTAGGTTGGTCTATGATTAGCCTAGGGTTGGTCATATATTCTCTAGTACATAAACTATACATTGGGTTCATTATAACACAAGTGTTTAATATAATATATAGCCATCACGGGCTTTCTTCAATCATCACACACAATCGTACAACAACTTCGACAATTGTTCTCTTGAGGTACTAAGCTTTCCTCAAGAGCTTGTGGGACTTTTTTTTTTTTTTTCCCGAGGTGTGGGAAACAGTTAGTTTTTGTAAATTTTCTCTATGGATTCCCTTACAAAATCCTAGAGTAACTTGTCTCTTTTTGATAGAGACAGTTCTAGCTTTACTTTACCAAAAACTCTATGTTCTTGTGAGTCTATAATAAAAATTAAATATTTAACACCAATTCAAACACAAATTTCACACTAAAACTGTTTAATAAAACAATAATATAAATTTCCAATATCTCCTTCATCCCATTACAATCAAGCAAATATACAAAATTGCTAATGGTTAAAATGGTAATTTTGTAATTTTAGAAAATATAATAAAAATTTTCTAAATATATTTAAGATAGTGTGAAACTTTGTCCATATAGGGTTTGACTTAGATTCAATGTTCCAATGCACTTAACACAATCGAATTGGCCACACGTTCATATCGTGTCTCGTTAAATATTCAGAGCATTGGACAGAAGTTTTGCTCATTTAGGATTTGGCTTGGGTCTAGTGCTCTAGTGCATTGGATCAAACACAGACACGTATCCAAAATTAGCCACGTATCTGCATGATGACCTGTTCAATGCACTAGAGTATTGGATGGAAGCTTTGCCCTTCCAAATATTATGAGAATGATAGAACCTTCGGTTGCAAGTTAGTGGATGTGATACAAGACAAAGAAAGAAAGCTCAATGGAAGTCCTAGAAAGAAACCTGCCAAGGCAGCTGCCTTCCCCTACAAAGGACAAGCGACATCATTATGCATAAATGCTCTAACCAACCATGTGGCTCAAAGAACTAGCAGTAATGTTGTCTGCAATATCCTCGTTTTCAACGAAATTGTGATGCAATTAAGGTATCCTGTACTCCAAAAGGAGAGGGCCATAATCATTTATCACTCATTTCAAAAGGTAAAAGGCCACTCATATAGAAGAATCATATTTCAAATTTCCCATATTTGAATGTCAAAAAGAATTTTTTGGTAAGAGCATTCACATCAGGTCGTGTATAATAGAAAAATGTGTAGAATTTATACAGTTTTGTCTAAAAATGAACCGCATTAGTCCATATATAATTGTGTAAATTAACAAGTTTGTTACAGTAACTGTGTAAATTTATACTGAAATTATTCATTTTGTATTTAATTGTTTATTCTTTCTTTACGTATTTCGAGAATGAAGAGAATAGATGGTGATTGTTGTGTGTGAAGAAAGAGAAATAATTTTAAAAGTTAAAAAAGTTGATATTTTAAATAATATGCACTATAAAATAGATAATCTAATGTAGGGTGTTTTAAAAAGTGAGTGTAAAATAAAAAAAGTAAATTCTTATGCTAAAATAAATAACATGAGCTGATGCGAATGCTTTAATAATGATGACTTTGCTAGCATTTTGACAATCTTCATTTTCCTCTTCCCATTCAATAAAAAGGGTATGCTTATAGATCTAGCTGTATCAAAAGCAAAACTTCCACATTTTTAACGTATGGTTTGTTAGAGTTAAATCAGGCAAGCCTCGATGGCATGTAATGCGAGAGGTGCATCTTTGAGATCCAGTGGAAATCAATCCAACATAAAAGACAATGTAGACTATGAAGTAATGGTAAAACTATCTTACCCTGTTAAGAAACACAGCTTTCATTTTAGAGATTGTATTGTGGTTGTGATTTAGCTGGCATTGAAACTATAAGTTCTATGATTTGTACCCCCTTTATGTTGATTCCTTCTCACGAAGGCGGGGTGCGTAGTACTTAATCTCCCTAGAAGTGGTTTTATGCTCAAACTAGCGTGAGCTGAGGAGTACGTAGTGACTCTTAAAAAAAAGGCAAATGAGTCGCCACCTGGTTATAGGTTGAGGAACCAAAAAATGACCCAATGAACGTCTTTCTACCAAAAAATGACTGGAGTTGGGGTACAAGATGGGAAGAGGCTAGGCACCCCAAGACTGCTCAACCGTAGTTGGCCATCATATATTGTTGCTTGATTTGTACAGAAGGTAGATTTATCCTAGAGGTTCAAAAGTGTGCGTTTGCATCTAGACATAGGTGTAGTCTACAGGTCTTGTAAGGCAATTATCGAAAGCAATGTAGACATGTGAGCAAGGGGGCAAAGAGATAAGCAATAAAAGACAACATGTTAGTATGGTAGAGATAAAGGCATGTGAACACTCAAGCACACAAACATGTAAGTGCAAGAAGACAAAACAACAACATCCAAGTATGTGCGTGTGTATACCCAATCATACATGTGCGCAGGCACATGCATGTGGGTACTAAACAGGGTTGCAAGTCTTACTCCAAAAGGGTGTTTAAGTCTTATAAGGAAGGATTATTAATTGAAGTAAAAGCTTCATTAATTGATGAGTGTTTTCCCTTTATTAGACTTGAATTGTCTTGATTTGACATTAAGAACTTTATGACCTTTAGAGCTTAACAAAGATTTGATGAATTAGGGTTTGATTGACTTGACTTTTGATGTTACCAATTAGATTCAAATCAATTACCTTAATTAAAATCTTCTTTGAAACACTTTCCTTATGTTTGAATAGCTAATTAGACTCAAATTAATTGAATGCTAAATAACTATTGACTTTAGGTTTAGAAAGTATTTAAATCTTTTATATTTGAAATGTTTGCCTTATTTATCGCTAACACTTTTAGTTGCCTTATTGAGTTTGAATCAGAATTAAAGATTGGATGAGAGAGCAGAGACAGAATGACTTAGGGTTTAGAGATAGAAAAGGAAAGAAAAAGAAGTATTTTTGGTGTTTTTGCAATTAATATTAAACAAGAAAGGAAGCAAAGACAATCAAAATATATACATTAAAACAAATAAAATCAAATAAGCAAAGATAATAAAACATGGCATTGATGATGAATAAGACAGAAAATGCAAGAAATTTGGTTGAGCCTAAATTGGTGTATGCTGTAAGAAAGGTGTGTGGGCACTCTTCTACCGGAATACACACTAGGGACTCGAATCAGATTTCTAGAAAAGCAACCAAAACAAGAACCCTAGCTGCATGGAAAGTGCATATGCCAAGATGTGGGCGCCTATGCAACTTATCCTATGTGTACTCATCTCGAGGCATATTAGGGTTCTTGCATATTCTTGACACAAACTAGAAAAATAAACAAAATTAAAGACAGTATGAAACATATACATGAAAAACAACACATTAAAGCTTTAAAAAAAAACACATAGTAGAAACAAGAATCAAGGAGGAGAATGTGGGTCATGGAAAAGATCCACATCTCCACCTTGTAACACTTACAGTAATGTAATTTAACCAGCTCCTCAGCTGAAATCGACTACCGCAATTGTGTGTGTCATAGGATAAGTCATATGACTTAATTAAGGTCAAATGGGATGCCCTAAATGATTGTATTTGCAAGCTTGAACCAAGCTAGAATTCAAATGTGGATGAGGAAGAGACTATCTTCAAATCAACAGGTACATGAAAATCAATCTAATGCTCAGCCCTTTAGCCCTTCTAGCCTTAAAACTTTAGGTTTAGCTATTCTCTGGGAATTTTGGCAAAGTTCCAGTGAGATTTTATTTTCTAACCCCTTTGTGTTAAAATAGGGGTATTTATAGGAGAAATTGGTAGATAAGGTTCAATGACACGTTTGGACAACTAGTTGATCAGCCGCCCTAAAATCTCATCAAAATGATAATTGAGTGATTTTAGGCTTTCTGTCAAGAGAATGCATACACATTATATACTCAACATATGCACTCTTTAAAAGCAAATTAGGTCAAAATTGTCTTTTGGGCTTCAGGCTTTCTATCTATTTTCATAGTTGGGCTTTGAACTTAGGCTGTGTTGGGTCATGTTAAAGCTTGTCATCCTCATTGGGTTCAACACACGATGTTGATCATTTTGGTAACGATTTGATTTCTCATTATTAGGATTAGGGGGGCTTAGATATAGGTCGGAACGAAATGGAATGTCTACAAAAACAAAGCCTAAAAATTTAAGAGCGTCATGCAGATCAAACTAAAGATTGTGATCATGCTTAAGCAATTCATCAAATGTACATAAAACATGTCATTTCTAAAAATGCATTTCTCTTGTACCCCCCAAAAAAAAAAAAATCTAAATATGTACAAAAGAAGAGTTGTACCACCATATTTAAGTAACATCCCATGGATTGAATACCTATTGTATCGATATTCTTTACAGGAAGAAGAACACCCTACCGCCCCCCACCCCCCCCCCCCCCCCCCCCCCAAAACAAAAAAAAAAAAAAGAAAAAAAGAAAAAGAAAAGAAAAATAGAAACAAGACCATGGAAGAGGGATAGAGGGAGGGGGAGAAGGGGAACCCCGCCACTGTTTACACCTTTATCAATTGATTGTTCCATCAATCCAACATTTCCTCTGAAACCAAAGTAGCAGCGATCCACCATGTTCAACCATTTCAGTGATCTTCTATGACTTTTCCTTCTCATCATCCTGTCAGTTCAAGCAACTTTCAGTCAATAATAGCACTAAAGGCAGTCAAAATGATATCAAATATAAGATAATTACATCAACTTAAATGATAAACAATGTGCTTTGAAAGTCGAATGGATTTTTAAGAACTTCTTTATGCTCAAATCTCAATTTAGCTCCTATTTCAATCATCAGTGCCGCAGTAGAAGTATAAGAATTTAGAAACAAGTTGTGCTTACTGAACTATCCACCATTTTGTCAAAATCTTCATCAAATCCCCCATCAGCATCATCTATAAAAGACAGCAAGATGATCAGTACACAGAATTTCACAGAATATAGAAGTTCAACAAAACAGAAGTGGCTCCCATGCCCCCACATAGTCATAACACAAAACCATGAGGCATATTGTATCTACAGATGATGCACATCAACTATCACCGCATATAGTAAAAAATGACTTCAAGTTGTATACAGATGATGCACATCAACTATCACCGCAAATAGTAAAAAATGACTTCAAGTTGTATACAATAACCCGTGCCAACATTTTTTTCTAGCTGGTGTCTAAGCTCTTTGAGCGCCCAACTTATCCCCATGCGCATGCAGTCATGCCAGTCCACAAGCCCTCGGTAATTATGGGACAATTCCCTGGGGGTGACCATACTGGTAGTATTTGAACTTGGGTGATGATGCCTAAGGCGCCTAGTTATCAAGTAAAAAAAAAAAAACTTCCCAGTCCAACAAGCAATATAGTTTTAAAGTTTGTCACAAAACTCACAAACTAAGAATAAAAGAATAAAGGATGGATAATTTTATCACCCATATCCATTGTTCTTCTGAAGAAAGAAGACTATTTTGGAAATCTTTCTAGTGTTTTACAACGAAGAATAACTAATTGGTGTGTATACTTGTAAAGTTTAAAAGATCACTAAGTTAATCCAAAAGCAGCAGTATGTTTACTGCATGGCATAAACAACCCACTCTCTCTCCAGAAGTAGGTTGTTCGTTCAGACTAATTTTTTAGGAACTTGAACAGTGTCATCCTCAAATGCCAAATCTGCTCACAATTTGATTATAGAAAATAGATGCATTTCAAGGGGAAATTGTAGGAAATATAGATGCATAAATTGTTTCGCTGAACAACCAACATGTTAACAGGTCAATAAAGCATTGCAATCTACCTGGGCCATCATCACTGTCTCCAGGATCTCCCAAGAGAAATTCATCCAAATCTTGCTCTGTAGATGAGCTTGAAGTTTTAATTTGCTGGTTTACTTCCTTCGCCTCTGGTTTAGAAGTTATTTCATTTTTTTGAGATTCCTCTGCTCCATCATCTTTCACTTGTTCTGTTGGTATTAACTTAAGATCCTCCACGTATCGCTTTTCATAGCTAAAGATATCATAAGAGAGGACTGTTTACGATGCATCACAAAATAGTAGGAAACTACAACCCAAGTAAAAATACGCAATAGATTGAGAGAAATTCTAGAAATACCTTAGAGTCAAAAGAACTATGTATACAACATTTATATGTCTAGAGTAAATGCCTATATGTATCTAATTACACATATGCATTTATGTCTAATACATTTGTCTACCAAGGAGGGAAAAACCAAATGATTTTGGACAAAATCAGACACATAATAAGGTAAATAATTGCATTTTGACAGCTACTGGTGTAAGCTGTCTCGTAGTGATTTAAATTCCATTCCCAACAAAGTATGTACAAGTACAAACCACTTTTAGATTAAGTTCCATACAAAAAATATAAACTTCAAATATGTTTTTCTTTCTAGCAAAACATATAAGTTTTGAAAACCCATGCTTACAGTCAATCAATTCTTAATCATATAAGTTTTGACGATAATAAACGGACGGTCGATAGTAGCTTGTCATGGCAGATATAATTTTTGGTAGTGATCATATCAAGTAGGAAGGTGTTAAAAGAAAATAGCTAGACCAATCAACTGATCTTCCACAGAGTTAGAAAAGAGAGAGAGAGAGAGAGAGAGAGAGAGAGAGATTAAACAAGGAAAATTGAAAAAGCAATTCAAAATTTTGAATGCAAAAACTGAAAAAAGCATAAAACATTTTACATTATCTAAGCACCAAATTACCCAAAGAGAGTCTGATAAATATCTGGCAACAATAAAGATGTCACAAAAGGGGGCTAGATAAACACTATGACTATCTAAATGCTTTTAAGAGCATTTGAAGCAATATTAGTATATCAGTCATAAATGGAGAGATAATAAAAAGTGAGAATGAAGGCTCTAACCCAATAGACAAAGTTACTTACGGTGCCACATGACTATTCACTAGTATAAAATATATTCTCCAGAACTTTCTTTCTTTCATGACACGTGGGCATAGCTCATATCTCAACTTTGAAATTTCCTGCAAAAAAGAAAAAGGGAAAAAAAAAAAAAAAAAAAAACAGTTATAAAGCATAAATTTTCAAGTAAAAAAGTATAATAAACCTAAAAGCCCAGGAAGATGTTTATGTATGCATGCACATGTGAATGGCAGAATGGGTAAGCCCAGATGCTTTTTGATAGGTAGATAGTGAGGGAGGGGGAGGTTAGGTTCGAGCCAAAAACAAGTGGCACCACAGTTTTTAATGAGTGGAAGATCATGAAGAATGCCTAACATAACAAGAAAGATATCAGTCTCAGGCTCATTTCAGTATCAACTATCAAGTCATATTAAGTTTAACTGGGTTGGTTCACGAGTAAGCTTGTTTGTAGATAGGTGAGGCTTGGCAAGGTTCAGCTAGAGGAAGTACAAAGAAGTGTATTTCTTTATTATTTAAACTCAGAAATGCATAGCGTACTTGCTCCCCAATCACTGTATTCACATTCATTACCAGAGCCAAAGTTGACTTTTGTAGGTTCCTAAATATGCTTTTTTTGGTCATCCCGTAAAATATGCTCTTACTATCATTTTGTGGAAGTGTAGCCGTTGTATTTACATGGGGATGCCACATGTGAATTGACAATCTTTTTTGTATATTATACACATTAGAAATTATGAAGGAACCATGACAATCCAATCACAGTTAGAAAGTTCAAATGATACAAATAGTAATTTATGGGGCTAGGCATTAGGAATGCGAATTCAAACAACCAAATAACAAGGACATTATTAACATCAATGGAACTAGTTGACAAATAAAATATCTCAAATGAGTAAAGATGATGTAGAATATTATTCTCTAGCATCTCTACACCAAATTTAATAGAAACAAACAAAGAGCATGTTTCAAATCTTTGCAATATTTGCTCTGTATGAAATCAATCAGTATCCACTATTCAGTATTCAACATTTTAAAGAAAAAAGCGGTGCCTTCTCTTTCCATGACAATAGCACCAAATCTATGAAACATGATGTCAATTGAAAGGCACCAGATCTACTCAGGCCTTAAACCTGTCCAATCTTTCGTTCTAAGCAATTCGATTGTTCCAACAAGTGGGGATTGAACATTCGTTCTCCTCATAAAAGAAACCAAGAAATGCAACTGAGTGACAACGCTCTAGGCTTTGACAATCTAATTATTTTCACTTGTATAGCATTTCAGCTTCCAGCTATTAATTGATTACCTAAGATCAAGCAGTTACTACAAGGTCGAATCCAAATTATTAGTTTTTATTTAGAACTTCCTGTAACTTTCTTTTTTTCAGTTCTAACAAGGGAGCTACCTTGACAGTTGAAAGAACAAGATTGGCGTGTTTTTCTTGCCACTCTGTAAGATCCTGCCTAACATTTGAGACAGTAGGTATATCGGACATTTGTGTATCATCTGCACAATCGAAAAAACACCATTCTAGTAAACTCTGAACGACATGATAGAATGCAAGACAAAAAATCAATAACAATACACAAAAAAACAAAAACAAAACAAAAGTATCCACAAAACACCATTCTAACAACAAATAACAAACCAGCACGCAATTGTTGAAAGAGTCTCACCGCATTCGAATACCATAAGAACTAAATAGTAAACAACAAAAACTTTAGATTGGTTTAGTTGTGTTAACCTTGTAAGGGAAAATCCTTAAACGTGGTGATGTTGATTTCCTTGACGAAGTCTCTCAACTCTTCGGTTATGCCGAAGTTCTCCAGATCATTCTCCAAAGCCAAGGGAGTGTGAGGCGAAGGCGAAGGTGAAGGTGAAGGAGAGACTGTGATTCCCTCGGCCAAGACCTTAATCTGGTCAGCTCGCTTCACGGCTTCGGATTTGATCAGCTCGGCTCGCTTCGAGGCCTCGGCGGCGAGCTCCTTGGACCGCTTGGTAGTCTCGGAGACCAGTTCGGAGAGTTTGGTGGCTCCGACGGAGAGTTCCTGGGTTCGCTTCGCTGCTTCCTCAGCTAGGCTTCGGGCTCTGTTCCACAAGTCCATGCCTTAAGGCTCAAAGCTCTGTCTCTCTCTCTCTCTCTCTCTCTGTGCTTCTGTCTGTTTTATTCCAATGTTTTCTTTGTTCTTCATCTAGAGGAAAGGTACATATTGGGCTTCCACGTGGCGTGGTTGACCATTTTGATGATATTTCTTATTTTACACGGTTTTTTTTTTTTAATAAAAAGAAAATTTTAGTTAGTAAAATATAAAAATAAACCTATAGTTATCAATTATCATTATAAAAAGGATTTTACTAACCTATAGCATACGTAAATCATTTTAAAAAAAATATCTTTATGAAAAAATGAGAAAGTAATTAACTTTTTAAATAGTTTTTCAATTTCTTATAAAAAAATTTCTAAAATAAATAATTAGTATATATCCTAATGCATATATTATCTGAACCCAAAAAACTTCTTCAATATCATTTGGTTTTTTTTTTTTTTTTTGTGGAAAAACAATATTATTTGACAACTGGGTATGAATTTTAAACTTTGAACAAGTTTAATTATGTAAAGTCAACAAACCTCACTTACATTTTTCTCAAAAAAAAAAAAAAAAAAAAGTCAACAAACCTTGTCGCACCAAAGTTTTAAACTTTAAATCCCCCTCTTCCATGTTACCATTTGAAAAAGAAATTAGTGTAAATAGGTTTTTTTTTTTTTTTTCCTTTCATGGTATTATTAGGTGATAAGTTATGAGGGATAATTTTACTTACTAGAATTGTCAATGACTTGAGAATCAAGAATGGTTCGAAATTTGTTGTCATGGAGTGGGGAACAAGCTCCCACAATACAAATCATAGCCATGTTTTTTAATGAGACAAGGTATGATGGGATAAAAAATAAATAAAAAATAAAAATTGTGTGTAGAGTTGGGTTATCAAAATGCATTTACTTATAGTAGAATTGAACGAGAGGTGGGATATCCCACAAGAGGCAATAGGTGCTAGAATCATTGGGATATCCGACTATGGTAAAGTTGAGTTACCAAAAAGCATTTGCATATTCTAATGGTAGCTTTGATCTATCCATTTGTAGTTACTCTTAGTCACTCGTTGATGTTTTGATTGGGGATTAAAGAAGGGTTAGTGGTTAGCGATTCACTAGATTTTATGGACACGTAGATGTTGCCAAACCCAAACGCTATGAATCTTGGGTATTAGTCAAAGGCTAAAACTTATTACACTTGTGTATTTACACACGTCGTTTAGAACTAAAAACGTGGAATCAACTCACAATTTCAATTTAAAATGGGTTGAAGTTGAACCCACGTTTTTAGTTGTAAAACACGTGTTTAAGCACACGGATGTGTATAACAAACACTTCCCTTAGTCAAATATATGAGATCTCTTGATAACAAACCATGGCTATTTGTAAGTAATTTTAACGAGATTTTGAACACGTATGAAAAGAATGGATTAGCTCAAAGGCTTGAATGGAGTAACCTCGAAGTAGATCATACCAATACATGTGAAAGACTTAATAGGATTTCAACCTCAAAGGATCATGGTTTTTAAAATTTAATCGGACCGGTCGGTTTTAAAAATAATGCTTATGATTTTAAGAAACCATGTACAATGGTTAGCGATTTTCATTACAAAAATATGATCACCAATCAAGTTCTAGGCTTATAGCTACTAACAAAAGAAACTTTTAGGGTGCGGTTCGTTTTGAAGGAAAACAAGGAGGATGAAAAATAGAGGATGAAAAATAGGGTGGAAAATGCTGTCTTCTACTGTTCGTTTGGGGAAGGAAAATAGGGAGGATGGAAAACTCGAGAGAAAGTTTTCTATCCTGGCCCACTTTTTTTTTCCTTCCAAATCGGAAGGAAAATCTGGAGAAAAAAGTTCTATAGTAGCACTTTTACAAAAATGCCATCTTTTCATCTATTTTTTTCAACGTTTATTTTTTCTTTTTCTTTTTTCTTTTTCTTTCAACGTTGGCCTGAAAATTTTTTTTTTTTTTTTTCAACGTTAACAACAACAATGTTATTGTTAGCGTTGGTTTTTTTTTTTTTTTTTTTTTACTGGACAACGTTGGTTTACTGAACGTTGGCCTGAAACTTTTTTTTTTTTTAATTTTTATTTTGCAACGTTAACAACAACAACGTTGTTGTTAACGTTGGTTTTTTTTTATTTTACTGGACAATGTTGGTTTACTGAACGTTGGTCTTCTTCTTCTTTTCTTTTTTTTTTTTTTTTTTTCTTTTCTTTTCAACTTTGCTGAACAATGTTGTTTTTTTATTTTTTTTTTCTTTTCTTTTCAACATTAGTAAATGTTTATTTTTTCAACGTGACGTGATCTAATTTTTACATTATATTAATATAAATTTATATATATGATGTGATAAATTTTATATTATTTAATGATTAAAAATAAATCTATTTCTTACATATTTTGTAACAAGGGTATAATAGTTAATTTATATAAATTACATTTTCCATCCTTTCCTTTTTCTCTCCAACTGAACATAAAAGTTTTCCATCCTCCCACTTTTTTACTCCCCCAACCGAACACACAAGAGGGAAAACTAAATATTTTCCATCCTCCCACTTTTTCATCTTCCCACAATTTTCCATCCTCTCGCTTTTCCACTCCTCCAACTGAATGGACCCTTAGGCATTTTAGCTAAAGCTTGTATGAGCTTGTTATGATATTGTACATAGCTGTTTGTAGATCACAAGTCAACTTATTATGCTTTGAAATTAAAAAAAAAAAAAAAAAAAAAAAAAAAAAAAAAAAAAAACACCAGACATTTTCGGAAGGTTCTCAATATCTTGAATTCATTTAGCTATCAATTAATCATTTTAATTTTTAAGGACATTACGGACGTGGCCAAATGGAAAATTACTCTTTAATCCAATGTTTATACAAATTATTATTTAGCCAAAGCTACAAACTTCCATTAAAAAAATTAATACGGCTATATATTTTGAAAATCTAATCATCAGATTGCATGTTCTTTATGTCCTTAACATGCAAATCAAATTTCGTATCAATCAGATATTATTTACTATTCGATCTATAAACTTATTTTTTATGCATAATTTTAGATTACAAAAATTTAAAATTTAAACATTTGATTGATGACATAACTATTGATCTATAATTTTTTGGAAATTTTGCAAGCATGAAGTATATAAGAAGAAAATGTAATCTAAATACAGATTTGTTAAAAATATATTGATTAGAGTTGTAGCCAATAACTACAACAAAGTTTGTAACAAAACTTTGTCCAAATGATAATAATAAGTAACAATTCCATGGATGTACAACTTTTTTTTTTTTTCTGTTTTTTGAAAAACGGGTACAAACAAGTTTGCAGCGTAACAGCCATCGTTTTCATTACATTAATCATTCATGATTCACCTATAAACATTACTCTTTATTGCTTTTGTCTGGTTTACAAATGATCAATATAGCAAAAACATAACCTTCCCATTTCAAGCATGGCTATTTTTTCCATTTTACAGTTTGGATTTTATTTTTAAAATCTATTAATATATAGATTATCACATCATTTAAAATCTTAAATGATGTAATCTTTTTTTGGTGTCAATAACTCGTAAGTCCATTGATACCTTCTGATATTTACAAGAGAAACATTCAAAATTAAAAAATATAACATTTTTGGGGTCAATTTAAAGACATAGCTAATGGCAAGCTAATGTGTGTGTGCGAACTTTAGAGATGTTGATACCAATTTTCGCGATGCATTTTCTATAAACTCGACTCAATTGAGCCCAACCTTATGATGGGCCCAATTCATGTAGTATATTATTTTTTATTCTTTTAAGCATGGCCCAAGCCCATACAACATATGGGGAAAATTGAAAAAGTGTGGTTTGCAGAATATGGGTCGGATCATTTCGGACCTTTTGCATGAGCCCACCTCATGCGTGTTACCAAGTGGGTAAGAGACGTTGGTAGCACCTCTAGTTCATGGACGAGGTTTTGTACCTGAAATTTTCACCTTAAAAGAGCTTTTATATTTTGATCGACCGTGGCCTAACTTTTCTGCTCTACCATTTTTTGGCCTAAAACATATAGCTGGCCCTAAGTGGCTGACCTTGTCTACTACAACAACCAAATGTAGACTCCAAGGGCCTGCCATGTCTAGGAAACATCAGCCTATGAATTTAGGCCACCCCATTTCCCAAATTATGCCAAAAGCAAGCCAACTCTCTTACCTAATTAAAGCAAATCTGACCATAACCTCTTTGATTGAGACCTTGGGGTACTTCAAAGCCTGTTCTATTGACCAAAAACCAGTCACTTAGAGCACCCCAAACTCAATACAAAAGGCCCTAATCAAATTCAAAATGAACCAACTACGTTTTCCCCATAGAGTTGAAACTTGAGAGCAAAAGCCCACTCAACTAACTAACATTCTCACAATTCTATAGCTTGAGGGTGGAAATATGGGTACAGGTGAACCTTCCCTCTCTTCCTCACAACCTCTTTCAATTTGCTCTTCTCGTTGACTGTGGATTGAAGTTTTAGACCTATGTACTTTTTCTTCATTTTCTTGTATTTCAGTTATAGCATTTTGATCTCTTTCTTGTTAAAGCACTATTAGCCTTTTGTTAATTATACATTCGAAATTTTGGGCTTGATTTTCCACAAAGAAACACTTCTAAATAACCCAAGGGAGATATGGGCTAATCTTGCAATTTTGGCCCTTGTCAAAAAACATCCCCGACAAGATGTAGAATTCTAGAAGGCATAAACTTCTCCTAGGTGGACCAGGACAAAACACTTAAAAGAAGAAGATAGAGCAAATATAAGGAAAGGGGAGGATAGAAAAAAGGGAAGAGAATACACTAGAGTAAGAAAAGATATTGAGAAGGGAAGAGAGAAAAAGAGAAGGTCTTGGTTCTTGAGAGTAACCCTTGTAACATGATCCATTAAATTACAAAATGATAATTGAGTGCTATATGATTTGGAGGTGGTAGTTGTTTCTTGTTCTCATTCATATCTCCCATTGTGGATTTATATTAGCCCATAACACAAATTAGTTGTGATCCAAATCTTGCTTAATATCGCCCATAATTTAGTTGAGCTTTTTGGTTGAACAGTAACCATTTATGCCTCTAAAACTTTAGAGTTCAACTTGAAAATAATATCAATTTATGAAGTTTATTATATCATTATTTTCAAATTTTATTACAAAAACAAAGCAATATGTTTTTATACTTTTTTTTTTAAATCTTGGAATAAATTTTGACAAAGTTTAGCTACAAATTTGGTTGTAATATTCGACTACAACCTTATTGAATATATTTTTATTGGAAGAAAATTTTGATAAACCCACTATTGGATTACATCTTCTTCTTATATCTCTCATGCTCGCAAAATTTCTAAAAAATTAAAGATCAATAGCTATGTCATCAATAAATTGTTTAAATTATAAGTTTTTTGTAGTTAAAAATTATGCATAAAATATAACCTTATAGATTATATAGTAAATAATATCTGATTGACACAAAATTTGACATGTGTATTAAGAACGTAAAAAAACATACAATTCAACGATTAAATTTTCAAATTATGTAATAATTTATATTTTATTGAGTAAGGTTGTAGCTTAAAGCTACAACTAATTTTGTAGCTAAACTTTATGCTTATCATTTTATCTTTATCACCTAATTTTTAGGTGTGTGCGACTACCATTTATGATGGAGAAAAAGAAGGACATCATTATAAAATATGATTAATTCCACATTTATTTAGAAGGTGAACATAAATGAAAAACTATATATATATATATATATATATATTGATGTAGTGTAATTGCACGTCGAGTCTAGATCATGGACACCAACAAAATAAGAGAGATTTCAATTTTCGTTGATTGAAAATGAGAACTGTTAAGTGTTAATAGTAAAAAAAAGAAAAAAGAAAAAGAAAGATTTTTCCACTTTTATTTAGAAAGGAACAAAAATGAAAATATTTATAAATATATATTAATGTGCAGTAATTGCACATCCAATTTGGATCAAAGATGCCTACAAAACAAGTGAAAATCACTAAAATAAAGGGAAAACACTACAAGAATATGATTGTGTAATGAGAAATCCAAACTAGAAACACATAGAGAAAAATGCCACAACAAATATGGTTTTCAAAGAGAAAACTGCGAATACTAACTTAAGCTTCAAAGAAGCTTAGGCCAACATCAAAGTGATGCCTCCTAATGAAATTTATCTTGGCTTGTAAGTGTCCATGTCTCATGATCCAGATTTGGTCATGCGATTACTATACATCAACAAATTTTAATTCATCCTACAGTTGTTTTCCTCGTAGCTTCATTCTTAATTTCCAATAAACATTTTGTTTTCTATCTTTTTCACGAAAAAAAAAAATTTGTTCCATTTAGAATTTTAGGTTAAATTACTAATTTGGGCTTCTAATGTTTAGACAAAGTTCAATTCAGTCTCTCAAAGTCTCAACTATAAAAATCAAGTCAATATCATTCTTAACAAAATTACTAATAGTTGATGTAAGGACCCGACTTAGAACTCAAAGCCCAAGAATGAAAATGACTAAGGCCCAAAGAACCCAAAACAATGAATTTATATAGAGTGAGCTAGAAACTGAATTCTAATGAGTTGGACAACAATCACAATAGGCTAAGTGATAAAATAAAGTAAGAATACACAGTTTTATGCAAGGAAATTCCTCCTTGTCAAAGTCCGAGGAAAACAGTTCTTATATATTTCTCTTGGACTTAAGCACAATTATAGTCCTTCAATGTACAGTCTCCCTCTCTAGATTATCAGATGATCCCTTTGTAATGGGGTTTTTCTTCTTTATATTTCCCTTCTTTGCTTCATCTTAGCCCTCCATGTGTAGATCAAATTGCTGATTTTGATTCTTGTCCCATTAGCACCTTCCTGAAGTCTTTGTGGGTAGTTGTAAGGCTAAATGTTACTGTTCAGGTATCACCTCCATATTAATGTGGCCAGAGAATTAGTTGCAGAGCATTCAATGCGGTGGTAGCAGCTTTCTCCTAGATATTTTTCAACTTTCCTTTGTCTTATTCCCTTTTAATGCTTATCCTTACCAGTATGATCGTTTAGTGTGTTATTCTTGACGAAAGGTCGGACCTTTGTCCTCTGCTTTGCTTAGCCAATGAGGTATTTCTCCTCAGACCATAATCCCAAACCCTCATCACCAGACTTCTTCCACGGAATATTAACTTGTATGCCCCTACTAGTGTTTACTTGTCTTCGAACGTTTTAATGTCCTCGGACACGACCCATGGCCTAATACCTATTTTTGGGCCCTTCTACCCTACAATAGCCCTCGAAATTCCACTTTTTTGCTCCTCAGAAGAAGAGAGGGATTTCCATCTTCCAGTAATTATCCTTCCTTACCCTTACATCATCTTTCTGTGTGCAGGTGTCTTTTCAATTGCCAAGAAGCACGCTCCTAATGCTTCGGCATCTAGGACACTCAAATATTTATTTCACATGGTGCCCTATCCCCCACATTCTACAGCGTGATGGAGATCCTATGATGGAAAGTTTTATAAGAGTTTGGGCGGAAATTTTTCCGCTTACTTTTCCCTCTTATATATATATATATATATATATATATATATACTGCTTGAAGACTTTGGTTATTTCACTTTTTGCATCTTCAACTCTCAAGAACTAGTCCGAGTAGCCCTTCTTCTCTTCCGTAAGTCGCCCTTAGCATTTCTTTTAAATTTAGAGCATTTTCTTCCTTGGCCTTTATAATTTTACCTTGTCTCACCAACACCTTCAGTTGTTTTTCAAATGGGTAGGTTTGCTCATTTAGTAGACACCCTAAAGGGTATAGGAAACTTTAAGGCTTACTACCGTATTCCCCCTGGGGTTTCCATTAGGTATTGCCGCCGAGGGGACTGGCATGCCATGAGGGAGGAGGGAGAAGTGGTAATCTCCATGATTGCCTTCATAGAGGGAGGGATGAGAATCCTCATAGGTAGAGTGACCAAGGACTACCTCATTGCCCATAAATTCTCCCCTACCCAGTGTGCCCTTAACATGTTTAAGATTCTAGGTAGTGTAGATGCTCTTAATGAAATGATGAATGTAAACCTTACCCACCACGATGTTAATTGGGTTCACAATCGTCCCAAACTAACAGGTCAAGGGTACTACCTAAAGACTAGAGTCCCTGCAGTCAGACTTATATTGTGTCTCCCTGAGTCCAATAAGGGTATGGATAAGGATTTCTTAATCATCTCAGTAGAGTAGCATGATGGAATTCATTGCCCAACACGAGATGGGACACTAGGTCGGGTGCTTAGGTTTAGGTTTATTACTCTAACAATGCCCCCTTTATCACTAACATTTTCTGTGCTCACTTCTTCTATTTTTACTTGCAATTTAGTTCTTATTTTATTTACGTTGTTTCCTAACAATGTTTTCGCTTTTGGTGAATTTGCAGATAAGTATTCTGCCATCGCAAACCTCAACCTTGTCAACGAGCCTGACCTGACAAAAATACTCAAGGCCGAAATCTTCGTTCACACCGACGGACAAATAAAAGTAGCCCACCTTATCCTCGGCTACAACCCGAGGATAATCTTATAAACTCCAAGGATTCCAAGATAATCTTATAAATTTTTAATTCTTTGTTTCTAATGATGAGAAATCATACCTTGAAAAAAAAAAATCCGTTTGCCTCTTCACTTGTGTGTGCTTTAGACTCCAAAGAAAAACACCTCTTAGCCTCTTGATAAAACCCTTCCTATAAAAACCCTAATTATCTCTTCCTCTACCCTGAAGTTTGTATTAGAGATGTGGGCTTAGTGAGGTAGTGGGCTACAGTTACTAATAAAAAGAATACCTACGGCCCATCAATAATATTAAAAGAAAATTTTAATAATAACCTAAAATAAAGTGTGTGGGGTATTACACTCTTCTCCTCTTGAAAAAAGTTTAGTCCTCTAAACTTGACGTACCTCAATCCTCTAAACTTGACGTACCTCAATTAGAGAACAGATAGAAGTATTTTTCTTTCATGTCTTCTTCTTTTTCCCATGTCGCTTCTTGAACTGTACGATTTCTCCATAACACTTTCACTAAGGATATATTCCTTGAACGTAGCACTTGATCCTTCCTATCAAGAATCTGCATCGGTTGCTCCTTATAATACAAGTCCTCTTTAACATTGATTGGCTCATATTCCAAAACATGTGATGGATCAGGCATGTATTTTCGTAACACTGATATGTGAAATACATTATGAATATGTGACAAAGCTGGTGGTAATGTCAACCTGTAAGATACATTGCCACTCAATCCAAGATCTCAAAAGGATCAATATACCTTTAACTTAATTTGCCTTTCTTTCCAAACCTCATCACACCCATCGATGGAGACACCTTTAAGAATACATGATCCCCAACTTGAAACTCTAAATCTCGCCTTCTATTATCTTCATAACTCTTTTGCCTACTTTGAGCAGCTAGGAGTCTTTCACGAATCAACTGAATCTTCTCCGTAGTCAATTGAACTAGTTCTGGACCAAGCAACTTCCTTTCACCCACTTCATTCCAACAAATAGGTGACCTATACTTCCGGCCATACAATGCCTCAAAAGGAGCCATCTCAATGCTGGAATGGTAACTGTTATTATAAGCAAACTCAATTAAAGGCAAGTGAGTCTCCTAACTACCTTTCAAGTCTAGCACACAGGCTCTTAGCATGTCTTCAAGTGTCTGAATAGTTGTCTCTGACTGTTCATCAGTTTGAGGATGAAAAGCTGTATTAAAATCTAACTTGGTTCCCATAGCCTTGTGTAAAATGCTCCAAAACTTAGAAGTGAAATAAGGGTCTCTATCAGAGACTATAGAGACGGGAAAACCATGCAATCTCACTATTTCCATAACATATAATTGAGCCAATCTATCCAATGAAAATGTAGTCTTGATTGGTAGAAAATGAGAAGACTTAGTCAATCTATCCACTATTACCCATATACCATCATGACCCTTAACTGACTTAGGCAATCCAGTCACAAAGTCCATGGAGATATGTTCCCACTTCCACTCCGGAATACTAAGAGGCTGGAGTAACCCAACAGGCCTTTGATGTTCCACTTTAACTTGCTGACAAATTAAACACCGGGATACAAAATCTGCAATCTCTCTTTTCATATTATTCCACCAATACACTTCTCTAAGATCTCGATACATTTTGGTGCTACCTGGGTGAACAGTGTATGCAGATCTATAAGCCTCCTCCATAATTTTCCTTTTTAATTCAACATTATTGGGAAAACATAATCGATTCCTAAATCGTAAAACACCATCACCATAAATTTCAAACTCAGCTCGATTACCTTCCTTTACCTCTTCCATAATCTTTACCAAATTAGGATCAGATCTTTGAGCAATCTTCACCTTTTCAACTAAGGTAGGCTGCCCTCGAAAATGAGCAAGAAGTACCTTTGACTCATTAAATTGGAGCTCCACATTAATCTCCTTCAACTCTTAAAAAAAAAAGTCTTTTCCTCAAAATTATACTTGTCATCTTACCAGAGGATTTTCTACTCAAGGCATCAGCCACCACGTTTGCTTTGCCTGGGTGATAATGTATTGTACAATCATAGTCTTTCAACAACTCAATCCATCTCCTTTGCCGCATATTCAATTCTTTTTGAGAGAACAAGTATTTCAAACTTTTATGGTTAGTGTAAATCTCACACGTCTCACCATATAAATAGTGCCTCCATATTTTTAATGCAAAGACCACTGCTGCTAACTCCAAGTCATGAGTAGGGTAATTCTGTTCATACCTTTTTAGCTACCTAGAAGCATATGCCATCACCTTTCCATGCTGCATAAGCACACAACCAAGACCTTTCTGTGAAGCATCACTATAAATTACAAATCCTCCTGAACCCGTTGGCAATGTCAAAATTGGAGCAGACACCAATCGATCTTTCAATTCTTGGAAGCTCTTTTCACATTCATCTTTCCACAAGAATTTAGCATTCTTTTGGGTCAACCTTGTTAAAGGACCTGCTATACGTGAAAAACCTTCAACAAACCTCTTATAATAACATGCAAGACCCAAGAAACTATGAATTTCAAATACATTTGTTGGTCTAGGCCAATTTACCACGGCTTCCACCTTTTTAGGATCCACAAAAATGCCATCCTTATATATTACATGCCCCAAAAATATTACTTCACCTAACCAAAACTCATACTTCTTAAACTTGGCATATAATTTTTGCTCCCTCAAGACCTGCAACACCATTCTCAAATGTTCTACATGCTCCTCCTGAGTTTTAGAATATACTAAAATATCACCAATAAAAACAATAACAAACAGATCCAAATAAGGTTTGAACACACGGTTCATTAAATCCATGAAGGCAGCAGGGGCATTAGTCAATCCAAACGGCATCACCAGAAACTCATAGTGTCCGTAACGAGTACGAAAGGCAGTTTTAGGTATATCTTCTTGCTTAATCTTGAGTTGATGGTAATTTGATCTAAAGTTAATCTTCGAAAAGACTTTAGCACCTTGTAATTGATCAAACAAATCATCAATCCTAGGTAAAGGATATTTGTTCCTCATAGTGACCTTATTCAACTGCCTATAGTCAACGCATAATCTCATAGACCCATCCTTTTTCTTTACAAAAAGAACAAGAGCACCCCAAGGTGATACACTAGGTCGAATAAATCCCTTTTCTAAAAGCTCTTGTAATTGCAATTTAAGCTCCTTCAACTCTGCAGGTGCCATGCAATATGGTGCCATAGAAATAGGTGCAGTTCCTGGCACTAAGTCAATGGCAAATTCAATCTCCCTATCAAAAGGTAACCCAGGGAGATCCTCAGGAAATACATCAACAAAGTCCCTCACAATAGGAATGTCATCGATCTTAATCCCTTCCTTCTGGTTATCCACCACATATGCAAGGTAACCTTTACAACCTTTCTAAGTAACTTATTAGCATGAATGGCAGAAATAACATTAGGCACAAGGCTCTCTCTTCACCCATGAAATACAAATTTAGGTTGGCCCGGAATACAAAACACTACTTCCTTCTTGTAACAGTCAACATTAGCATGATAAGCTGCTAACCAATCCATGCCTAATATTACATCAAATTCTTGAATTTCTAAGAGAATCAAAACAGCCAACAACTCATTTCCTCCAATCTTAATCACACAAGACTTACATATAAACTCAGCAACCATAGTTTCACCTAAAGGAGTAGAAACATAAAGTTCAAAGTCCAACAATTCAGGCACACAATCAGCATATTTCATATAAGCACAAGATACAAAGGAATGAGTAGAACCAGGATCAATAAGAACTCGTGCAGTATGAAAAAATATAGGAATGGTACCTGTTACCATTGACTTGGATGCCTTAGCATCTTGCTCAGTAATAGCAAACACGCGTCCTTGGACTTTTGGCCTTTGTTTCAAGTCAGTAGGCTTAGCCATCAACTCACTCTTCAAGGTTGGGCAATCTTTGATACGATGACCCATTTGACCACACTTAAAACAAGCCCCACTTTCACAATAGCAAACACCCTTTATGCTTTTTACCACACTTCTAACAAACTTCTATTACCTGTTGTACCATTTTAGTCTCTGGTTCTGTTGTAGACTTCTTCTTAAATGGCTTATTTTGTTCATTCCCTCTATGAAACCCTTCAATCTTAGGCCTTTTGTTATTCTGACTCCTAATCCTCTGATAGTCTTCACACTCCTTTTCAACAACCTTTGCAGTCTCCACAATCTCAGAATATGACTTCAATCGTAAGGCTGCCATCCTAGTTCTGATACTTGGTCGTAGTCCCCTCTGAAATTTCTTAGCCTTTCTAACATCATCAGCCACCATGTGAGGGGCAAATCAAGACAACTCAGTAAATTTAGCCTTATACTGTAACACCGTTTTATTCCCTTGAATGAGCTCCATAAACTCCACTTCTTTCTCATCTCGTACACTTTCTGGAAAATACTTTTCGTAAAAGGCCTCAAGGAAAATACTCCAAGTCAAGATCTCATCTTCCTCAAGTGTCAAGGTCCTTTTGGTGGATCTCCACCAATGCTCTACTTCCCCCTTCAGCATAAAGGAAGCAAAAGAGACTTTTTGCACTTTAGTACAACCAATCACATCAAAGATTTTCTCCATTTGCATTATCCAGGATTCTGCTTCTGTAGGATCGGGGTGGCCCAAAAATGAAGGAGGACCCAATTTCCTGAATTGCTCAATAGTACATCCTTCAACCTCAGCATCTTTGGGCTTAATTGTTCCACTAGTACTAACATGCTTCTCCACCACCTCAGCAAGACTTCTGATAGCACTTAAAACACCTTCAAGGCTCTCAGATTTTGGTTCAGGATCAGAGGGGGTAGAATTGCGGGGTGGCATTTTCCTATAACCAAACAAACAACACCTTAGAGTCAAATAGATCACAAGGAAAGTCATGATGTACAAGATATGCCAAACCCTTTACTATTTTAATATTTTAAGCATGCAAGCATATATCTTCTAACAATTATCAAACTCCCAAAACTACTTTTTGCCTATGAATAATAATTCAAGTCTATTCCTCCACATCTTATAAAAATATCGTAAGTCTTAATTGTCTACAGAATCATAACCTAGAGCTCTAATACCAACACTGTCACGACCCAAATCCATGGAACATGAATTTAGATGCGCAACTAACCTGCAGAACTTATATAACTCCATAAATTAAAAAAATCAATTATTCCAAAATAAATTAAACTCCAAGGAAACAATGCTCTTAAATAAAACCTCTTACAAAAGCCTAAACTCCACAAATTGGAAATAATCTCCACTAAAAAAAAATTACAAAATAAAGATAACAGAAATTCTATAAGTCTTCAGGTAACACTGAAATCGCCTACAACTTCCACGCTTTACCTTGCACCTTACAAAGCGATCCCAAGTTTTATATTCCCAACTACACTTTAATCTGAAAATATTAATTGATGGGGTGAGCCACACATCTAGTAAGTAATTATACAAAATACACAACGAAAAAGAGTCAAGCAAAGCACGAGTATTTTGATTTTTTATTAGCTCCTTCAATGATATTAAAAATAATAATTCCAAAACATATAATGCATCACTTAAAACATATGTAATCACAACTTAAAGTCATTCGAAAATACCTACATATAATTGATCAGAGCACAGTGCCACATATACACATCACATAATCTCACATACAATCTTGTGACCGGATACCAACATCTAACCCCTGCTGGTGAGGGATCAATACATATCCTCACATACAATCCTGTGAGCGGCTTTACACATATATCTGATATATCTGATCAATTCTAAAAACACTTATTTTGGATCACATATCACATAAACAACGTTTATACAAAATATAATAATTTACTTGATATTAACAATTATTCCAAATACAGGAGCATATCAAAGATCACAATATCGAATGGAACATAAATCAAAGGATGCTTGACTCTCTTGGGGAACAAATAGAAACTGGGGAGTTTATATAAATATATTACAATTCTTGAGTAAATCTGAAAATTCAATTTGCTATAGGACAGATTTTAAATACCATTTGGAGAATAGAAATATGATTTTGAAATCACTTTTTTTTAACAAGTTTAAAGAATAAGAACCTTTTTAGAAAACTTACTTTGCAACTCAATTATTTTCGGAAAATAGTTTAGTTTAAAAATCATCTTTTAAATGAAATTTGGTCATTCAAAACGTTATCTAAAATTCGAAATTTCTCTTTAAAACATTTTTTTTTGTAAAAGACAAAGTTTCTCTTTCAATGATGTAAAAATACTTTTTGATAAACCTCTAAAAATGTAAGCTTAAAAAAAATATAACTTTTGAAAATCTTAACTTCTAAGAACCTAAAGAACCAAAACTTGTGCATATTATGCATAATTACTTATCGCACTTGAATCAATCTAAAAGTCCAGTTGAAACACCCTCCAAATAGTCTCAAATACTCTTAAATAGGACCTATAATCAATCACAGAAATAAACTTAATATCTTCTACAAAATATAAAGCTTATAGAACTATACAAATAGACTCACTAGGATTATATACTTTGCTAAACTAATAACACTTTTAACACTAAATTAACATTTCTCTAATTAATGACGTTCTAACCAAATATTCCCTTACATTAATCGTAACTCATATTGCCACGAGGATACCCCATAAGAAACGTTAATTAATCCTAATATATATCATCAAAGAAATGTAGCAAAACTAAAAGGTCCATATATATACCATTCTAATAGAAGACCTGATGGCAATATACCTATTTTAGGGACCACAAAGTGAGAACCATAGCCCCCATAAGAGCCACTTCCAAACTTTAATATAAAACCTCACGGTTTTAGTACCAAAATTTCAAGGAAATGGTGGCAGCATCATTTGACTTATTTTATGTATATATATATATATATATATATATATATTATATGTACAAAACTGAAGGGAGACACAAGCCCAAAAATCATGGATTCTTGAAATTATGGCTCAAATCTAGGATTGTTATATGTGTGTATATATATATATTCCTTGTACAAAGCCAAAGCCACAGATTTCTTGAAATTCCGTGGCTCCATCTAGGATAATTTATATATATATATATATATATATACATATTTATATATTTATATCCTAATGAAACGTAACAGTCATGCCCTATAAACTTATAAACTCCAAGGATTCCAAGATAATCTTATAAATTTTTAATTCTTTGTTTCTAATGATGAGAAATCATACCTTGAAAAAAAAATCTGTTTGCCTCTACACTTGTGTGTGCTTTAAACTCCAAAGAAAAACACCTATTAGCCTCTTGATAAAAGCCTTCCTATAAAAACCCTAATTATCTCTTCCTCTACCCTGAAGTTTGTATTAGAGATGTGGCTTTAGTGAGGTAGTGGGCTGCAGTTACTAATAAAAAGAATACCTACGGCCCATCAATAATATTAAAAGAAAATTTTAATAATAACCTAAAATAAAGTGTGTGGGGTATTACAGGAGCTCTTAGAGTCCCATGCAGGCGGCAACACACCCGAGGTGGCTAGTCAGACTAAACCCCCTACTCTTCCCCCAGCTAAAGTTTCTCAGCCTGATCCCACAGACAAGAAGAGAAAGCGGGATCAAAAAGGCAAAGATGTGGTGGAACAAGGAAGAGGTCTTCCCCCTAAAGAAATTCAGCTCCAGAAAGGGGCCAAAGCAGCCAGGACCACTTAGACAAGGTCCTCTAATGAAGGTCCGTTGTGGAGAAGGGGTGTGATTGTCGCACCAAGGTTCAAGCTTGGAATTCCCCTCTAGTGCTGAATGGATCTCCTCTCCTTTCAGATGCTTCTATAAAGGATTTCCAGCAGGAGAAGGCTGGATACGTGGCAAATGCCGTGGAATAGGCCCTACTGCTGCTGGATGACTTGGCCGATCTGAGGACAATGAAGAAACAAGAAGTGTTATTAAGTCTGAAGAGGGATCTTACGTTGGTAAGTGTTTTTTTTTTATCATTATATATATATATATATATTTTTTTTTTTTTTTAATTACTTTCTCTCATCATTATATTTTTTATTGAAAGGCTGTTCAAGCTGCGCACATGGCTGAGGAGTTGGTGACCAACTATTATAGGCAAATGAAGGAGGAGGAGGGAAGGCACATTGCTGCTATGGATGCCTTCACCTTAGCCGAGAAGAGGATCCAAAAGCTAAACACCCAACTAACCGAGGTTGACAGGGAGAGGAAGAGCGCAGAGGTTCCTTTGCAAGGGGCTGAGAAGCAGGCGGAGAGTCAACACAAAGAACTCCATCAGACCGAAGACTAGTTAACTGCAGCCAAGGAACAAATAGGATCCTTAAAGAAAAAACTGGAAGAGGCCGACAAAGCAGCCTCTGCTTTCTCTCATCATTATATTTTTTATTGAAAGGCTGTTCAAGTTGCGCACATGGTTGAGGAGTTGGTGACCAACTGTTATAGGCAAATGAAGGAGGAGGAGGAGGGAAGGCGCATTGCTGCTATGGATGCCTTCACCTTGGCCGAGAAGAGGATTCAAAAGCTGAACACCCAACTGACTAAGGTTGACAGGGAGAGGAAGAGCGCAGAGGCTGCTTTGCAAAGGGCTAAGAAGCAGGTGGAGAGTCAGCGCAAAGAACTCCATCAGACCGAAGACCAGTTAACTGTAGCCAAGGAACAAATAAGGTCCTTAAAGAAAAAACTGGAAGAGGCCGACAAAGCTGCAGAAAAGGCCGAGCAAGAGGGTTAAGACGTCGGGGTGATGGAAACCGAGGAAACCATTATGGCTGAGGTTTCTGGGGTTTGCAGAAATTACTGTCTCCAAGTATGGAATGAGGCCCTCAAACGAGTTGGAGTGGAAGCCCCCTCAGCCTTAAGGAGAGCAGAGCATGTCTACTATCCCCCAATTATCTGAGCGTCAGACCCCTCAAGCTTCAAAGTTGAAACTACCCCCAAAGATCTAGACCTTAGCAAGGATGAACCTGCCAAGGCTTTCCCCTCTCCCAGCAATCCTCCTAAAGAGGTAAAGCAAGTTGGTGCAATTGAAAAAGAGAAGGAAACAACCAAAAAAGTAGCCCTTAAGACCACAAAGCCTCCAGCTGCACCCAAGGATTCCTTTAAGGAGAAAGGGGTCTCCCAAAGCCTAGAAATAATTCTGGCAACTTTCCCTATTCCTACCAAGGAGGATTCTAAGGGTAAAGGTCCAGCTTCTTCGACAACAGCAACTGCAAAACCTGCCAATGCCAAAATGAAAGACAACCCTCCTCTCAAGATTAAGTAATATCTAGATTATATTCTGTAGGCCCCTTTTTTTTTTGGCGTATTTTTCTTTATGTGTAGCTGTTAGTTACATTCCTGAACATGTACTTGTTTTGCCTTCTTCAGGGCTTTACTCAATGAAAAACATTAACTTCCCTTCTATTTCCGTGTATTCGTGTTAAATTTAAATATGATTTCTCTTCTACCCTATACTTAATTGACATAAGCATGATATACAATTTCCTATAATTCAAGATATACCTTTATCCTTGACTTTAACAATTATCTACACAAGTGGTAGTATAACTGTTACATTCTATGCAATCAACAATATAACAGGTTAACTTTTCCAAGTCTACAACCTTTGGTAAAGTGTAATTTAACTTCAAAAACATACCTTACGTATCTAAGATATGCAGCTCATATGATTATATGTGCCTTAGGATTTCCTTCTCAATTTCAATCAATGGTAAAACATCTACTTATCCAAGATTTCACCCACACCCCCTTAGTAGCAGATCAAGATAGTTGTACGTGTTAATTTACCCACAGTACGTGGTCCAATGAGCCAAACATTACTAAGGTTCTATTTAACACCTAGAGAGATACTAAGCAGTGCTAATTTACCCAAGGAATGTGGTCCAAGGAGTCAGGCATGATTAAGGTTATGTTTAACACTTGAATATTTGCTAAGGAGCATTAATTTACCCAAGGTATGTGATCCAAGGAGCCAGGTATGACCAAGGTTCTGTTTAATATTTAAACAAATAATAAGGAGAATGCATTTACCCAAGGTATATGGTCTGAAGAGCCAAGTATGATCAAGATTTTGTTTAACACTTGAATATTTGCTAAGGAGTATTAATTTACCCAATGTATGTGGTCCGAGGAGTCAGGCATGATCAAGGTTCTGTTTAATACTTAAACAAATAATGTACACAACACATAATGTTATAAATAAAAACGTGGCAGAGTTGCCTTTTATTAATAATAATACATTCGTATGTTATTCACATTCTAAGAGCGTGGTACAACATTTTTGTCTAAATCTTCTAGGAAATAAGCATTTATACTAGCTACCGAGGTGATACGGTATGACCCCTCCCAATTGGGCCCCAATTTTCCCCATGTTAGGTTTTTCGCAATACCCACAACCTTCCTCAATACTAAGTCTCTAGGTGCTAATGGCCTTAGCCTCACACTTGTGTCATATCACTGTTTGAGCTTCTCTTGATAATATGCTAACTGAACCATGACCGTTTCTCTTCGCTCTTCAATCAAATCTAGGCTTTTTTCTAATAGGCTGTTATTGTTGTCTGGAGTGAACAAGCTCATTCTCAACGTTGGAAACCCAGTCTCTAGAGGAATCATAGCCTCGGACCCATAAGTCATTGAAAATGGTGTTTCCCCAATTAACTGACGAGGAGTAGTCCGATATGTCTAAAGAACATGTGGTAGCTCTTCCACCCATTTACCCTTAGCATCATCCAACCTCTTCTTAAACCCATTCACTATAACCTTGTTAACAGCCTCGTCTTGCGCATTCCCCTGTGAATAGGCTTGAGTTGAATACCTGTTCCTAATACCTAATTCACAACAGTACCTCTTAAAAGCCTTACTATTGAATTGAAGCCCATTATTTGAGATGAGGGTGTGAGGAATCCCAAATCGAGTGACAATATTCTTCCATACAAACTTCTTTGCATCCACATCCCTAATATTAGCTAGTGACTCAGCTTCTACCCACTTTGTGAAGTATTCAGTGCCGACTAGAAGCCATTTCTGATTTCTTGCTGCCTTAGGGAATGGTCCTACAATATCCAAGCCCTACTGAGCAAAAGGTCATGGGCTAGACAGAGGATTAATGACACCTCCTGGTTAATGAATGTTTGGAGCAAATTTCTGACATTGGTCATAATTCTTCACATAAACTTGTGCCTCTTTCTGCATACTTGGTTGCCAATACCCCTGAGTGAGGGCCCCGTGGGATAGTGATCTGTCCCCTATATGACTTCCACAAATTCCTTATGTAATTCTTCCAGGGGTGGCTCCACTGCTTCGGGATGGACATATAGCAAGTATTGTCCAAAAAAAGAACGTTTGTAAAGCTTCTGCTCCTCGGACAACCAAAAACGGGGAGGTTTCCTTCGTACTTTATCTGCCTCTCCATTTTCCTCAGGCAGAGTACCTTCTTTGAGATACAGAACTATGGAATCTATCCAACTAGGCCCTACCCTAATCTGGTGAATCTAGACCCTCTCCTTCTTCACCTCGGTGGGCTTATATAAATCTTCAACTAGTATAACCCGAAATAAACCTTGTGCCGAGGAAGTTGCCAAAGTGGCCAGAGAATCAGCATGTGTATTTCTGCTCCTCGGGATTTGCTACAAAGTGAAGGATTCAAAACCTGATTGCAAATGCCTAGCTTAGCTCAAATACTCTTGCATTCTCAAATCCCTAGCTTCCAACTCTCCTTTTACTTGGCCCACGACTAACCTTGAATCCGAAAACACATCCACTGCCTTTCCTCCCATTTTCTAGACCACAACCATCCCGACCAACAAAATTTCATACTCAACCTTGTTATTTGTGGCTGAGAAACCTAACCTTAAGGATTTCTCAATGGTAATTTTTTCTAGGGACACCACAACTAGCCCCACTCTAGATCCTCTTTGATTAGCTGCACCATCGACGTACAATTTCTAAGATAAAGGCCCTATAAGGAGATTTTTTCAACTGGTTTTCCTCTTAAGTTCTACTTCTCACCCTCCACTTCTGATGGAGATTCAATAAATTTAGCCACTAAATCTACAAGAACTTGACCCTTAATAGAGGTCTGAGGCATATACCTAATGTCAAAAGCCCCTAAAATTGTTCCCTATTTGGCTATTCTCCCTGTATAATTAGCTTTCCGAAGTAGTGATTGAAGAGGAAGTTGGGTTAAAACCACAACTGTATTAGCTTGGAAGTAATGAGGGAGTCTCTGTGTAGCATGTACCACCGCCAAGATAGTCTTCTCTAGTGGCAGATAACGAACCTCTGCCTCGTGCAAAGGCTTGCTCACGCAATAAATTGGTCGTTGTACTCCATTGTCCACCCTTATCAGTACTAAGCTTACCACATGAGAGGCTACAACAATATAGACAAAAAGAACCTCTTCCTTTTCAGGCCTAGATGTAATGGGTGGCCGAGAAAGATATTCCTTCAACTACTGAAAGGTCAAGGCACACTTTTCGGTCCACTCAAATCCCTTCCACTTATGCAACAACTGTAAGAAAGGCCTGCACATGTCCGCTGATCGAGAGATGAATCGATTCAGGGCAGTAATCATTCCTATCAACTTCTGGACTTCTTTGGGTTTTCGAGGAGGCTGCAGATTGTAAATTGCCTTAATTTGATCGGAGTTGACTTCAATCCCACGATGAGTGACCATAAGACACTAACGCCAAAAGAACACTTAGAAGCATTAAGGATTAGTATATGCTTTCTCAGTATTTCAAAAATACTTTTGAGGTCATTCACATGCTCGAACTCTATTTTGTTTTTCATCACCATATCATCTGTGTAGGCTTTAATGTGTTTACCGAGTTGAGGCTCGAACATCCTAGTTATCATTCTCTGATATGTAGATCCTGCATTCTTCAGTCCAAAGGGCATCACTTTGTAGTGGTAATTTCCAGTGTGCGTAGCAAAGCAGTCTTCTCCTGATCATCCAAGTTAACGGTATTTGATGATACCCTTGAAAGGCGACCAAAAAGCTCATCCGATGATGGCCCATAGTTACATCCACCAATTGGTTTATCCGAGGCACTGGGAAGGGGTCTTTTGGGCAAGTTTTGTTTAAATCAATGAAGTCTACACATATTTGCCACTTTCAACTCTTCTTCTTTACCACCACTGCATTAGCTAACCATGCAGGGTAGAACACCTCTTTTATTACCCTTGCCCGCTTAAGCTTGATTACCTCCTCTTTGACAGCATCAGAATGTTCTTTAGAAGAGCGTTGAGTTGGTTGCTTCTTAGGAGCGACAGATGGACTAACATTTAGGTAATGGAAAAAAAAATTTGCCCCAAACCCCAAGAATTTTATAAGCACTTCACGCAAACACATCAACATTTTTCTTGAGGAAGGTAATCGGTTCTTCCTCCTCTTGAGGAGGTAACTGAATTCCTACATAGAAAAACTTCTCCTCGTCATCATTAATGACAATTTTTTTCAACTATTCACATTTCGCCCTTTCTACCACCACATCCGTGGACAAGACTATTCTCCTTGGTTGCTATAAATCCCTCTCTGCAGAGGCCGAGGACTCACCTCCAATCCGGTGCCTAATTGCAGCCACTAAACACTGTCTGGCCATAGATTGACTTCCAAGCAGCTCCTCGACTTGATCCCCTGATGGATACTTCACCTTCAAGTGCGAGGTGGAAGAAACAGCCTCCATGGCATAAAGCCAAAGTCTTGCCACAATTGCAGTGTAGGGGGAGTAGGCATCTACCACAATGAAGTTCACTTCCACAACTTCTGACCCTGCCTGAATAGGTAATCGGATTTAGCCCTTTAGAAAGACAATTTTCCATCGAACCCTATTAGAGGATAATCATAGTAGGCCAGGTCCTTAGGCTTCAGCTTTAGCCCCTTAAATAAATCAAGGTACATGATCTCTACACTGCTGCCTTAATCTACCAAAACCCTCTTCACATCATACCCTCTTATTCTGAGGGTAACCACTAGAGCATCATCATGTGGCTGCATAGTTCCCACCTTATTTTCGTCAGAAAAGCTCAAAGTTGGTTGGACTTCCATCCTACCCCTCTTAGGATCAAGGGCCAAGTCTTTAGCAAATGATCGGGCTACAAACATCACTCTAGATGGATGAGAACCAATCCTTCCTAAGGTATCTCTCTGATGTTCTGACCCTGGCTGGCTCCCCTGTCCAATGGGCTGATACAAGCATTGCTTTAACTTCCCAATTTTAACCAGCTGCTCTAGATGATCTCGTAAAGTCCTATATTCTTTTGTAGTGTGTCTTCGGTCTTAGTGGTACTGACAATGAAGACTTTGGTTATGTTTCGTAGGGTCTCCCCCCATCTTATTTGGCCATTTAAAGTATGGCTCATTCCTTATTTTCTCTAAGATTTAGTGCACAGGCTCCCTGAGCACAGTGCTAACTACTTGGGCATTACTAGATCCTGTATACCAAGCAAAATCTCTCCTGGTTCGGTTGTTGCTATACCTCTCCGACCTGAAATCCCTTCGGTCTTGGGGAACTACTTTGGCCTTCTCCTTTCCTTATTGCTGGTCCACCTCGACCCGTTTATACTCATCAATACAATCCATGAGTTGACGTATGCTCTTGGCAGGCTTCCTCATTAAAGACTTCCTCAAATCGTGCTCGGTAGGCAGGCCGACCTTGAAAGTCTTTATCGCCATATCATCAACCCATCTATCTCATTAAAAATTTCCTAATACATGTCAGAATACGTCTTCAGGGTTTCTCCCTCTTGCATGGTCATAGACAACAGGGAATCTAAAGGCCGAGGAATCCTACTGCAAGTAACAAAGTGAGCCCCAAACGCTCTGGTAAGCTCCTTAAAGGAGTTAATTGAATATTCCCTCAAACCATCTCATCGCCACTGGCCCCAAGTTGGGTGGGAACACCTTGCACATCAAGGCTTCGTTCTTCGAGTGAACAACCATTCTTTAGTTAAAGTGGCTGACGTGCTCCACAGGGTCTATTCTACCATTATACATGGTAAGTGTTGGCTAAGTAATTCGCCGAGAAAGTTTTCCTCCTTTAATCTTATGCGTAAACGGTGACTTAGAAATTTGGTGCAAGGCCTTGCTCATAGCATCATTACCCAGGACCCTTTGAAATGGACTTTTGCTTCTCCGCCTATGATGGCGGTCCTCATCATATGAATAAGATTCACTCAGGGGGGTCCTAGATTTGGGCCTATAGCTATCATCATTATCATCATCAGAGAAAGGCTCTGAGCTTGAGTGGTTTATCTCCAACTGCATGTTCCTGGTGTTCTCTCCATGAGACAGGTGATTCCCACTTCTAGACTGACTTCTACTGGTGTGAGTGGTGTGTATGCTAACTTCACAACCACTCCTTCATTCAAGATTGAGAAATTGATCTCGACGTTAGGATCCTACAGATTCTTCACGGTTTGGCCAAGAACCTACCAAGATTGAGAAATTGATCAAGAATATTCAAGTTTCTCACAGACGACGCCAATTGTAAGGACCCGACCTAGAACTCAAAGCCCAAGAATGAAAAGGACTAAGGCCCAAAGAGCCCAAAACAATGAATTTGTAGAGAGTGGGCTAGAAACTGAATTCTAATGAGTTGGACAACAATCACAGTAGGCTAAGTGATAAAATAAAGTAAGAATAAACAGTTTAATGCAAGGAATTCCTCCTCGTCAAAGTCTGAGGAAGAGAGTTCTTATATATTTCTCTTGGACTTAAGCACAATTATAGTCCTTCAATGTGCAGTCTCCCTCTCTAGATTATCAGATGATCCCCTTGTAATGGGGTTTTTCTTCTTTATATTTCCCTTCTTTGCTTCATCTCAGCCCTCCACGTGTAGATCAAATTACTGGTTTTGATCCTTGTCCCATTAGCACCTTCCTAAAATCTTTGTGGATAGCTGTAAGGCTGAATGTTACTGTTCAGGTATCACCTCCACATTTATGCTGCCAGAGAGTTAGCTACAGAGCATTTAATGCGGTGGTAGCAGCTTTCTCCTAGATATTTCTCAGCTTTTCTTTGTCTTATTCCCTTTTAATGCTTATCCTTACTAGTATAATCGTCTAGTGCGTTGTTCTTGACGAAAGGTTGGACCTTTGTTCTTTGCTCTGCTTAGTCGATGAGGTATTTCTCCTCGGACCATAATCCCAACCCCTCATCACCAGACTTCTTCCACGAAATATTAACTTGTATGCCCCCACTAGTGTTTACCTGTCTTCGGACGCTTTAATGTCCTCGAACATAGCCCACAGCCCAATACCAATTTCTGGGCTCTTTGTCCCTACAGTTGAAATTGACTTAATTTTAAAAATTTTATACTTTCCAGAGTTTTCACAATAACCTTTTAACATATGTTTCTTGTTACTACATTCGTTACTTTTTATCAAAAAATTTAAATGAAAATTGAGATCTAATAATGAAATTGATTTGATTTTGAAACTTGAAAGTGTGTGTAGGATAAGCCGAAATGAAGACTACACATTACTGAAGGATAATTAAATATTCGAAGAGATTTGAATATTTTTATGTGAAATATATATATATATATATATATATTTTGAAACATTTGTACTACTTGACCTACAAAATTTGAAGCATTTAATATTTAATGTGACATAGAGTAAAGTAATAATTTTAATATGCACTGTATCTTTTGGCAGTTAGCACCGGCAGATAAACAGTTGCTTCTTCGGTCTTTCCCATAGATTAATTTAGCTAAGAGGAGTTGGTAAACTGGTAAGATTGCCAGCACAGCTTCGTACATATCCCTATCATTCAAATAGGTCCCAAAATTAAAAAAAAAAAAAAAAAATCACTCACACGTACCCACCACTTTTATAAAAATAAAAAGAAAAAAAAATTGTCACTCAAATCAGTAGAAGAATCTTCTTTCCTAGAAATTCTTTATTCTTGTTAAAGAAAGAAGCGAAGCTTACATAAATTCGAGCCCTTTGTCTTAAAAAAAAAAAAAAAAAATCATCTTATGCTCCAAGAACACTATAAATATCAATACACTTTACCATTCATCTAGAGACACGTGGATACATTAAACTTTTTTTTTTAATAATAATTTGATAATTGAGAAAGTGAATTTAAACTTTAACCGTGCAAAAATTTTAGCTTAAATACATTAAAACGTAAGTTTGCCACCAAAAATAATGATAAGTCGGAGGAGAACACATACCTATAAATCCCACATATTATTAAACATTTATCATATATCATCTTATCCAAAAAAAAAAAAAATTGTTAAAAGTACAATAAATTTCACAATTTTTTTTTTATAACTTATCGAAATAGCAAAATTTGTGGCAACATCATTTATATTGGTACCATCCCTATTATCATTTTATTTTATGGCACGCCAGTTACAAACCGTGTGAAATCTATTCTCAAATTCTTGGTGGTCACGTTCTCTATACAAAAGCAGCCACATGTAATGGAAAGCACATAGAAACACTCTCAACTCGCAAGTACACAGAACTTTCCTCAACGACTTTTTTAATTTGAAGCTTCCTCTTTCTTTCTTTCTTTTTTTTTTTTTTTCTTTTTTTTTTTTTGGAGATATAATTTGAAGGATTTAAGGATAACTTTCAAACTTTCCACGTAATTCCATTGGACCCCCCAACATTTAAAAGTGTCCCAATCTATGCCTATATGACTTTATATACTTATTCTGTAATCCAATCCATCTGGCACACAGAAAAACCATTGTATAGACTATTGAAACCTTCATTCCTTTCCTCTGTTTTCAGTTTTACCTCTAAAAAAAACAAACCACACAAGGTTCAAACTTTGGTAACATGCAAAAATTCAAACTTGGCTAGAACTGTTGCTGTCTCACAAGGTTCTATTTCTTCAAATTTTCTTGCTTTGTTTTGGGTGGCACTAGGATTTTTATTTTCAGTTCTTGAATGTGACTTTTGCTTGTAATTGTAATCTTTTATTTTTAGTATTACTGAGAGCTCCAACAAGTGCTTAGTTTTGTGAACATTTACAGTTGCTTTTAGGAATTTTTGTATCTGGGTTTTCTATAGTGGTTTGTATTATTGTGTCAAATTGTTGATTTGGAGACAAATTTTTATTTTTTGGGTTTGTGCTATTGTGTTAAATTAGTTCTTTTAGAGACAGAAATTTTAATTTTTGGGTTTGTGTTTCTAGGGCTTTGTTCAGATTTTGAATTCTAGGGTGTTGTATATGATGTTGGTACTAAGCATGAGTTCAAAGAGACAAAGGCGCCCAAATGTTAGGTTAGGGGAAATAGGTGATGTTTCTGCAGCTTTTGCATGGAGGTTTCCTCAAAAAACTGAGGGAAAATTGGGGCATAAGAGATGGAGACATGATTTTGTGAACCCTCAAGAATTTGAAAACAATTTCATATGTGGATTCTCAAAGTTCACAGCTTCAGAACCTGGTATCTCTCCAAGGACTTCAGCTGATTTGCAACAGAATAGAGAGAACAAGAATCCAAACTCATCAAACATGGCTTCTGAATTTGCAATTTCAGAGGAGCTTGGTATGACCAAGTCTGGACTGGATTTCAGTAATATAACCCGGAAGTGTAGGGTAATGAAACGGCGAGGCCGGGATGCAAGAAACAACACTTCGGTTTTTGGTGGCACTTGGAGTTCTAAACTTAGTCCTGAATTCAGTAGTGAAGATGGGAGAGAGAGTGGTGGGAAAGATTTCATTGGGTTCACATCAAATGTGTGGGAGGATGATTTCCCTGATAATGGTTTTAAGGACTTGTCGGATCGAGAAACGCCAGCTACAAGCAAAGAGGCCTGTGAATACGATATGTATGAGCCCACTTATGATGCACGGAAGCAAGGCAATCTCAATGATCCTTGGAAGGAGGATGCTTGTTATGAAGACAACAACTCATTTCCTAAATCTGGCGGTGTGTGGGATGAGATGGGATCTGGAGGTAGTGATGTAAATAGTGTTAAGAGATGGTTGGAGGAGCTCGGGTTTGGTAAGTATGCTAGTGTTTTTGAAATACACGAGGTTGACGAAGAAGCTTTGCCACTACTTACTCTTGAAGATCTCAAAGAGATGGGTGTATTTGCTGTTGGCCCTCGAAGGAAGTTGTTCAATGCAATTCAACAGTTGAAAGGAGAAGATGATTCTGCATGACAGTATACTCAACTGAGTATGTAGATAATCTTGCTAATGTTGCTTGTACTAGCTAGCTCTTCTGTGCAGGAAAAAGTGTCAGAGATGTATGTAACTTTCTGGACTTCTAACACATTTACTCTTTCTGGCTTTGCTACTTATGTCAATGAGATGAGATGACATATTTCTTACTTTTTGCTCGTGTAGGATTTTTTTTTTTTTTATAAACATTTTCCACTTCATAATTCATTAACTTTATGAATTTTGAATCAAAACATTGTGCCTACTAAACAGATGAACTGGTGACTTGTTGAGAGAGAGACTTTTATGAGTTAAAGAGTATCTGTCTGCTGGTAGTGGTAACTCTTCTGGACTCATTGGAAGGTATATCATAGACAATAATACACTTTTTTTCCCTTGATGTGAATAATGATCACTTGTATCTCCTTGTTATTAACTAAATGTAACCAACGTTTCAGTGTTGTCTATTTCTTATGCTTAAAATGTCAAAATGATGAGTGGGTCTGTCTGTTATTCCCATTTAGAATTCAGTAATGGCTGATACTGGGACATACATTCTAGCAATGGACAACAGATGTTTGGTTCTGTAATGCGTTACCTTAATTTATTTTCTGATACACTATATTGATGATAGCTTGAGAGGTCTTATATTCTCAATTTCTGATTAAATTTTGTAACATTTGGGCTAGACTCAACTTTTGAGGTAATCCACCATCATCTTTTACTGGTAAATTACAAGTTTGATAGGGTTGTGGTGAGCCTATAAACCCCCATAATTGCTAACTTAGAATTTCATGTATTCCAAATCTTGTTCAAGTTTAATTTCATAGATATTGGTGTTGTTTGTGTAAAATTAATACTTTACTCTGCTAGGAGCTTTCACTTGTGCACCAAAAGAACATTTATGCTTGTGTGTTTTGTATGTACAACATTATGGTGCTTAGAGGTAAGAAGTATTTGACCAGTAAATAATTTTATTTATATTGGTTTAAATGAGTTATTGTGACAGTAACATGAATCTTATATAATGATGCTGTTTGTTGCGTACGTTGATCGAAATGTTTTTTCAAGAACGACAAATTGTCTGTTGAAACATGTTAAGAGTGTGACTGTGAGGCTTCTTCTGAATGGTGTATGTGTCCATTTGCATGCAGACCAAAAACTGCCTGTTAATGGCCTTCAAGGCATATCTGAACTATGACAAAAAAAAATGTTTAAAAAGGAGGTACTCATATCATTTGGTAGTGGAACAGTTTCACTTCCTTCTACCTTGTTGTGCACTGTGTTTTGCTTGGAGAGCGCAACCTCCACCTTCCTCATACATCCTTGTAACTGTGTAGTTCATTCTGACTTAGCATCTTCCTCTCTGCAACTTGATCTTAGATGTTTTTGTATCCTTCTTTAGAGTTTGTTACTGTTTGATTCTGATGGTTACTGCTAGTGTTTGTAAAATCTCTTTTTTGGGGGGATTTTGTGTTTTCAAATGCAGATGAACTTAGATTCTGTGCATTAATAGTTCATGTATATGGTGGGTCTTCTGTTATGATTCTTAACTGAACTGCAAAGTTTTTCTTACACAATTGATATTTGAATGCAATGCAGACATTTGCATGCAGAGGGATGGTTATTTTTCTGAATCTCTTCCTTGTCTCCCCTTCCGCCCCAACTTTTTGGCTGGAAAGTTGGTTTTTGAAACTTGATTTTTCCAAACAATTATTTCAAGTTGGAAGTTGTTTACACATTTCATGTTGGACAATTTATTAGTCTTTTATCCTAACATGCCTTCAATATTGACTCTTTTTGTTCCCCCTCTCCAATTAACAGTTCTGCAAATGACATAACACTCAGGATAACTTATCTGCTTAGGATGCCCAAAATTATGAAGGATTTGGGTGGTGCAAGTAGTTTACAGGTGATGCCTTGATGCTAGTGAAGTTGCAAGTAGCTTAGAGGTGGGTTTTGCATTGATATGGATACTGTGTGTGGAATATTCTGTTTCCATTGCTGCAGGAATGTTGAATTTCGGTAGTAATAGGACCTATCAGTTTCACCCATTGCAGATCTTTGTTGAGTAGTTTCAACTTTCAAGTACTGATTGACAGGGATCTCCCAGAGTGTAATTCGACCGTCATGAATAATAAATTGTTACAATTGGCTTAAGAGATCTGGTGGACAAGTTGGGTGAAATTGTCTTAGTTCTGAATGAATTTTTTACCAAGATTTCGTGATACTTGATTTTTGGCTTTGTTTGATTTTGTTTGATATGTTCTAATTATTTTCTCTTTCAGTTTAATGTTTTTAAAACCAATTTAAGGAGAATGAGCAATTGAGCATATTTTCATTGTTCAAAGATTCATTATGGTTGAACTTTTTACTACTAGTCATCAACAAAATAATTACTCTTCAGTATCCTATTGAGATGGGAGTCATTAATTAAGAATCTGTGCAAGTCATTTTTGTAGAAAAAATTTCGTCACAAGTCAGTTTGATTAGAAATTTGTTCTGCACGTGGTGTATGGGCAAAGAAAGATCTTTGTTACAAGTCGTTTGGAGATTGAAAATGCATATGCTATTAACTTATGTGTTTTTCCTGTGAGTACAAAATTTCTTAAAATGAAAGTGTTGTGAGATTTTGTAGTGATCTCGACTTTTTCATAACTGAAGTTAAAAACATGAGCAATATGTCAGATGTCTTTTAAAATCTGTGCTTCAAATTTGGGGAGAGATCTTTGCTATGGGGCATAATAAACATGTCTAGAATTTGCTTTATTTTAAAGTTTACTCTCTAACTAAATTTCCATTGGAATAATCTGAACTTTGGATAAAAGACCGTAAATCTGAGAGAGGGTCCCATATAAAAAAAGAACCTCAGCCCATTCCAATTCAGAGCCTCAAAAATCACAAGCACTGGGCTGGGTCTCTACAAGTCCAACTATGGCCTGGGCTGGCTTTACTTCATTGAACTCTTATGCAGGTGGAATGGTGACTGTACTCCATATAAAGGCCCTTATACTTGTACGAGTTGTATCCATCAACAATTTTAACATAAACGTTGCAAACAGATTTCAAATTGTGGAAAAGTATACCACTGGTGTCATACTGTCATGCTTTTAATTTTGGTGGCCTTTGTCCTTGCTATTCTCTATGTCTTTTTCTTGTTGTAAGACTTGGTTTGTGTCTTGTACTTCAATGCATTGATGGGTGATAAGTGGTCATTCACTAAAATAGATAGGGCATAGACAAGATGTGTCCAAAAATGCCATGTGTCATTCTTGTATTTCGTTTAATGTATTGAAGTACTGGATAAAAACTTAACCTTTTGAAGTTAATTATCCATAAATACATACAATTTTAGAGCTAATGATAGTTTCTTTCACTCGGCGGTGTGGAGCATATATAAATCAGAAAGAATTTACTTTTGAAATAATTCACCTATCCATGTTCCAACCAAAGCACATGCATTTGAAGTTGTTAGCCATTCAATAACTGAAATAACATTTCATCAAAATATAATAATTGAAATAACATAAGGCTTAACAAGCTTGCATTTGTTTAGAATGTAACCAAGCTTTTCAATCCACAATTAGCAACATCTCTTTAGAAAGGAACTCATAATCTTAGGCAAAGGAAAAATAAAATGAAACTTATAATCTTATTCCAAAACATTATTTCACTATCCAATCAATTCTTCCACCAAATGAGATGATCACATACTGCTCCAGCCTTACGCAAAACTGTAATTTTCCTACCTACCATTGATGGCTGCACTCCCATCACAAAGAAAAATTGGTTTTCAAAGTTAACGAGAGAAACATGTTAATTCAATTAAAATTTTTAATATGTTTGCCCTTAACTTTCTTATTTTTCCCCGACAACTCTTTTGAAGTGGTATCTTTTCTACACATAAATAACTAAAAAAAGCACAATTCACTAACTGATGTGTTCCAATCAAATGAAAGGAGTAAGAATCTCATGTTAAGGTTATAAACTACTCTGACGGTTCAAAAGGGTTGCTTTATCATGGCACTCACCCAAAAAATGAAAACTCGTGTGGAAAGAAGGTCTATCCATTGTTATAAAAGTATATTGGCATTTCTTGTCCACTAAAAAATGGGTATCATAATTTTATAAATAGACAAATTATATATTCGTGGTTTTAGCTTAAGAATCTCATGTAGATTATTGTTGAACTATGTAAATTTTTGGTGATTTTGTAATTTTCTTTTTTCTATTAGTTTCTTTTATTCCTTTTAATTTGTTTGTGAGCTCGCCTTTCTAAAACTAATAGGTTTCATAACTAATTAAGTGGGATTTGCTTCTGAAGACCCTTTCTTGCAACAAACCGGTATAGAAACTTCCACTCTTGTAATAATGGAAATGTATGTTTCACACTATTTAGTGCACGCATAATAATACACAGTCACAAACCTCGAAATCGCGACTTTTTGGAAAGTGTGTGAAGTGTGAACTATGTATGCAAGTGCGTGCGTTATAGATTGGTATACCAACCTTCACTGTGACAACACATGATAAATATGAACAGACAAAATTGGGCAAAATATTCACTTTGCATATGTGTTTTTGTTGGATGGCTAATTTTATTCAACAAACCAATCTCCCATTGTAATTGAACATATTGACAACTACCCACGAACAAAGGTAAAAGTAAAAAAACACCAAAGGTGGTTAATTTGAACTGGACGTCATTGGTGACATCAATATATATATAGGCCAACTTAACTTTTTGACGCGATGAGTTTTGCAGTACAAAACCATTTCTATCCACTTGTTCATCTTTTCTCATAAGATGTTACTCCTAATAATTATTTGCCAATTATTGCTGAATTTAATTTGACCCATTTACATTCACTTTTTTTTTTTATTTTCTATATCTGTACTATTAATAATAGGATCCCTTATTTGAGTTTTATCATTTTGCGTACTAAAATATCTTTACGTGGACTCTTAAACTTTCTAAAAAACCTCTATCTTTTAGTTGATATTTTTATCAAAATCCTATAAATTAAAACTTTATCTTATCTCACTTTTAAACATTATTTCACTAAACCAAAATCAAAAATCAAAAAGAGTTTTATTATACACGCACTTATAAAACGCGTGGAATGAGTTAGTTTATCATAATCAGATTTTTGCATGTGATTATAGAGGTATCTACTTTTGGTCATAGATGTTGGAACAAGAATAGGAACAATACAAGGGCACATAGATATCTCTACTAAGATATTATAGTTAAATTGTATGTTTTTTTTTTCTTGGGTCCTATATTAGAGTAGACAGATTTAATTCTTGCTAGGGAATGGGGGACCCATAAGAATCAAATATCGTTTTTGTACCATTATGCATGATTACAACTAATCAATGACTAATTGCAACATTAGTGCGTAGCATTGAATATTTTGGTATCTAAGTTTAATTATACATTAAGCTAAGAATTAATGGTGGAAGAAAGTGACATGACAGTGTTAGAAAGGAGTTGTTGGCTGTATTTGTATCTAATTATGTAATAATATCAGCTAGATGTGACCACGAGATCTTAGGGTTCATCTTCCACTAACATCAAAGCTTGTTTAACAAAAAGAAAAAGACAACAACATTTTGCTTGCTATCTTGTTGTCATGTGGGAATGGGGACATGAAGAGGTGTCAATGAGGTCACTAGAATCATATCACCATGGCCATACTGTTTTGTTTTTCCTCTCTCTCTCTCTCTCACAAACACAAGCATAGTAGACAAACAAGACAATGCTTGTATTGTATCTAACTTTGGATGGTTATAGTTTTGTCAAATACCTGGAAGATCACACAGCTCCATTGACATTGAGACACTTCGATGTTAAGCATTAAGAGTGTGCCACGAGTTTTAGGTCCCAAAATGTCATCATTTGAAGAAGAAAAACTGTATATTCTATAGAAGTGGACAATGCATTAAGTAGAAATAAATCGTTCAGATTTCACAAAAGCTCTATTTTTAAAGTAGTGGGATTGGCATATTAGCTAATTGCTTCAATGGTGTGAGTATGCCCAATTAGTGAAATAAGTAGGTACCAAAGTTATCACTGTCATCTATTCCTTTGCACACACGTTGCTCCCACAAACCTCAAGTATTAGATAATAAATATTGGGTTCTTACATTGCCATCGATTTTTATGCAAGGCTATTCGGATGGATAATGAGAAGTATGAATTTTTAATCTATTATTTAGCGTGTTTACAAATTAAAACCATAAAACTAGCATTACAATTGTCGTTTATCTAATTTTTGAAGATACCAAATTTATTAGTCTCAGTCACATCAACGAAATTTATCATGTTGTCTAGGGGGTCATGGTCTTCTCACAATGTACAATGTCTTTAAAATTTGTGTCCCAAAATAATTACAAGACCCCAAAATTCAATTGACCATTTAGGCTCCTAGAAATTATTTACACACACACACTCAATGTTAAAATCTTAAGGGTTTATATGTGTGTGGAGGTTTGTCTTGATAGTGTTTTGAACTGGTTGAATCATATTAAGAGCGTCTACTTCATAAATTACTTTTTTGATACCCAACTCTACTTCATTCCCCACTATTATACGAGTAGCCTTGGCTTCACATTGTGGGGCTTACATGTCAGTGAGAGGAATATCTTATACACTCTTCTCATATAAAAACTTTCTAGAGAAAGGAATAAATTAAATAAATTTTAAAATAAATTTTTTTATTAAACTTTACTTTATAAAAATAAATATAGACATCACATGGCCGGTATGTGACCACATTTTCCATATATTAATATGCTAAAGAAATGATAATAGAGACACCAACTTGGTTATTTCTCAAAATTTAAGAATTCTTATTCTAAATTAAAAACAAAAGAGGAACATTTTGATTTGGACACAATATCTAGGTGGTTTTTATAATTATTTCAATATTTAAAAAATAATATAATTTTCTTTTATTTAAAATTTAATAGGCGGAGGTGGGAGGATTTGAATTCTGAATAGTTATTGTCAAGCAAAGTGATAGAGAGATGGTCGAGCTTGTAATCACTGTGGTGAGGACAAGTTGGACAACTAAAAACAAGGTAAGGCATGGTGGAGTCACAAAGAATTGTTTGGAGGTGGTGGAATGATGTACCTAAAAGTTAGAGGAATATAGAGCTGCAAACATACCGAGCACAATACAATCAAAGTTGAAGAAGTGCAACTGGAAACCATCTCCTAATTCAATTTTTTAAGTGAATGTGGATGGAGCTGTTTTTGTTGCTAAAAAGAGGTTGGCTTGAGTTTTATTGTTCGAGATAGATGATCAGGGTTTTGTGAATGCTACATTGAGTGAGAAGATTAAAAGCTCCTTTGGGTGCCATTGAGATTGAGACGAAGGCCTTTGAATTGCTGGACTTCAATTTGCCAAAGAGATGAGGATCCAGGAGTTTGTTATTGAGAGAGATTCATTGACTATTTTCAATGCACTGGTTGAACAAGTTCTTGCTCCTATTTCGGTTGCTCCTATCATATATGGTATATTGTCCTCCATGCATGAGTTTTGAAGAGTTGGGGCCTCTTATGTTCCTGGCTTTAGCAATAGGTCTACCCATTTGTTAGTAAAACATGTCTTAGGCATTGATAATTTATCTACGTGGATTGAAGAGACTTTTTGTTTTATTAATAAACTCTTATCTATGATGTAATTTTCATTTCTCAAGTTCAATAAAATTCACTCTTCCCGTAAAAAAAAAAAAAAAAATCAAAGGCTGTCAACTATATTACAACTTTACAAGACTCTTGTCAAATAACATCATTATGTATTAGATGATTATTTGATGTAGTAATTATGTTTTTATATCACCTGCTATCGGGACGAATTACCAATAAGAAACAATTGTTAGGAATTTTTTTAAAAAACTTTTTATACAAATAATATCAACAAGAAATAATCTTTGTCAATTGAAGTACTATAGATTTTCTTAAAACTAGTGCAGAAATTGTCCAATAGCTTATGAGAAAACAAGATAATTCGGGTCTAAAACTATTAAATTCCAAAAGTGCCCGATCTGACGTGTGGAGCCGGCACATCCCGACACAAAATAATACAAATGAAATGGGGTCCAAAGCATATCAAATTCCACGCCAAAACCACGGACGGACCAGAAACATTCAATTTTATTTTATAATAATAATAATAATAATAATAAGTTTTAGATATTGACGGCAATTATATTAATAAAATATATATATATATATATATAAATATAATATAGAACTTTGCCCCGTGATGCAAACTAGATACCTTTCGCACATGTTCTTCCACCAATATGCTTTAAGAAACATGATCAATTATTGTACAACATACTACAAATTGGTTTACTTCAATTTTTGTTTAATATATGTATATTTCCTTTCTCAAACTAGTTTTCAAAATTTTAAAGCAATTTTCTTCAAATGGGTTGGACTTTTTAGTCTCCATTTGGTCTTGAGGGAGACCCACTTCAAGGACATTTGACAAATTTGCTTAATCAAAATAACAGAGTTTGATGGGAAGGGTGAAAAGAGAGGAGGGAAAGGATTTACATTTTAAACCCTCTAGTTTATATAAATTACAGGGTTTCAAATTAAACTTAAGGGTGTCAATGTTTCAGGCTTTCACCCGACCTATGAACATGACAAAGGTTTTGCGTGTTAGGGTTGAGTTTTTGCGAGTTCGGGTTATAAATGGATTGACTCAAAAGTGACATGATAAGAAATGTGTTTTTAGCGGGTCAGTCTGTATAACCTACAATAGACACATTTAATACACTAATTTATTTGTATCAACCTGAAATGACCCATTAACACAATCCGTTTAACTTGTATAACAAATAAATATTCATTTTATTTTATATTTGTCAATTATCTTTTATATTCAACTTATATTTTAAACTTAAAAAGAAAAGTGAGTAATTACAAAAACTTATATGTTATATAATTATAAATTGAATCTTTACAAATCCTAGATCTTTAAGTCCTACAAATCTTAAATCTCTAAACCTTCTTATAAATATCTAATTTTATTTGAAATCTCCCTAAATCATATAGTTTAATTTGAATGTATCCCTAATTATAAGATTTAAAATGTAAATATAAAAAAAAAGTGACATAGGATTTTTTTTTTCGTGCACGGTAATCTTTGTATAGACCCCATTGCTATCTAACTTTTAATTTGATTACACTATTTCCAGTCTAAAGTCAAATTTTTGTAAGGTTCCATAGGTAGTCATCCTCAACTAATCATTCGCTATTAAAGCAAAAATCTCAACTTGAATCAACTAGTTTAAAAGCATATATTTTATAGTTTAATTGGAACTTTTTAATATTCTTTAATGGTGACGTCTAGGATCCATCTCTCTCTCTCTCTCTCTCTCTCTCTCTCTCTCTCTCTCAAAAACCTTGATTGAACTAAATTTTTTCAAGTGGATTTAACTAGATTTTAATACATAGCAAAACATAGAAATAAAAAATATTTAAATTTGATAATTTTATTATTGTGTATGATAATATACCTATATACAATAAACAATTACAACGCTAACAAGAATATTAACATCTAGTTATATTGAAGAACTTTCGTATAGTCTATCAAAAAAAAGGACAAAGTTTGGTATCAAACTTGGTTTTATTCTAAGATTACAATTCCACTCAATATTTTTTTTATTGAATGTGAATTTTGACGAATTCACAATTAAATTACATTTTCTTCTTATATCCTTTATACTTGAAATTTTTTTCAAAAAATCAAAGATCAATAGTTATATCATTAATCAAATGTTTAAATTTCAAATTATTGTAGTTTAAAATTATGTATAAAAAAAAAGTTTATAGATCGAACATAAAATTATATTTGATTGACATAAACTTTGGCATGTGCGTCAAAAATATAAAGAACATGTCATTCAAAGGTTAGATTTTAAAAATATGTAGTAATGTCTTTTTAGTGGGAGTTGTAGCCTTATACTACAACCAAGTTTGTAATCAAATTTTGTTCTCCATAAAATACTTTCATATATATATATATATATAATATGAAAATTTTGTAACACGTTGTTGTATACATTTGATTATAAAAATATATATTTTCCAAATATTTGTGTTTTCATACAATAAACGTGAATTTATTTAAAAATTATCTATGTGAGTGTGACATGAGTATCACATGTTTACTATGCTTCATTTAAAAAAAAAAAATTCTTTTCACACTCATAACTCATTATAAGAGTATACACCTAAGGGTTTTTTTTTTTTTTTTAAATGAAAAATTCATTTTAACTTGGAAACCTTTTATATTGAACTTCGTTGAAAAACTATTCAAAAGATGACATCTTAATGTAAGGCTCAACTGAAAAATTATTCATTATTCAAAAGATTACATCTTAATTTTTATAAGGTAAACTTGGGGCAAAATAACATAATAATTAAGTTTTTTTTAGATATATATATATATATTTATATATTTATATCTTTGTAACTTGGGGGGAAAAAAAAGAGAGAAACTAGGCAAAGAATGGGGTGGGGCCCAGAAAGCACTTGATTAGTAAACGGGAGAAAATGGGTGGGGTCAAAACTGGAAGAGATGTCTACGCTCCAACCGACTGGGCCGCGGGAGTGAGCCCAAAGTTGGTGGTTTAGGAAAGTGACACCCATTAGCCCGAGAGAGAGAGAGAGAGGGGGAGGATACAGCAAAGGTGTTTGAAGACTCATCAAAGACCATATCTTTTCCAATCTTACAGATTGTGAAAGCTGCATACTTGTGGATAGCCCACGTAACAGTACAGGACCCCCAATATCAAATATTCACTTTTTTTTTTTTCTTTTCTTCTTCTTTTTTTTTTGGCTGCAAACCCCAAACCAGAGATACCTATACTATGCCTACTTCTAGTACTTATTGCATAGGTGTTTGGAAAATTTTGAGAGGGAGAGAGAGAGAGAGATGTGGACAAAGACAAATACCAGAAGACCTAATTCCAAGCCCCCCACCACCGTCCCATGTGCATGTGATGTTGTGATCATGTTTCCATCAATTACCTGTTCACTCAAGCAATCAGAATCACTTGCAAATTGCAATGTTGTTCATTTTTATTATGAGTGGCTGGCTTACAATTTGCTACTATCAAATCCTGTCCCATTGTCACTATATAAATTTCTTTAAAATTTCAAAAAAAAAAAAAAAAACATTTACATTTTAAGTTTTGGATTAAGCTATAGAACAAAATATTTTGGTGGAATTTTAAGTTATTTTATGTTGAGTTAAGGATCATAAATTTTGAGATGTAATTTTACTCAAAATTGAAATTTGGAAATTTGCAATATTGTTTTTCTTTATATGGGTTTAACATTGAGAAGCCACTATCATTACTATCTATATAACAACCAATGAAATCACCACCATTACTACTAGCCTCATCACACGTGCTTTGTGCGTGCGATGAGGCTTTTTTTTATTATTTTATTTAGTATTATAATTTTTCTTTCATTACAATTTGAAAAAATAGATAGAATTTTTTTTTTCAAAGAGAATAGGATTCATTTTTCAATTAGAAGCTTTATCAAAAAAAAAAATGATGATGTAATAAATCCAAAAAAAAAATGATAATATTATAGTTTAAAAAAATGACACCTTTTTTTTTTTTTTTTAATGTGAGATAGTTTTTCTTTATTATATTGGATGGGTAGTTATTTTTTTCAGACGTAAGTAGTGAGAAGTTTTTTTTTTTAGAAGAAAAGTGGGAAAGATTTATTGTACACGTTTCTTTCTTATGAGAAATTCTATTCAGAAAATGTGGAGAAGATAAATACGTAGGGAGTTTTTTAAGCTATTGAGTAGAAGTAGGAATCTATTAGAAGTAGGAAGGCATTTCAACGTAGAAGTAGGAATTTATTATTTTTGTCAATTTACTATTTTAACCCCATTTTGAAGTTTTAGATAGGGGTATTTTTTACTATAAAAAAAGTAATAACTAACTTTCTTTTGTCAATTTACTATTTTAACCCTATTTTTAAGTTGTTGGTTAATTAATTTAGGGATATTTTTTATAGTAAAAAAAGCAATAACTAACTTTCTAAATTCTCTTAATATATACAGATTAATCTATAGTCATTGATCTATGAAGTGCAAACACGGATATAGACATAGGTACGAGTACGGGTACGAGCATGACATAGTAACATGGTAGTATTTGAAAAATTAGTTCATGGATACAGCAGGGATTCGTATATTAATTAATTATTTAATATATTTTTAAATTTATTTTTAAATATTATTAAGAATTTATTTTTTCATATAATTTTAGATATACCAATTTAAGAGTAATAAAGGAAAATAAAGTGAATTCGTGACTAATATATGATATTTAGAAATTAGAATACTAACCAAAGAATAAGATCTAAAATAGTGAATAAAAGATAACTAGATAAGTGTTCAAGATTAAAACTAAAAAGGAATAAAAGATTAGTGTCGCTCTTGTGTCCTATAATTAAAAAGAAAAAGAAAAAAAAGATACAACTTGGACATGGGTGCAAAAGTGTTCTAGACGTGTTCCATGTGCAACATTGGTACGACACGGATACAGCACTCCAAATAAAGTGTCTTTGCTTTCTATTCGATGATCAATAAACTGGTCATACCAATGTCACCACCACCATCATTTAGCTCCATCATGAACATCATCATATTTTACCACTACTGTAACTAAGTATTTGCCACCATCTTTGCTATAACTGTCAATACACTTTTGATTTCTTAACTTTTAGATATATTCATCCAATTAAGTAAATTTTAAATTAGTAAGATTAAAGTCCACATCAATTTAAATTTCATACGTATGAAATTCTAAAAGACAATTTTAAATTCTTCGTCCAAAGTTACATAAATATGTAAATTAAAATTTGTGAGTTTACTATTCAAGAAGTTTTGTATAATTGATTGATGGGAAAGAATTTTAATAAACAATATGAATGATTTAGAGTATAAAGTATAGACTAATATACACACAAACATATACAATAATGGGTTCATCTCCTACCTTATGATAAACCTAGTGGTGTCTTTGAACCTTTTACCTTTATAGTAATGAATGTAACCTCACTTCTATCTTACAATTTTTAACTTTGTTATAAGAACATCTTATAATTTACTTATGTAGACTTATACAATGATGGGTTATTCATTTTTCTACCTTTATGGTAAATCTAGTGGGTTTTTTTTTTTTTTTTTGAATCTTTATAGTAATGAATTTAACCTCACTTCAATCTTACAATTTTAACTTTCTCGTAAGAACATCGTATAGCCCCACCACACAAAGTTCCATTGTTGAAACGTACCCAATAATGGATAAACTTGTCCAAGCCAAATAGCCAATATATAGGCCAAAAGATGTGAATGAAAGAGCCATATTAGTCACACCTTGTAGGACAGCAAAAACAGTGTGCTTGATCCGTATACATATGTTGACAAATGCATACAAATCAGTGAGTGGATGACAAAAGATTCGAGCAAGAATCTCGCCGGTTAGTGCATCGATGGGCGGCTGATTTGCCCCGTACATGGGTCCGAATTCCATATATTGTCTCTCTTCAGAAAATCACACCAAAATTATATATGCATACCCATCATCTCAAATTTCTCAACGCAATGAGTGAGAGTGAAGAAAAAAAAACGAAAAGATATAGAAAACATGCGTATCTAATAGCCTTTGTTATGGAGTTTGTGGTGACGACTCCATTTATATACGTATGGGGGATGTGGCTTAGGGGAGTTTTATTTCTTATATTTTGGCAAAGAAGGCCGACAACAATTTGTGTTTCATGACATGTATTTTTTGAAAAGCTTCAATCATTTGATCCCTTGTCCTTCATTTTGAACATCTTTTTTGCTCACAAGCCTCATTTGTATGACTATTACTATGACTTTAATTCTACCTTTAGATTGTCATTTGAAGGTGACAATAGGTCAATTTATTGCCTGTCCAAGGCAAAGTAGATCTAGTATATGAAATAACTCATAACATAACATAAATTGTTAGTAAATTACAAGATATCCATTTCATCCATCACATTTTTCATTCAATGAAAAGAGATATCATTTAAACTAGAGCTTATTGACTCTAAGAAAAGGGAATAAGAAATTGATCTTTGCTTTTATGATGTATGATACCTAATTGATTGGAACAATTTTTCTTCTTCTCATTATTTGGAGGGAGAGGATAGCACAATGCGAAAATGGATAGTCTCATGAGCAAGCCTAGAGACTTAGGGTACGTTTGGTTAGGGGTGTCAATGTTCGACCCAACCCGTGAACACGACACGAACCCAACACGGGTTTTTTCGGGTTAGGGTTGGGCCTTAATGGGTTTGGGTCATAAATGGGTCGACTCGAAAGCGACACGATAAGAAACAGGTCATAAGCGGGTCAACCCGCGTAACCCGCAATAGACACGTTTGACACGCCAATTTATTTGTGTCAAACTCGAAATGACCCACTTAACACAACCCGTTTAACTCGCATAACATAACATCCATAGATTCTTATTTGTTTCATTAGTTATTATTACTCTTACATTATTATTATTATTTAGTTCTCATAAAACTGTTGAGGCATGATCATATTTTGTAACACTACTAATACTTATTTATTTTTATTTTTTTGGCATAAAACTTGCACAAATGAAATTGGATGAGCTTGTAGAAGATGTTATGAATTTGGACATCAACAAAGAATCTATGGATGATAATCGTGGTCATAGTCAGGATTAGAATATTGTTTGCTCAAATTCTTTTAATATTGATATTTAGCATTTGGTGAGTTCCAAGGATATTATATTTTTGTTGAACTATGTTATTTCATTTTTGTTAAACTATGTTATTTTGAATTTGGGTTAAAGTGTTATACTTTTTTTGGAGTGTAAAAAACTTATTTCTAGATGAATGTTATATTTTTGTTGAACTATATTATTTTGAATGTGGGTTGAAGGCATGAAGTGTATGCACTGCTTTTTGGGATGTAAAAAGAAATTATTTCTAGATGGATGTTATATTTAATATTATGTAGGTTGAAATGGGTTGTGTTACATTCATGTCAACCCAACACGACTCGTTTATTAACCGTGTCAAATGGGTTGAGTCAGATCAACCCGCCTTATTAACAGGTCGGGTTAGAGTTGAAGGATCCTGACATGATTATTAAATGGGTCGGGTTAGGGTTGAGCCATTTAGTCGAATACCCCTACCTCGACACGACACGAACCCGACACGCTAACCCGAATTGACACCCCTACGTTTGGTACACTAAATGAGGATTACGACAGGAATTGTAATCTTTATTACTAGTAATAAAATATGTTGTAATGTAATAACTAAACCTATTCACTAGTTTGGTTGTGAGTTATAACATTAGAATGAAACTTAATATTTATTTTAGGAAATATCTTACTTATACAATTATATCTCTTTAAAATTTGTTATTTTTAAATTTAAGAGAGATATGTGTTATTTTTTATGATTTTTTATTTTTATAATTGTTAGATGTATATGGAAAGTTTGTTTATTTGGAAATGTATTAAGTTTTGAAATTATTGCACTTACTAAAGAATAGCTAATACAACCTTTTAAAGAGGAATAATTATTCCTCATTTTGAAGAATAGTTATTCATAAGAAATGACTATTCCTTGTAATAAAAATATAACCAAACTAAAGAATAACTAAACCGAAGGAATAACTATTACATTACAGTGCCTATTACAGTCTACCAAACATATCCTTAATGTGAACCTAACCTCGTTGGACCATCCCAACGACTATGGCCAAAAACATAAACTATGGTTGTGAATAAACTGAGTTACTTATGAATAACTCGAACTCAACTAAGGAAAATGTTTCTTAATGTTCGTTTAGCAAACAAAAAAAGCTCAAGTCCAACTTTAAGCTTGATTACTAAACAAGCTAATTAAGTTTAAACATAATAAAATTGTTCATTATTAAGCTCGTGAGCATGAGGCTTAATTTAAGTATATTTAATATATGTATACATATATAAAAAATTTACTTATATAGACTGGGGATTACATTGTTCAAGTTTGTAAAAAAGTTAATTAAAATATCAAATTATTATTTGTAATTTATTGATAATATAAATAGTCATTTTCTAGTAAAGATTATATATAGGTGTTAACACTATAAGGTTGGTGAATCTAATTTGTACAAGTTCATAAACTAATATTAGTCTATCGAATTAACTCAAATAATACAACTTCAAATACAAGTTAGTTGTTAATTATTTGCATAAATTTGTGAACAAGTAAAATTTTTTAGCCATAATCAGTACTATACATGAAAAAAAAAAAATAATCAAGAAACTCATGAACAAGTCAATCTTGTTCGATAGAACAATCTTAAACTTTTGATACCCAACTTAGCTTGACTCTTTTATAGCCTTAACTACAACCCTTAACTTTGTTTTTGCCTCAAAATTTTTTTCCCAGTACAAAGATCTTCACTTGTTCCAAATTATTACAATTATATTTATATATGTTGTAGTAGTTAGACATGCTGGAATCAATGGCCTTGATCCTAAAAGCTGAACTAGACGTGGGGGTAGGAGAAAGAATATAAAGGTTGTAAGCTTCTTTTTTTTTTTTTTTTTTTAAAGGTTTGTAAGCTAGTTAACCTAATATTCTAGTTCTACAATTATCAAGAAGTGTTGTAACTTTTATGTTTGGCTAAAATGCAAAACACATCCTCTTCTTTAGAACTCATTTCAGTCTTTTAATTTTGTTTCGTTCATTTCAATTTTTGAAGTTTCATATTTATTCAATTAAGGCATTTTTGTCAACTTTTGTTAAAATTTTTTGAAAAAAAAAATTCTGAAAAATATTTTTCAATCATTAATTAAAATTTTTAATTTAAAAAAAATCAAAAATTGAAAAATTAACCACAATATATAACAAAATTTGAATCCTTTGATGAAAAAACCTTAATGGAATAATTTGAAAATTAAAGGACTGAAATGAACAAAAGCAAAGTTAATTGAATAAACTTGAAAATTAAAGGATCGAAATGAGCAAAAATAAAGTTAGAGGACCGAAATGAATTTTTGTGAAATATAGAGATGGGTTTTGCATTTTAACCTTTATGTTTTATATCATACTTCATAACGAAGGTAGTTCACCAAAACTAAAACGGAGTTGAGAAATTGCCAATACCATGAGATGGTGGATCATCATCATCATCATCATATATCCTGTGTAGCTCTTAACTGTTGGGATAAATTCCCGTCTATGTGTGAATTAAATTAAATATAACCCAAATAATAAAGAAAATAGAAATCTATGGAAGTGGGAAAAAAAATCAATCAATAAAAACACCAAGAAATTACGTGGAAAACCCTTTAGTGTAGAGGGAAAAACCACAGGGCAAATCCGATCAATCTACTATAATAAAATAGAGATTACAACACTTAAATTATACCAAAAACCTGAATTTACAATAAATTGAGAAAATACAATAATAACTCTAGGAACAAATACAATCTCACCACAAAACCCAGTAGCAAGACCTTCCGCTCTGAATACTTTAACTTTATGTGGTTGTAGAACCTAAATAATCGTCCTAGAGAAAACATCCAATTTATCTTCCTTGTATGTCTTGAGCAAAAGAAAATTCACATTTTCTTTCTTCCCTTAAGTGCTACACAAAGCACTAATTTTTTTCCTTCAGTCGACTTCAAATCTGTGTTTCACTCTTCAATCTCTCTGAATCTCTCTTTTTTTTCTCCATCTACGTGAAACCACATGCACCAGCTTAAAATAAAAGCTTTACTGCTGACACTCCTAATTCAATTAGAAATAAAGTCTTATTCATGCAAGCCAACTATTCCTATTTCTATTACAATTAAGAGTCTTCAATGCATTTCCAATTGGGCTGGACTCTTGGTGCAGCCGTGCACCCCAACACTAACTAATTAATAAGGTTCCCAAATGATTCAACTAAATTCGGTAAGGCAATTGTTTAATTGAAATTGCGACCACAATTGTGTGTGGCCTCACTGTTGCCACATGGTTAGACAAATTGAGCGTTCGTGTTTTTGCCAAAACATTGAAAGAACGTTACCAATATGGTGAGTCACACCCCAGGGCATTAAAGTCTGATTGTGGACTAATCAATTGTATTTAGGATGAATCCAGCTTCGATTGTCCAAACTTTTTATTTTTAGATTGTCCCACAGCTAAATGCATTACGCATCCTTGCATTACTGTGATGTAATAGGACTCAGAAAGAATGTAAGGCTTGGATTGGAGTTTGGAGGAGCAGTACCAAGTCATTGCCTTGTTGGCTTTGTACTAAACATGTCTGTTTGCATTTAATTTTCTTGCAGTAAATTCTAGTTTGGAGCCTTTTTAGCATCTTCTTACATAAGTTATATTAAATAAAATCTATATCTAGTAACATCAATCTTATGGTTTCTTTTTTAGCCTATTCTAAGGTTTTAAAATTGTTTGTTTAAAAAGTTTCTATCTTCCAAAGTTATTATTACAAATATCTCTCCAAAAAAAAAAAAAGTTATTATTACAATTAATTTACAAGTTAAAGCAAAATCGTACTATAATTTTTGTTGTGAGGAAGTGACATTATCTAGTCTATTCTATTCTATTCTATTCTAGTCTTTTCTATACTTTGCTTTTCTTTTGATTTTCCTTCTTCAATCTAACTTTGGAGTTCACACTCCATCAAACAATTTGTATTAAAATTGAGATACTATTTCAAGTTCTTCTCTTTGAATTAGATATACTAGTATCTAAAAAAGGTTTACAATAAGTTTTTTCAAAATTGACTATTTGTCTCTCTAGTAGAAATTTAGAGCTATTTCAAAAATGTTTACGATCAAGTAAATAATTCAACGAATGAATGGATCTAATGCGATCGAGTAAATATTTAAACAAATAAATGGATATAATCGAATTGAAAAAAATGAAAATATTTATACAAGTTAAACCTTTCTTTGCCACTTTGTGAAAAATCGTTTTAAGTATGAATATGTCATATACAACATGCATTTTGTCAAATGAAAAAATAAGAATTGGTTCTTAAAAATAGAAGAAAAAGGAAAATCCAGCTTGGACCCAAAGATTGTCCCTAAACTAAACATGAAGCAATGAGCAGCCCAATTGAGAGAGAGAGAGAGAGAGAGAGAGAGAGAATAAATAAGAAATAGTAGTACATGGGAAGAATGGTGGAAGTAAGCTGCGCAGAAAGATTACAGTATCTGGTCAGATGCATGCATGGCAGGCACGGTAAGCAACCAAAGACACCTCTCCATGCTAAAAACTTCAAGTTTATGTGTGTTTATCAAAACAAAAATCATGGTGACAACTCACGAATAATTCTAAGCGACGTGGCGTTCAGTGGACCAGTTGTGACTGACACCAGGATAGCACAGAGCCCTTATTATTTAGTGTGGCCGACAAGGCGACAACCCCATTTTGTGGACTACATCTCCCCTCGATTCTCCTCCGTCCACGTGTCCACCACGGACGGCCAGATCTCGTTTTCCGGTCGTACATTCCTCCCCAGTCCAACCCCGTGCCTCGTCAACCCCTTACTCCTCTCTACAAACCCACCATAATTCCCAAATCACACCTCCACTTACATTAATACTTATTTATTTTTTTAGTAATACATGAGAAATTGGTATTTCAACCTGAGTTGCTACTATTTGGGTTGCTAGTATTTTTCACTTGGTGTAGAATGAAACATTTCAAAGGATAAGGGTTACCTTCAACGCATTAGAGTTGACACAATATAAATTTGTGATAACAATTAAATATATGTCGTTATCGTATCCGTTTCAATATACTATAGCTAACATGCGTCCCATTTCAAAAGCTCCATTAATTGATAATATAATGAATTGAATTTGGAATTTTGGATTCTCGTCAAGTTCCAAACCAATGAGTTCCCTAACTCTTACACCATTGTCGAGGCCGACCTTTTCACTAGGCCAATTAGGCCATTGCTTAAGGCTCCCAAGTGGAAAGGAGCCCCAAATTTTGGAAAAAAAAGGGGTAGTAGAAAAAAAAAAATAATAAAAAATTTAGTTTCAGATGAAACTCCAAAAAATATGATATATCTTTGTGACCAAAAAACAAAAAATTTGGAACATCCTTGAAAATATTGGTACCCAAAAAATTCTTTGGTCTAAACAAAATCAATTATCCAAAAAAAAAAAAAATCATCATTAACCTCTAGACAAATCAAAAATCAAGTTGATAGAATGCAAATTTGGTAAAAAAAATTACCCATAAAACAATCTCAAATAAAAACAAATCAAAAATCTCAAATCCCTAAAATTTACTCATACCTTTTATCTCTCTCACTCTCGCTCTCTCTCTCTCTCTCTCTCTCTCTCTCTCTCTCTCTCTCTCTCTCTCTCTCTCTCTCTCTCTCTCTCTCTCTCTTAGCTAGATGATGATAGTTTACAAAAATGCTGTCTTAAACTTGAATCTTTTCTCAAACATGATGTTTATTATGATATTGATAGTTTAGATTTATTTTCAAAGTTAAAAATTTTAAAGAAATTTTACAGATAAAAGAATATACTCCAATTGACATACTAAATTATATAAAAATGTTAGATTCATTTCCAAATACATGCATTACTTATAGAATTTTACTAAATGCAGAAAGAAGTTTTTCAAAATTAAAATTAATAAAATCATATCTAAGATCGACAATGTCTCAAGAAAGATTAAGTTGATTAGCTATTTTATTGATTGAAAATGAGATGTAAGAAAAACTTGAATACAAAATTTTAATTAGCCAATTTGTATCTTAAAAAGTAAGAAAAATAGATTTTAAATGAAATATATTATAATATAAATATATTAAATAAATATTAATTTAATTAATACATAAATATAAAAAGGCTTTATTATAATTCTCGCCTAAGGCTTCAAAATGTCTAAGGCCAGTCCTGGCTATTGTTATCTTTATGCAGTAAAAGTTTATAGATGCAACTTTTGTACTATAATTTTTTCCATAAGCCTAACATGTGTGACTGTATTTGAGGGAAATAAGTAGTGAGTTCATGTAAAAATAATAGTATGCCAATGACAGTTACATATATTATTAAGTTGTGATAAAAATTATGACAAATAATTTAGTCATAGAATAATGGTTTTCACGCCAACACGAAAATTGGTCTAGTGGCCAAGCCTCGAGTTAACAAGGCTTTAATCTTGAGTTCGAGTTCCCCTAATTTCAAACTAATATCTATCTCGATGGCAAGTGGGATAGTGGTCAGGTCTTGGGTGAACAAGACTTCAATTTTGGAATCGAGTTTCCTTGATCGCCACTAATGAACACGTTGGACCTATCACTCTCCGTATTGCCTTAAGCACACATACGATTGGCACCCCTCGTCTTGTTTTTATTTGTATTTACCCAAAAAACAAAAAATTGACACCCCTGGACTATCAGTAGACCCAATTCAGTAATTTTGCAAAACAATATGGGCCATTGTCATTTTCTCGGTACTACACGGCTCTTTCAGTAATTTCAAAATATGAAAATAAGAAGACGAAAGTAGAAGAAGAGTAGGAAAGATATGTAGGGATATTTGTCAGAGTGTTCAGAAACTCTCTCTGCCTAGTCTCTCTCTCACAACACTTCCCCATACTCTTATAATGATATAACACTTGAGAGGACTTTCCCTGTCACGGTCAGCAAGTGGGAAAACATATTCCCGGAAAATCTCTCCAAAGATTTAAACACAAGCTTTCTACTTCCTATACCCTTCCTCCATAATTTGCAATTCCCACGCATACAGACCAAAAAAAGTTGAGATTCTTCGGTGAGAATTGAAATGCAAGACATCCATGCGATGGGAGGTGGGCGATTATTCGGCGGAGGAGACCGGAGGGTTCGTCCAAATCACCACCACCAACACAACCACCAGCACCACCACACCCAGACCCAGAACCACCAAGCTCTCAAGTGCCCACGCTGCGACTCGCTCAACACCAAGTTCTGCTATTACAACAACTACAACTTGTCTCAGCCTCGCCACTTCTGCAAGAGCTGCCGCCGCTACTGGACCAAAGGCGGCGTCCTCCGCAACGTCCCCGTCGGCGGTGGCTGCCGCAAAGCCAAGCGGTCCAAACCAAAACCCAATTCATCTGATGCATCAACTCCTCAGCCTCAGCGGCGAGAGCCCAAGTCCAACTCTCATTCCAGCAGCGAGAGTTCAAGCCTCACCGCCACGACAAACACCGCCACCGAAGCTGTCTCGGCTGTCACGGACCCTTCTCTAAACTCAGCTTCGAACCTGTTGAACGTCCAAGACCCGAAGCTCTTCGTTTCGAGTTCTAGCTATGAACAAGGTTTGCTGGAACAAGGCTCGGACTGTGGGATATTCTCGGAGATTGGAAGCTTCACGAGCCTTATTACAGCGCCGTCGAATGAAACGTTAGCGTTTGGGTTCACTACTATGTCGGATATCACGACGACGCCGTTTAGGTTGAATCATCATGATCAGAGTCAGAGTGAAAATCAAGAGTGGCAGAATCATCATCATCAGCAGCAGCAGCAGCAGCAGCAGAAGGGGATGGGCTTGGTTGGTGATGAATTGAAGATGCAGGAGGAGATCACGGGTGGGCTGCTTGATCTGACGGTCCAGGTTGATTTATCATCTTTACAGAACAGATCAAGTGGGGGAGGTTTTGGATCGTTGGATTGGCAAGCGAGTACTGGGGATCAAGGTTTGTTTGATCTTCCTAACACCGTTGATCAAGCATACTGGAGTCAGAGTCAGTGGACCGATCAGGACCACTCTACTCTCTATCTCCCGTAAATCTCTCTCTCTCTCTCTCTCTCTCTCTCTCAGTCTCACTTTTTAACCATTAAAATGAGAAAAAAAAAAAAAACCAAAAAACTCTCAAACATATCAAACAAAATCAAAGAGGCAAACAAAAAAAAGAGGAAAAGAATTTGAGAGAGTTATATGAAGTTTTTATGCATATGACTATTTTTCTATGTAAATTGTTCATATCTTCTTTTCTTTTTTCTTTTTTTTTTTGGGGTTTATTTTGATGATTTTGGAATATGTTTCGGTTTGATCAAGATGCGCATGTGGAAGTGGAACTAACTTTTGAGTTAGTTTTTTTTTTTTTTTTTTTTTCTTATTTCTAATTTTTATTTATTTTTGGGGGGTTTTTGTTTCCTAATGTATCTGAATTAAATTAATCAAATATATAGAGGAAATATATATAGTGTGTTTTTTTGTTTTGTTTGTTTGATATGCTTAATTACTGTTTGTGTTTGTTTGCTAAACATCGGCTTATCTATTAATCTATTTTATTAGAGGCTTATAACACGAGTCAAACACTGGCTTTGGAATGTGCCACGTCGTTGTTATATTGTTAATGTTCGTTGATTACGATAATTAAGGGGTGGTGTTAACTTTGATACTCGGGAAGTGTACGGATATAGACAGAGAAAGAGAGAGAGAGAGAGAGAGAGAGAGAGAGAGAGACAGTACGAAGAAGAAGAAGAAGAAGTCGGTTGGGTTGTGGGGAAAAGAGAAGGGGACCCACAATGTTAGTGACCAGTCCCATGCGCGATTATGACTCCACGTGGCGATGGCGATGTTGAGATGTGGGTTGAGGTGGTGGTTAATTGGTGAGGGGGGCCGCGTGGGCTTATGTGATAGGGTGACTGCTTAGTGAGGTCGGTTTGTCGTGGCTCATAGGCACAACACACACACATTATACTTAACATTCACAACACTCACATTCACAATCACACACACTCAATGACAAACTAAGCTTGGCAATTGAGTGCTGAACAGGGTAGATATTATTATAAAATTTGTACATATTTGTACTGTGAAGTCTGATCGTGGGGGATGATTCATGATGATGTGGAGCCCCTGATTGTGGGGATTGGGACCCACGTTAGGTGTTGTTACTGGTGAGATACAGGTGTGTATGTGGACCCCATTTGGGGCATGTGCAGCGAAAGTGGTCACCCCTTAAAATTTGAGATCCCCTACCTCTGTTTCTTGGGACCTTTGTCCAGCCGGAGTCTTTTAATTTTGCAGAGTTCCCATAATAGAGTTTGCTGTGTGTGTGTTCAGACTTTTATGCATTTTAATCGGTGCCCATATTCCTGTGCAATAATATGGGAAACTTCCTGTGCAATAAATGTGAAAGCTTGGACTTTTGGGGCACAAAAACACACTCTCTATTCTTTGGTACTGTGAGGAGGTAAGATGTCTTGTTCTTTTTTAGTCCACGGCGTGGTGTGGTGCGGCAATTATATGTCGGGCAGCAGTGTTTGAATTTTTTTTTAACCCGTAGTACGTCTAAGCCACACAAGTCGTTGTGGCTTCAATTTGAAGCTTGGTATTACTTGCTACTGAAGTGAGTGTGAAAATCATTTCTTTTGGTACAAATATTTGTACATGGAAAATTGTTGTCGGTTGTTCAGCAAAAGGAGATTTGATTCCCAAAAAAAAAAAAAAAAAAAAAAATTCTGATGTGAATGTACAGCGTGTGACTACATGACCCGTTTAAACAGTCACAGCACATGTGTGTTAGTTTTGCCTTAACGCAAGTGGACCTTTCTGGATAAAGTTAAAAATTCATTATTATAAGGGCAATATATATCATATAATTCATTTTTGCACGACTAAAGTACGTGTAAGAGATAGTTTTCTATTACAACATCCGTAATGCTACGAACACCCACAAATCTACCTTATACTTATTTGTCAAATCTTCATTTGATTTTTTTTTTTTAAAGTACATGTGATAAACCCATTAAAAAGTGTTGAAATTCAATTAATAGTTAACACATAAATAAGGTATGAATTTGGGTGTGAGAATGAGTATGTCTTAGGCTCAAATGAGTCAATGTACTTGAACTTGTGACTTGTCCATCTCCACAAACTCGATCATGGCTCAGTGGCTAAGCTTGCACCGTCGAAAGGACCGCTTGAATTAGGTCTTTAACTACCATCCCTAGGGATTTAGCTCTTATAATCTTATTATAGAGGGCAAAAGAAGGGAAAGAAGAAGGGTTAAGCCGTTCAAGTAAACATGCACTATTTTGTCATGCTAATTTCACAGAAAGCAATAGAGCAAACTTCCTCGTCTTCCTAGGTGAAGCCAATCCATACTTCCTAGTCTGAATATATAGAATGATGAGTGCCTGAGCGAGACCCCACCGCACAGGCACAGCGCTGGAAAGGCCTACAAAGGTAAGAGGAAACCCACACAGGAGTACCTAACAAGCTGTGGTACCATTGGTACGTAATGGTATGGCCCTATATATTCAGTTCATGAGTGCAGGCCTTGCCTTAAGATGGTAACATTTGTTCGTTCCCATTGTGTGTCTGATCAGTATCTGACCCCATTACCATGTGAAATTAGGCCCGTGACAACACAACAACAACAATAACTATTTATTTATTTATTTATTTTTCAAAACTATTGTAATGGTAAAGGATATAACTTTTTTTCTTCAGTTGTCAAGTTTTTATGTTTTGGGTTTTTTAGCTAGGTGTCTAAAGTTGTTATCAGTGCAACTTTAATTTTACACGAGTCCATCATTATCACCAATATTATTATATACTAATCATAATATAATATAGTTGACAAAAATTGTTTGTCATTATACTTATTATAAAATAATTAAGTTTTTTAAACTTATTAGTAGTGAAATATATAATAATGTTATTGATACAACTAATTTGGTGGTAAATTGTGATTAGTACATCATCGTTTTCACGTATGATCACCACTAACATTAGTTTTATTATACATTAATCACAATATATCACATCAATAATTGTGAATTTTGTTGTAGCTTTAGAATAGTGAAAAGTTGCATGCAATCACTTGTGTCCCACATAATAATAATAATAATAATAATAATAATAATAATAATAATAATGTAGGAGACGTAACAATTTCACAATTTTTTAATAAAATGCTAAGATCACATATTATGATTATTAACAAATTCGCAGATCATAATTATTAACTTTACTTTCCCATGCACTCTCAAAAAAAAAAAAAAAACATTACTTTCCCATGAGAACACCTATGATATAATTCTTATTGTGCGCTAATTATAACATCACTTTCAAATAAGAACACCTTTGATATAATTCTTATTGTGCACTAATTATAATCTATCATTTTAACAATTGAATTTTTTTTTTTGGTGAAATTCATTGTTTATACATATAGGGAAAAAAAGTTCCACGGAATCCGGAAAGAAAAATAAATTATAAATTAATTAAAACAATCACATGCAAATTGTTTTCTAACAAGAAGGTTCTGTAAGCACATGCAGTGAACACAGTCACAATTTTGCCTAACCAAGGAAATCGTCAAGAAGGCCTAGAAACACATCGAACTGAACTAAACCAAAATAGAGGCTAGTCAAAGCAAACGTAACCCTTTTTTTTTTTTTTTTTTTTTTTTTTTTTTTTTATAATTTTGTTCCTCTCAAGTTTCCATCCATTAATCTTTGCCCTTGGCTTCTTTAATAGTCTGTCAGTGATCCATTCCCAGAGAAGTGCTTATAAATTTGAATGACTATTTCTCTTGCTATCATCTTGGTGGTAGTTCTTTTCACATGATGTCAATACACAAGTATCCCTCACTTTTCACAAATTTTTATTTTTAGCTTATAATAAATGGGGAAGGCTGTTTCAACTACATGAAAGAGTTAAATAATAGTCATAATACCACCGCATACCCTTAGTGTAATGGTCACTCCACAAGTATAAGTGCTTGTGGGGTGTGGAGGGCAAGGGCCGAGGTTCAAGTCTCCAGGAAGAAATTTTACACATATATACACTTAGATTAAGCTAAAGTAGAAATTCTATCTTATAAAAAAAAAGAAAAAAAAAGATAATAGTCATAATTCTACTAAATTACAAAACTTTCATCTCACTTCTTTTTTTTTTTTTTTTTTTTTTTTTGTAGTTTCTTAAACAAAATCTTTCATTTAGTTTTAAATTTGGGGGGTCTCCCAGTTTGTAGTTGCTTTAACAAAATCAAAGTAAAGGTGCATTCATGTAGTTTAAAATTGTATAAATATTAATATTATCGTTGTTATTATTATTATTTTTTGGACTTACTACTACACACCTGTGACAAATATGCAGTTAATTGGACTTATTTTAATATGTATTTTAAATTAAATTTAAGTTCTATTCTCTATTTAAATCATCCATAGAATCTTTGTAACTCTTATTTTCTGTAAATTGAAGAATATATAATTCTACAAAATATATATATAGTTTGACTCGTGGAAAACAGAAGGAAAAAAAAAATCACAATCATAACCCCGCCTACACCAAAAGTTAATTGATGTCTTAACTTGATTATAAAGAGCAACCATCATAGAGCAATCATGATATGCTTGAAATTATATCATATCTATAATTTAAATAATAAAAATACTAAAATCATAATAAATGCTTAATAAAAACTATCATACTTATCAAATTTCATAATTAAAAACTTTAAATTATGTTAAATTTGTCTGTGCACTGCACAGGTTAACGACTCATTTTTCCAACGTTAAATTAAAATGGACTGAATCTTAAAAAAAGAAGTGTAGTTAAAGATCCTTAGTTCATAAGATGAAGTAAGTGATATTCTTAATTGTTTGCAAGGTTGGCTCTTCTTTAGCTACTTAGGCGCGCAGCTGCCTAAGGCTTCTAAGTAGAAAAGGCCTCATAATGTTGGTTTATTATGCTCTCACTAAACGATGGTTTAGAACTTAAGGTTTTATAAGTAGAATTAAATACTCCTTTAAGGTATTAAATTAAATATAAAATTTCACCAAAAAAAAATAAAAAAAAAATATAAAAAGATTAGATTATTTTTCAAATATATGTATTATATACAGAACTTTATTGATAATAATTATTAAAATTGTTTTTTCGAAAGAATTATTTAATATTAGAATTGATAAAATTCTACCTAACATCCACTATGTTACAAAATCGATGAGTAGATTAGCTATGTTATTCATTGAAAAAAAAATACAGTAATAAAAATTATTAATTAATTTTACATATAAAATGTTAAAAAAATTAATATACCAAAACTTAAATTTTTTTTTTTTTTTTGGTGACCAACGTCTCTTGCACTATTCATGTTAAGGCAAATGAACAGTGTTTTGTGAATGTGAATAGTAACTGAATTTTTTTTTTTTTTTTTTTATGTTTTCATTTTTCAGCAAAATAAACGGTATCTAAACGCATCCTAAACCTCAAAATGCATCAAGTCCAAGGTAGCCATTTCAGTTTGGTCAAAAAGCATATTTTGGTTCTGATCAATACTAATATACCATTTCAAGATTACCATTATATATAGGCTAAAATATTACTTTTGTATCTAAAGTTGCATGAACTTCTTTTTTTTGTTTCTAAACTTTTAAAAAGTTCACTTTTCATCTCAAAATTTTGTAAAGAGCTTTTTTCAATAATTAGGGATAAAAAGAAATATATATTCTTATCAGTTTAAAGATAGAAAATAAAATATTTTATTGTTTAGGGACAAAAAATAAAATTCATGCAAACTTTAAGGAGGAAAACAATATTTTAGCCCTATGTGTGTGTGTGTATTTATGTATGCATGAATATATTTATTAATATGTTTATAAATTGTAATTATATTTTATAAGCCCAAATATTTTTAGTTTAAATAATATTTTATAATTATTTTTTTACTGTATTAGTTGAAACACTCGAAAATCTCTGGTACAACATGATATTTAATCTAGTATGTTCCAAAGGAGGACCAGTACTAGTTTAATTACTTTTATGGTACATGCAACTTGTACTAACATAGTATTGACTACCTTAATCAAGTTGTCATAATTGTTTGTTACTGGTTCAATGCTTATTTTCAATAATTAAATAATTGTTGAGGAGTTTGTTGAAAACACCCTGAGTCTACAAGATTCTAATAAAGTTACAAAAAAATTTATTCTAGATAGTGACTAATTATCTGTCTCACTACTTTTTTTCTATCAGTCACAGTATGTTATATCAGAGTTATGACAAAGTTGCGACACAAAACATTGAGACCCAAAGATTTTCCCCTTAACCCTTTGGTCAGATATCTGACTGGTAGAGGGACCTAGTAGCCCCATGTTGCTGGGTGACTAGACCATGGAGAAGGATTAATGAGAGAGTTATAGGTACTGGACCATGCATGGTATGGGCCGTATGGCAGAGCAATATAGGACCATAGATTGTGATTGACAATTGAGGAGTGCCTTCAGAGACTTGGGCACATGGGTTTGGAATTGGAAGTGGTCCTCTCCTAATATACAAGGGTATGGCCTTTGGCAGTCGGCCCTTTAGTTTGTGGCGGTTATCTTGACGTGCCCTATTATCATTGCCAATTTAAGGGCTTCTGTGGGTTTCAACTAAACGTTTGAAAATTCAGCTAAAGCCATTAAGAATGATGGTACTGTACCATTGGTACAATAAAGATGACCACAAAGTCTCTGACCACAATGATGGTATGGGAATGGGATTTGGAAGAGCTTTAGATATTTCTGGAAAAAACTGATATGACTCCCCAGTGCAATAAATTGCACCTTGTCTCCACCGTCAAGTATATTTTTCTAATACCATTAGGGATCTTTGGTGCAATAACCATTCTATAAATATAAATATTTGTGAAGTCTGAAGGGCAAAAACTAGAGTTTAGATTTTTAGGAAGAAACTTCACATACATATATACTTAGATTAAGTTAGAGTGAAATTTCTAGTTAACTCAACTCACACAAATTTTTATGATGAATAATAGACCTATATTCTAATCCTATCTATGTTAAAAATAAAAAATCTGATGTCTTAATTTGATAATAAAGAGTAATTCTAATTGAAGTTAAAAATTTAAAATCCTCTTGTATTTAAATATGGATAAAATTGAGGCATATTAGGTATATATTAGGTTTCTTAATTGAATTTGAAGGTCTAGTTGCATTACATTTAATTATCCTTAAAAATAGTAATAATAATATTGTGTTTTATTGGTTAATGCAACCAATATTTAAATTCAATTGAAAACCTAATCTATTATTTATACCTAATTTTATTCTTTAAAATTCTCCCAAAAAAAAAAAGTTTTATTCTTTAAATAATAATAATATTTCGGACACACTAACATGCACCACTCACACTCACAAGCCCAATTGACCAGAACTGGTCCAGTCTAGTACGTAAGGTAGACAGATGAGATTAGAAATTTGAGCATGGTACATTCACCAAGGGTCGTAGTGGGCCAATTGATGTTTGATTGGGTATCTGATGCAAAAAGATGTCAGGCTAGGCAGGCAATATGGATTACGACGCAAACATATGGTGAAGAAAAAAGCAAACATGTGGATTACGACGCAAACATATGTTGAAGAAAAAGCCCAATTGCTTTCACTTACGCTCTTCACTGCCTCTACTTTTTGGGCTGTGATTATTTGAGTGTTACTGTTTTTTAAAAATAAGAAATGGGCAGATTATATATATAAACATTATTCTTTATGCCTGGCAATTTCAGATCTTGCCACGTTTTTTTTTTTTTAAGTTTCAACCTATGGCGTGACCAAAACATCAATCAATTTTTGGTGTAGGCAAGATTTGAATCCAAAATTTTTTATTTAACCATCAGATACTTTACTAATTAAGTTAACTGAAACTCATTACGTTATTTTATGATATATGTTGAATAGCATATACTATGATGATATAATAATGAGCCAACTAGTAAGATTCGTCGGGTGAGGAGAGAGTTTGAGAACAAAAAAAAAAAAAAAAAAAAAAAAATAGGTCTAGCAAGGAAAACTATCTCGCTACAAGTGGTGATCAACATTGATTGTTAATTTTTTTTTTTTTTTTTTTAGTTTATTGAGTCTGATACGTGGAAATTTTTGTGGGTTTTTAGCTATATCTTATTATTTTTAACCTTAGACCAGTTTGTTAAGACTAATGTGAATGCTCTAATAAGACAATAAACTAAAGAAAGATTCTCATTAATAAGGGTCGAGGCACATCTATTGATGGTTGAAAACTATTCCCAAAAGCTCTCCCTTGACCTTAACCAACCATCTTTGTAAAATTGGGATAAAGATCCTCTCTAGCTATTTGTCTCAAAACGAAGATGGTCCATTTTCTTATTCAATTTTAATTTTTAGGAACCTAAAAATGTAAAACTCTTTTTTTTTTTTCAAGGATTTTTTTTTTTTTATATTCAGTACTTAAAATAATAGAAATGAGAGATTCCAATCTTGATCTTTTGATAAAGAAAAAAGACAATATCACTAAATTACGATACTTTTTGTATGCTAATATGAACTTGAAAATCAAAGAAATTGCAATGCTATGCTGAGTATTCTCATTGAGGACGTAATTGTACGAGTGAAATCATAATTAGTGCCATGTATATATCTCCCACTCTCATGTCTCACCAGGATTGTTGCAAACAACATCCTCCAATTCAAAACACACGTCTGTAACAAGTTTGTTGGAAAATTCTAGGAATGAATTAAGACTGAGACTCCTAGGAACTGGCTGGGTATGTGACAATGTACTAACCTGCCTAGTATGAATCCCAAGCAACAGCAACAACAACAACAACAACAACAACAACAATAATAATAATAATAATAATTCTTGTATTTATTATTATTACTTTTTTTTTCCCTTTGTGAGAATCCATCTTCAGATCTTCTTGTATTAATATCATGAATAATCCTTAAAAAAAAAATACCGTTAATAAAATTAGTAGGATCTACTAGAAAGGGAAAAAAAAAAAACATTAATCTCAGAATACTAAATAATTATTCCTATATATTAGGCCTTGTTTGGGATTTATAATTGTCTCAAATGGTCCAATATACAAATCCTCTTGGACCGTTTAAATAACGGTCAAATCGACTTTATGAAGATGAAACATTTTTTCCAAATTCTCAAAACTTTTATAACAAAGTTTCTAGAATCTCCAACACATACATAAAAACTAAGTTGCTAGAATTTTTTCTTTGAGGGTGAGAGATAAGGGGATGGTGTGAGGATTTCTTCCTCATTCCATGGCCATTTGTCATTTGAAACCTATTGAAGGAAGTGTCTATAAGGTGTTTAGGGTTTCTTTCAACAAGTTGTTTGTGAAATTTCATTGTGGTGAATTTCGGTTTAGTAAAGCTTTTTGAGGTAATTTTGTTTTTCTCCAAGTTTGTTGTTGTGAGCTCAAATATGTCATAAAACTTGAGTAGAAGACCATTATAACTTGTTGATTATAGCAGATCATTCAGAGTTTAACCCATAAATGTAGGCTTATTGTCAAGCCACGTATATCTTGTATGCATTGCGTATACCTAACTTAGCATTGCTATTTGTTGTGACTAACATTTATTAACTCTAGCCAAGAAGTAGGTAAAATTTCCAACCACTATATGTTAAAATCGTAAGGACAAGCATAATCTGTATGATACACTATGCACCAATGCCAGAGCAAAAGAACAAGAAAAGAAAGCATGATAAATTAAGAAAGCCACCAAGGAATAAAGAATATTCAAAATTTAAAGCAGGGAAAAGATAGCCTCCAACGTCTGTGCTTTTGTGATTGCTTCCTGTCAGCTTTTACCATTCTTACTGGGCTGCCGGTCCACTCAGCAGGTAATCTGTCCATGTATATGTAAAACAGTGACCAGCCAAACTCAGCAACTGAAAAACAGAACAATATGTATGAATAAAAATGAAAACATAAAAGAAGGAATTTACATGGGAAATGCAAATGAATGAGAACTGGCATTGCTGCTAGTTGACCGATGAGATACACTGCCAGATTGGGGAGGCTGTTGACAAGCTGCACATTGTTGGGATTCCTCTCTGGTGCTTGTTTTGGTGTTAGCCAAATCAAGGTTATTAGTGATATCTTCATCCTCCGCCTCACTTCTTGAATATGTCTTGCTTGGATCAATTGCTTCAGTTGTAGATGATACCATAGAGTTTGCCGAGCCTGCTTCCTTACTTTGAGCCTACAAGTTACCAAAAGTTAAAATTTTTTCTTTTTTTGAGAAAGTACTCCAAAGATCTATGTACAAAGTGGAATGATAACAAGCACCGCTTGGTGCTTGTTGAAGGCAAATTAGACAAAAAATTTGTCAGAAAAAGATAAAAAAAAAATACACCAAATAGTATCTACAAAATTGAAAAAATGAGCTAATCTGCAAAAAAAAAAAAAAACAAAAATTTTGTAAAAAAAGTATTAAAAAAAAATTGTGATTAACAGGCACCTTGTGGTGACTGCTAACACAACCCATGTACAAAATAGGCAAGAGCATACGCTTTATTCCATTTCAACAGGTCGTTTCGATCAGATGGTAAAGTGGGTGCTTGTTGGTCAAGAATTTATAAATACCAACTGAGAAGTTAAAGTGAAGACAAAAAACAAATGAAAAACAACTAGAACAACACTGCATCAGCAGGTTATCTGAGCAACGCTATAATCAAATTAGGTAGCCTCAGCCAGTTGGCCAGTGTGTCCTACTCAACTAGTGAAGGATATCCTTAACCAGAAGAAAACCTAAGCAAAATGAAACGTCTTTGCTAGTTTATGAACTGGGTTGTAAATAGTTTGACGCAGGACAGCCAGAACAAAACTGAAATAACAATAAAGTAAAGGGATATGACATAGGAGTCAGCACCTAGGCCTTGCTTGGAGTCAACACCAAGCGGGGAAACTACTAAGAGTCAGCACCTAGGGTAGACTTAGAGTCAGCACCAGACCAAAGAAAGACCAAACGGCCATTGTTTTCATTCATCAAAATATCAACTATCTCCTCAAGGAGTACAATAGGCTACTTATAAAGGATTGTTAAACCCTAGTTCCAATTGACTAAGAAACCCTAATTGCCTTATTACAAAAATACCCTTACTTCTAAATTAAAATACTAATAGCCCAATAAACTAATAAGACCTAAAATATAAAAATACAATTGGTTTGCAAACATAAATAATACTAAATAATAATCTTCTTGTGTCTCCCACATCATTCTCCTCTGGTTGGAGAAAACTCAACCTCGAGTTCTAAAGCGTTGAAGGATGAGGATGCTGACAAGTAACACTTGCTTCAAGTCCGGAATCACCTTAGGGAGCATAGAGAAAAGAAAAACCTTGAATTCCACCATGTCAAATTCTTCTGGAGTAACAAAATCAATGTGTGGAATCAACATAATCTTATCTTGAACCATTGAGAGCAGTATGTTATCCACTTTCTCCACTTTAGCAAACTGTTTGTCTTCATGCACCATGGAAGGCTAATCAAAAGCAGATTCATTAACTTTCAATATCACATCATGTGCACCCTCTAACATAATACTCTCTTTAGACACCATCTCTTCACCTTGCTGCTCTTTAATAGATTCATTTCCTTGCACGCATGTTAAAGCAACACTTGTCGAGGCATGTGAGTCTATGTCAACATTAGGCTTTGGTGTTGCTGGAGGATTCTCCACGACCAAGATATCATCATCAATGTTGTCCTCTATTGGGGCAGCAATAAGTTCACTGTGATCAGGTATCTTTGGTTTTCCAATTGAATCAGTTTGAGTCTTCTTTTGCTTCATCTGAGCAATCCTATCTTGAACATCTTTCATGAGCTTTTCAGATAATTCTTTTAATTCTTTGGTAGATAATTCCTTGATAGAGGGTTCAAAAGTGCGCTGAGGACATGAAATGGGATGAGGATGAGGATTCATTATATTTGCTTCAACTTGAAAAGGACCACACTGAGATTGGGGTAGATACTTAGCTCGATAGTATGATGACAAATACTCATCACAAAACTTTTCTTTCATATCTTCCCACACACTAATGGCAGGTTCATAATTCATATAGCGGAAATATTCAAGTTTCTCCCAAAACCTTTGTACTTTACCTCTTAACTTCAACTTGGCATACCTAACCTTTTTGTTATCTGCAAAATTTGCTTGCTCAAAGAATTGCTCCATCCCATTCATCCAGTTGACAAAAGCTCATGGATAAGTTTCACAACCATCAAAATAAGGTGCTTCTAATATTACCATGATTCTCTAAAATAGTACTGCAACAAATAGTTGGAAGTTGGAACAAGAACCTAGGTTGCTGTGATGTTCTCTAAACAGATAGTTGGAATAGGCTTCTAAGACTATTTTCTCAAATAGTTGTTAGGACTGGGCTGGTTGACAGGTTTGGGCTTCTAATATACTTTTTTTTTTTTTAATGCGGTAGTTAGGTTAGGTAAATGCTGGGTAGAAGTGGAAGTGGGACCTATGGTTTTAATTGGACTGAATAGGCTGGGCTGGTTGACAAGTTGGATTTCGTGGGTTGGGTCTTGTATTCTTTTTTTTTTTTTTTAAAGAAAATTGGTGTTGTAAAATGTGAGCTTTGGGCTTGTTAACAAATGGGTCAGGCAAGGGTTTGTTTCTAAAATGGGTTGGTTAGATTTTTTTTTTTTTGGCTAAAGAAAATGGATAACGCAGAGGGGGCTGTACTGGGTTACCTTTGAGATCGGGTCGATGGGTGCTTGCGGCGAAACTGGGGCTTGCGACGGAACGACAATGAGCAAGTGGAGGTCATAGCAGCGCAAGGCGGGGATGGAAGGTGCTCATGGTGGGTCGCTGCAACTGGGGCTTGCGAGTGTGTACAATGGTAGTCATAGTGGCAAGCAGGAACCGATGGAGGTGGGTCGCCGTCGCGAGGAAGGGCAAAAAGTGACGATCCGGGTCGGTGGCAACAGGGATTCTTCTCTGTCTTTGTGGTTGCAAAGGGTTGGGGTCTTGGAGTGGCTGGGTTGTTGATGTTAATGGTGGTGATATGGCTTGAGGAAGGAGGGATTGGTGATTCACAGTGGGTATGTGAATTTGGTCGATTTTGTGTTTGGTTTGAAATTTGGGTGACTGTAGTGTGGTGCGGTGGAGTTTTGATGGGTGGAAAATAATGACAGTAAAGTTTTTTTTTTTTTTTTTGGGTGTGTGATTTTTTTTTCTAATTCTTTCCTGCGGTGATACTTCAACAAATCGATGTTTGCTCTGATACCAAAATTGACGCAGGACAACCAGAACAAAACTAAAACAACAATAAAGTAAAGGGATATGACCTAGGAGTCAACACCTAGGCCTTGTTTGGAGTAAGCACCAAGCGGGGAAACCATTAGGAGTCAACACCTAGGGTAGACTTGGAGTCAGCACCAGACCAAAGAAAGACCAAACGGCCATTGTTTTCATTCATCAAAATATCAACTATTTGCCTTATTACAATTGGTTAGGAAACTCTAATTGCCTTATTACAAAAATACACTTACTTTTAAATTAAAATACTAACAGCCCAATAAACTAATAAGACCTAAAATATAAAAATACAATTGGCTTGCAAACATAAATAATACTAAATAATAATCTTCTTGCGTCTCTCACGTCACAGTTTTCCAGGGTGCCACTACAATGTTAATGTTGTTTTATTTTAAAGGCACATAGTAATAGCTCAATCTAACATAAATACTAACTGAAGATGTTCCTCTAGTAAGCAATACATATCTAGTCATTAAATAATTCTTCGATTATGTTACAGAGACAAGCTCTTCCTAGAACCAAATATGGGATTCCGCACTCTCTTTGGCAAAGCAAAGTTTCAAAGGTCGGAACCAGCTTATAACTCTATTAAGGCAGTTTCTGAGGAGGCGTCACAGTTCATGATTTAAGATAGTAGAACAGGAATTACAAGCTACATATGGAAGCTCTGATACTAAGGGTGAACAAATCAAAATTTGCAAATTATAAATATGAGCATGGATAAATAGATACTAGTTTTTTAACTAATAAAGGAGTTTGATAAAACGCCCTAAGAGCTTTTTTTTATTTTATTTTTATGAGTGAGCTTGAAACTATAAATCATGATAACGTTCATCAAAACATTGGTAGGATTTTTCACCTGATGTTGCTCTAAGTTATGCTCCATCATATGGGTAAATTCAGTGTAGATGTTAAAAGTAGAGGCCAATTATCCTCAGTGGCATGCCACCCAGTGCTCAATCTCCTCAACTTTTACAATTGCATATGGCAGGACAGAAATCTTTGATCTGAATCCAGTAACTCGTTCTTTTCTGAGCATCCAAATAGCGGTTTCTACTAGCGTATAAAATTAAAATTCGAAAATTCTACATTCTGCAATCTTCACTTCATGGGATTCACACAACCAAAAAACAAGATAGCCAAGATAACAATAGCCTAGAGAGGGTATCACCTACCAGGACTGGTGAATAAATTATTCTTAGGAAACTTGTGTCTTTTTAAGGAAGAAAATTTATGCTACTCACAAATAGGTGAAACTGCTTTAGTAGGCAATAAATCTCAAAGAAGATATAATCAGATTTCATATGATTGTGGGATCAAATTAGTAAGAATGAGAGTAAGTGGTATTTTACCTCTCTAACAGGGAGCAGAATTCTAGGGACGATCTTCTTAGTGAAATGATCAGAAATATCTTGTCTCGCATCAAAATCTACTTCACCTTCCATAATTAAGTCCTCCGAACCACACTGCTTGATTGCGTCCCTATTGCAGTCTTTGTCAGTGCTACATCGTGACCCATTTGAAGCAGATGATGCTGTGTCCAGTGTTTCCTCTGTTAATTCACAATTGCTATCCACTTCAGAGTTAAGTATGCAAGAGATACTATTATGGTCCAACTCACAATTCTCAACCAAACACTTGCCCTTAGAAGACACTCTGCTGTCAATGCAAATGTCCTTAACAAACTGATAACTGCTCTCATGAAGAAAAACATCCAGCTCTGGCAATTCATACTCCATTATACTCTTTCTGGTGTAAAGGTTCTTTCCTTCCTCACTTCCTTTTGAGTCACTAGGACAATCAGAATTGTGCGCTACATGGTTTCCTGTATTCCCTGAATCTTTCCAGGCCGTAAAACTACTGACTTTTGGTGGGTTACTGACTACATCTTTGTTCTGACAATCATCTGGAAGTAAATCTGAATCCACCTCATAACATTCAGTTTTTAGGCCAGAGATGATTGAACTTTTAAGTTCTAAACTGGTCTTTTTGTTTGTCTTCAATCCTCGCATCTCCCCACTGTTGCTGTTGAATTTGAAGGACTTGAAATGAGACTTACAGGCAACAGTTGAAGAGGACATGGATTCATCATCTGCCAGGTGCATGTATTCCCAATACTAAAAAGAAAAAAAGTTTGAATAGTATTTTATATAATTGCATCCAGATTCTTTGTCACCTTGCAAGCAATGTAATTACAAAAGCATATGGACATAAAGAAAGAGAGTAGTGAAAAAGTGTTCTACAGGCTAAAAGGTTCATATAATAGAACATGGAATGCAGGAATCTAATGCAAATAACAGCTTGGTCCGTAACATAAAATCCCTAGAAAAACAGTAAAATACCACATCAGTGGGTGCAAACAGAGTGACATAGTGAGAAGGGTTGGTACCCTTTGGCCTTGTGTATGAACTGAAGCCTATATGAAAGGCAATTGGATCATTGTTCTCTTGTGGTGCATGTAAAGCACATGTACCACTCAGTGTTTAATAAGTGACACAAAAGTGATATGGGGAGTAAATAGCATTTCGATGAAAGGCATGCAAATGTTACTTGAAAAGGGTGCTTTGATACCATAGAAAACTCAGTCTACCATCATCAATTTGATATATGAGGTTCCATGTCATGGTTAGACTTCTTGCTCATAAATGCCAAGACTGTGAAAGCTTACTCAAATTTTCACATTTTATCCTTGTATGAACTTAGAATTCAAGATAGAAATAAAGATTAGATATGCATCTACATAAATTGCAGGCAGCTGTGGAATGAATATGCCAATATGAAATGTCAAGGCATGATATCATTTCAAATTTGATGGAAGATTAGATCAGACACGTACTAGTCTCCATTTTCAATGTAAGCTGGAAATAAATCTCTAACTGTAACCAATGCTCGCAGTACTTTTCAGGCAAAACACAGTTTTCTAGCAGATGTCTGTGGCTCGCTCAATGTAGGCATCAAAGCATATTCCCAATCTGGTAAAAAATCCAGCTCAAGATCACTTACAATACTCTCTCTGATTCGTCTAGTTACTATCACAGTCTGCTGTGCCTTCATATGAATGGTCAGCTGCTTCAATAGAAAGGACAAAACATCTGCTGTATTTAATCAAAATAAAGAACTGCCCCTAATCAAAATGATCATTCCCTACCATAGGCAACTAAACAATCCAGAGGTTTACACCTAATTGAAGGAACTGCATTATGGGATCTATCATCTTATTTGAAAACTTAACATGGTAAAATATTCTTATTTCTTTTTTTTGATACAAAATATTCTTATTTCTTAAGCTGTTATAAATCTTCCAGCTTTCAATGCTAATTGTTTGATTTATACTCGTCATTATCATTGTGGCAAGCCGCTTAGGTTCAACATGCAGAGTGTGAATTCTTCTGCATTCTGCAGAAAGAACCAACAATGTGAGCTAAAGGGGCTGATTGGCTGAACCCCTTGCTTGCACTTAATGGGCAATAGTAAAAATCATCATTAAACAATAAAATACTGCTTACAAATTGTCTACCACTAAAGTCAAAGAAAAAGAAAACCAACAATGATTTGTCACCAAGAAAATAAAAGAAACAGCATATTAGGCATTTGGGTCACGAGGATTCCTTCAGCCCAAGCAAAAGGCAATCAGCTTGGACACCAATACATAACTGATCAAACATTCATGTGCCTTTCTTTATCTCCATTACTAAAATTTTCAAGATCATTAAACTAAGGATTTCATTCATTAATTTAATGGAAAGAGTTCACCAAAAAGGTTCCACTTTCCACAACAGTCTGTAAAGGACATCCTCCATTATTCCTCCTAGTAATTATGTTTATAACTACCTATTACTGACAAACAAACTGAATTAAAGAAATGAAAGTAAAGTTATGAATTTATAATTTTATGAATTAGTTTTCACCTAAAAATGTAAAACTCATCCTAGTGAACCACTGTTGTTATATTAGAGGAATAGGAAGAGTTTAGTAACGCTTTTCTTTTTCATGGATCTTCAAATTGACATATTCACTCTCTCTCTCTCTAATGGAGCAATCAATCAGAGCCTGGAGTTTCATACATATACCAAGACAAGTGCAAAAAGGAAAAGAAAAGAAAAGCCCAATTTAAAGAATACATATATGAACAACATAAAGATTCTATATGAATAAAATAATGCATGAAAAGCTTTGGAATTGAATAACTAAAATAAATGACTGCACAAACTTACCTTTGAGGTTTTGACTTTGTTCAGAAACAACACAAACCTGTTGTCTGTGTGATCCGCAATCCTTGCACATGCGTAAACCAGGTTAGTACAATCTCAAATTACATGGCCAAAGGAATTTAAGGAAATAACATTCAGTCATTCACACACATATAGAGAGAGATGCAAGTACAAAGTAGAAGGTATTAAAAAGAAGTACTTTTTCAATGCAACGAGGAACGGCCAACGCCAAAAGCGTGTAATAAAAAGACCGTTCAAAGCATTAAATGTCAGTCTGACAACAGAAAATGGTTTCCTATCTCTGTCATTTCTTTTCTTGTACTTCTTTCCAATTTTAATTTCTACTTTGCGTCTGTCACCTCAGATATGTTCTTCTGTGCCAACAAGTCAGGGAGACACTTCTCATAATTCTCACAACAGTAAGTCTACACACTACCAAAAAAAGACAATTGCGAGTTGTCAAGTTGTTATTGTAAAATTTAGTGATAAACTTGGATAGAATTTGTTTGTATTGCTCTTCTCACAAGTGATGATATGGATGTTGTTACTGGTATAATATTTAAAAAAATCGTGTGAGAGTAATATATGATGTTAGTTAAAAGAAAAAGTTGTGCCCTTGGCTCTACTTGTATATGAGTAGGAAAAATAATTCATACTTTCGGTTCAACTCTATAGCATTGTACAAAAAAAATTTTCATTTTTTTTTTTTGATGAGGAAAATTCTTCAATTTAATCCAATGTGATTGCAACACAAAAAGTGTTATTCTTTCTCTTACAATATGTTTGGAAGTTACTTTGGAGGGAGGGAATAGTTCACCAAAAGAAAGAAAGAAAGAGAATGAGGGAAGAGGGAAATGTTTATTTCTTCGCAAGTAGATGTTGTAAAAATTAAATAGGAGGCGAATATATGTCACTTCCTTTTCTTTGAAGGTTTTAAAAATTCAAATGAGAAATAGAGGAAATGATAAGTTATCATATAAATTGACAATTACATCTTTTTTTGTTAATTTTAAATAAATAGATATAATGACATTATAAGGGCAAAGTTGACAATTTAAAAAAAAATTATATAAGTGGAACATATCCCCTATATAAGGAAATTATAAATAAAAAAAAAAAGTACAACTTTTTGTGTTTTCAACAAACATTTCTAGGATTTGAATCCTCGTCCCCCAAATATTAAACTATCAAAAAAAAAAAAAAAGGTGCAACTCTAAACCCCTCAATCCCTTGCCCCCCTTCCTTAAAAAGTATAAAATTAAAAATTCAAACAAGATTAATGAAACACCCACATCCCTCATCTCGTCAACCACCATTCAAACATGTCATTAATAAGAAATAAATTCATTTTTGTAACCACATAGTTGAATTTAATTAATGAACCTATGGAACAATATCTAACTCATTGTACCTAAAAAAATGTTAAAACAAAACTAAAATTTTGGACAAAGATAAAACAATTCATGCATTTGAGGAATTTTGCTCCTAAATTATCAAATTACATGGTCATTTGGTGCCAACTTGCCATGTAAGGGGAGAGAAAATGTTGTTGCGGATTTGGCTCATAGAATCCAAGTCATGAACCACCTAATTTGTTGGTGAAATTTGTTCCTTTTGGCACTTCTTGCAATGCAATTTGGTGTTTCAAGTACCCAATTTGGATTGTCATGCAATTTGTCACTTCAACCACCTTATTCACCATTCGCAATGCTTTTTCCATTGAAATTATTTTGTTTGTACTATTCAGCTAACATGTTTGGATTGCACTGAAAACAGGGGGCTTATGCGTTTGCCTTTTTTTTTTTTGTGGATCCTGTGCATAGGACTCGCAAGTACGGATTTTAGCAAATTTTTCTTTAAAACTGGGTCTCATGACACTATTCACACATTTAAAAATTATTTTACTACAGTGTTTTCAGTTTTCAGCAATAAGCGGAATCCAAACAGACTAGATCGGAATCCAATCTTCCATTCGAGATATACTTATATTGAAATATCATTGAATTTTTGATGCCCTCAAGATGCAAAGCCATTACCATGGGAAAGTTTTAGGTTTGTGGAAAAAAAAAAGGACTTAGGGATACACCTCATATATTCGGGTCAGGAAGATTGAACCATCTTACGACTATTTGTATGGTGTGTTATAAAAGTATAAATGGAACCCTTTTGTCCCTGTTCTTTCTTCCTCCAATTTGTGAGAATTAGAAGTGAGTGGTTTTGCCAGTAATCTTATAGCTCAATTAGCACTATCTAGTGTTTCCAATGGAAATATTAATGTTCAAATCCTCCACTCTCAAATAAAGAATTATATGACCACCGCGCACCTTAGGTGCGATATTCACCAAAGTTCTTATGAGGTAGTAGGCAAGAGTTGAGATTTAAGTCTCTAGAAGGGAACTTCACACACATATACATCTAGATTAGACTAGAGTAGAATTTCTATCTTATATAAAAAAAAAATGGCAAAACTGAGGTACAATAATTAGGTATTGTTCCTTAGGTTTCCCTTTTAAATTCAGTTATAATCCTCCACTCTCAAATATAGAATTATATGACCACCGCGTACCTTAGGTGCGATATTCACCGAAGTTCTTATGAGGTAGTAGGCAAGAGTTGAGATTTAAGTCTCCAGAAGGAAACTTCACACACATATACATCTAGATTAGACTAGAGTAGAATTTCTATCTTATATAAAAAAAATTGGCAAAACTTAGGTACAGTATTTAGGTATTGTTCCTTAGGTTTCCCTTTTAAATTTAGTCATGTGGCTACTTAACTAAAAATATAATTTAATCCCATGAGAAAAAAAAAAGCCACATTGCTGAATTTTAAGAAAAAAACTTAAGGAACAGCACTTAAGGTAAATTATATAGGGTAAATTACAAGTTTGGTCTCTAACCTTTATATTATATATCAATTTGGTCTCTAATGTTTTAAATGTGTCAATTTAGTTCCTAATCTCTTGATATTATGTCAAAATAATAGTAAATAGAAAATGATAACATGACTAATGGAGTTATTAAATTTTTTTTTTTTTTACAAGTAAACTGCCATGTGTCCTTTTATATATATATATATATATATATATATATATAAAGCACTTAGCTAACTAAATACAAGATGTATCACATGAGACATGAGATTGAGAGAGGATTTATTTGAGAACTGAATCCCTAAACATGACTAGAGAGGAGAACTAAATCTTGGTGTGTTAAAAATATTTTGAACACATTAGGGAAAAAAACAAGTTGAAAGAAAAAGACTAAAAGAGAGAACGATGGAGATTTTAGTAATTTCAAATTGGGTTTTTGACCGATGCATTGCTCTTAAAGAAATCATACTGGACCCTCTCTAGAGGGAAAAAAAAATTCCAATTTTGCCTTCTTCTTTTTTTTGGTTAAAAGGAATGTAGATTAAAAACTAGAAATTACAAAGTCTAGGGTAGGCCACTCCCCAAGCATCAGCCAATAATTGGTACAAAACAAGGGGAGGGGGGTGTGCATATAAAATAAAACTATCCGAAATGGAGCATTCTTCTTTAGCCAAAAGGTCCGCACAATGGTTTCCTTCACGGTAAGTGTGGCACACAAGCACTTCCTCAAAGGTTTGGATGAGCAACCTGCAATAAGATATTAAGGAATTACACAGATGGTTTGATAAGGTGCTAATATTTTGAGCAGTGATAATGTCAGCAACTGCTTTGGCCTCTAGCTCTACGTGAAGTATCCGATGTTCAGATTTTTAGCTAGCGTGAGAACATCACGTAATCCCCACTAGCACCCGCTATGCCTGGGTTGCTCTTTGCCGAGCCATTGGTATTGAGTTTGTAGAAGCCGATGGGTGGTGGCTTCCATCCAATGGAGATTGTTTTGCAATTTTGTTTAAGAGATAGGAGGGGAAATGTAGTGAAGAGTTCAATGGATAATGATTGGATTTTTCTGAAAATGTCATCGAGGGAGAAGGGTGTGCTTTCCATATCTAGCGTTCCAGATTGCCCAAATGGAGATGAGGAAGATGATTTGCCATTGTATGTTCAAGAAAAGGGATGTGGTGATGTTTTTGGAAGCCATGTTTTTTATCCATGATGCCGTGGTGTTTGATAAGTAGAAGAATTGTGGGGGATGAGGCATGATTTTGAACCCAATAGGAGTGGTGGCAGTGCAATTATGGAGAATGTGGAGTGGGGTTTCAAGAGTAGTGTGGCATAAGGGGCAAGAAGAATAATTTATGATCTTTCTTTTATGGAGCAGGGATTTAGTTGGAAGGCTATTATGGCAGGAAAGCCATATGAACGTGTTGATTCTTGGGAGAGTAGGGATCCTCCAAATCCATTTCCAGTTTCTGTTTTGGGCTTCGAATTGAAGGTCACAAGCTAGGTGGTAAGTTGAACTTGTACTGAATTCACCATTTGGAGAAGGGAACCAGAAAGTGGAATTAGCTTGTACGGGAATGTTGGGTTTAGGAATGGCTCGGATTATGTCTGTGATGAGGGTGAGGAGATGAAAAGAAATTCCATCAAGGTACCAGTTACCCGTTTGGTCCCAAAGCTCACAGACGTTTAGCAACTCTTCGTTCCTTGTAAGAGGGCCATGGATCATGCTTCTTAAAGAGCCTCTGCCCGACCAGTTTTCTCCACAGAATTTTGCCAAATTGCCATTGCCTAATCTCCAACCTATGCCAAGTGTGCAAATGTGGTTGGCTTTAAGCAGACCGCCCAGGCAACAGAAATATTTTTGGATGTAGAATGATTGGGTGGATACTTACAGGCAAGAGTTGTGGCCCATATGTCATTTGAGTTGTTTCGAAGAGCCTTAAGATCTTTTGGCTAGGATAGCTAAGTTTCTAGCATAAGCTTTCTTGATTCCTAGTCCACTAAGGAACTTTGGGCTTGTTACTGTGGTCCAATTCTTAAGGTGAAGTTTTTACAAGATTCGGTGTCACCCTAAAAGAACTTTCTATTGATTTTGTCAATTTCTTTGCAGATTTGTTGAGGCAAAAGGGTGTTTTGCATGATGTACGTGGGGATGGCGGAAGTGACAGAGTTGGTGAGAGTGAGGCGACCCATAAAGGAGAGAGTTTTGGCCTTCCAAGATGCCATTTTGTCACGAATCTTGTCAATGATAAAATTAAAGGCTCTTTTGTCTCTTTTGTTTGTGAGGATGGGTACGCCAAGGTATTTCCCAAAATTTCTGGAGGAGGAGATTGCAAGCTCATTTTCCATACTCACCATATTAGAGGGTAAAGTGTGTGGTGAGAAAAAGATTTTTGACTTGGTGAGGTTTATTTTTTGACCTGATAGCTTGCAAAAAGTCTCAAGAACTTTTTTGATGGTAGTGCAGTTTTTTTTTGTGTGGCTTTGGTAAACAAAATGAGGTCATCGGCAAAAAATAGATGGGAGAAGGGTAAACTATTTCTTACTGATTTGATTCCTTTCCAGTTGCCAGAGTAGACTTCCTTGAGAATGAGCCATGCAAGATGCTCCATGCAAAGGATGAAGATGTAAGGGAAGAAGGGATTGCCTTGATGGATGCCTCTTGTGGGGGTGAATTGGTTGAGACGCTCCCCATTTAGAAGAATGGAAAGATTAGAGGAGGTAATGCAAGACATTATAAGTTCAATCCAAGCAGGGGGAAAGTTGAAGTGGTCAAGAGTATGTTTGATGAAACTCCATTCAAGCCTATCAAAAGCTTTTTCGAGGTCAATCTCTATTGCCATAGACCTATTTTGCTTTTGGATGTTGTCATTGAGTGGATGATCTCTTGGGCAATGATGATGTTGTCGCTGGCTTTTCTTCTCGGTATAAAGCTAGCTTGGAAGGGATGAACGAGGTCACCAAGGTGAGGTTTCAACTTGCTTACCAGAATCTTTGTTATGGTTTTGTACAGGGTGTTACAAAGTCCAATAGGGCGAAGTTGATGGACAGTTTCTAGTTTTGAGGTCTTTGGGATAAGGCAAAGAAGAGTGGAGTTTAATTCTGAGGGGATTTTCCTAGTGGTGAAGACTGACAAAGGAGCATATGGAGTTGCCCAGGGTGTGCTAGAAACGTTGAAAGAAAATGGGGTGGAAACCATCAGGACTCAGTGCCTTGTAAGGCTTGAAAGAGTTGATGGTAGCATGAATTTCTTGTGTGGAGATGTTCTGGAGAAGAGGGTCTTCCACATGGAGCAAAGGTGTAGAAGTATTAGGGAAAAGGATGGTGTAGAGTGAGTATGTGGAGTCTATTGTGTAGAGAGAGGTGAAATGGGAGGTGATGAGATTTTCAATATCCGCAGGGGAGTAGGTCCAGCTGCTCGTACCATTCTTAAGGCACCACATTTTATTGTGATGCCTTCTGAGAATGGTAGAAATGTGGAAGAAATTACTGTTACGGTCTCCCAAAATATTCCACTCAGTTTTGGATTTAAGGGCCTAAAAATCCTTTTCAAGCTTCAGAATGAGGTGGAATTCAGCAATGAGATCTTTTTCAAGCTTAAGAAGAAGGGGGAGGGGTTAGAATAGATAGCTGTTTTCGTGCCGTTTAGTCTAGCAAGTACTCTATTTTTCTGTGAAAGATGTTTCCAAAGCATTCCTTATTCCAAATCTTAACTCCTATGGTGAAAGATTTGAGAGTTTGGATGATGTCATCGGGGAGGTTTTGCGAGGCTTCGTGGACAACTTCGTTGAAAGAAGGGTCATTAAACCACATGATCTCAAGGCGAAATGGCCGGTTGTTGGGGTTTGGGGGTGGGCGGTCTGTGTTAATGAGGATGGGATGATGGTCTGAAGAAATTTTGGGGAGATGAGTAACAGTGGTGTCCTCGAAAAGAAGCTGCCATAAGGGGGAACAAAGAGCTCTATCAAGACGTTTCATGACTAAGTTTGAGTCTCTTTTGTTCGACCAGGTGAAATGGGGTCCATTGTAACCAAGATCAAGGAGGTTGCAGTTATTCATGAAGTCATTAAATTGGGATATGTGGCTGCAGTTAGGTGGAGTGCAACTGAGACTTTCATTGTTACTAGCCATATCGTTGAAATCTCTTACAATAAGCCAAGGAAATAAAGAGAGGATGCAAATGGAGAAAGGCTCTCCCAGAGTTGTATGCGAGAACTTAGATGAGGGTTAGCATAAATGGCAGTAAATATCCAACTAGATGAGGGATTAGAAGGGCATACTTGAACAAAAAGCATGAATTGTTTGATCCATAACAGAAAGGATGTCTAGGTCGGTGTCCTGTGAATTCCGTAACGACTAAATTAACACATTTAAAACTTTATGGACTAAATTGACTTATATTGCAAATGTTAAGAACCAAACTCATAATTTACCAAGTTATATATATATATATATATATATATATATAAAAGCTTGGAAGGGTAAGATACGGTCCAACTTCCCTTAAACCCTATCCCTTTTAGAAAAATTTGCAAACAATATGCATTAAATCCTTCCCACCTCTTCCCCCCGCTCCCCTCATCCAAACACGTTACACATTAGTAATGATTAATTATTATTTTTCTAAAATAATACTTTAGTAATTATTGAAGTTTTTTTTTTTTTTTTTTTTTTTTTTATTTATTTAAGAAAGTAGTAACTTTTTTTAATATAAAAAAGATAGTAAATAGTAACACATGGATGATTATGTAATTAGAAAAAAAAGAAGAAGCTAAATTGCAAAACCCATTTCTTTAAGTTTCGCTGGAATTCATTTTAGTTATTTGAATTTGCCTTCATTCATTTTAGTTTTTTAAGTTTCAATTTTATTCAATTAAGACTCTACGTCAACTTTCGTTAATTTTTTTTTTAAATTGAAAAATATTTTTCAATTATTAAGGGTCTGTTTGAGATCTGCTTATTTTACTAAAACTAACTTGTTGAAAGTACTATAGATAATAGATAAAAGTAAAAGTTAGTTTGAATAGTACGAAAAAGTCAAGTGAGAGCTATGAATAGTAGCAAAAATAAATTGAATAGTAAAACAAGTTGGTAAAATTAATCAAGCAAAACGGACACTAATTAAATTTTTTAATTTAAAATTTTGAAATTTTTTTTTTCGAATAACCAACTACAATATTTAACAAAAGTTAATAGAGAAACGTCAATTAAATAAACTTAAAACATAAAAAATTGAAATAAACGAAAAGCAAAATACAAAAAGTCGATAGACAGACCTTAATTGACTAAATTTGAAATTTAAAAAATTGAAATGGATAAAAGATAAAATTAGAAAACTAAAATTAATTCTAATAAGCATATAAAGTCAGCTTTGCATCAAATCTCAAAAAAAAAAAAAAAAAAAAAAAAGAAAGAAAGAAAGAAGAAGAAGAAGAAGAAAAATACTCATCTTTTTTAGCCTTTAAAAAAGCCTCATATGTATGTTTGATTTTTTTTTTTTTTTTATAGAGGTTAATGGAAAATGGAAGGGGGTATTTTCGTAAGCCCGACATTTCTTCCAATTTCCGTTGAAGATCTATGTCCGGAAAAGCCACAAGATTTTCAAAAATCAAAAACCTCTTTCTCTCTCTCTCTCTCTCCGCTACTCTCTCACTCTTACTCAAAACTTCTTCCCACACTCAAAAAAATTCACATCTTCTTCTTCTTCTTCAAACCTCTGTGAACAAAAACTGATCCACAAACAAAGCACAAAGAAAACCAAAGAAAACAAAGAATGTTTGAGGCGCAGCGTTTGATGGATTTGCAAGACAATCCGAATTTCGGAGACCCAAAGTCATGGCTTTCAGGTGACAACGACATCAACATCAACTCGTCCCCGACTCACCTCCCGACGACTCACTCCTCACTCGCTCCAACTCCAAGTGGCAGCAATGTCGATCGCGTCCTTTTCAAAGACCTCGTCGAGATCGTCCCTCTCGTCCAGTCCCTCATTGTACTACCTCTCTCTCTCTCTCTCTCTCTCTCTGATTCTCTTTATTCCTGTTTGTTTTCCGAGAATATTGGGATAGAAAGTCAACGGAACATTTTCATTCATTTATTTTTTACGGTTTCCTTAATTGGGTTTTGTAAAGTAGGGGTTTTCCTTTGATGGGTGTTTGAAAGATGGAGAATTTGAACCCAAAAAAATGGAAATACGTTCATTTTTAAAGCAAAGGTTAATTATTGGTGTGTGTGGGTGTGGATTATTTGTTTATTTTTGATTTCTGTATTAGTGGTATATATTTGTTTTTTCTATTTTTAGTTTCATGGGTTTTAAAATATTGGGAATTTCAAGAATTCAGAATTTGGAGTTTCTTTAACAATAACGTTGGAGCATTTGTTTGGGTTTTTGAATATTTGGAAAATGGGATTGGTTAGGATCGGAAAGCTAGCAGTTCGTTTACGCGACGGGGTTCAATGATCTACACAAAGACACCTTCAAGAGAGTCTTTATCCAAGAAAGTAAGATTTTACACTCTTGCTCTTGATCTGTACATTTTTTTTTTTTTAAAGTAAATAATTAAATATACCTTGCTTGCCTTTTACTTTTGTATAGAATTATTTGAAATTCGGGTCTTTTGTGTTTGAATTTAGTCTAGAAATGTGTTGGATATAAGATAAGAATGAGTTGCAAGTATAGAATGTTATTATTATCATTATTGTGGAACAGTCAAGTGGAAATAATGCAGTAAGTTTAATGAGGTCAAAAGTGTCTAGGAAATGCACATTTGGCCGCCCCCCTTGGTATGGCAAAGCCAAGTTGTGCATAGCAGACATAAATATAGTTAATGGTTTTTTTTTTTTAATAATAATTATTTTACCTTCACATGTTTCCGTTGTTTTACTGGAATGTGTAAGAGTCAAGACATAAATGAAGTGGAAGAGTTGATCTATATTAAAATTGTTCTATCCTTGAGATGCGTTGTCATCTTTTGTGGTCCTGCGTAGGATAGTATCAAGAACCTCATTTTACAAAGAGAAAAACAAAAGGAAATTGAAATATAAGGCTTTCTTTATAAATATAGAGTATGATAAGAAATTCAAGTAAAATTGAGGAGAAATTAACTAAATGAAATAAAATACTAAATGGAATAATTTGATGGCTTTGTTTTCTCAAAATTTTTATCATGAGATCTCAAAGAAGTCTGAGAAAAGCCATTTGCCCAATGTTTGGATGGAATGAGATGGTGGGAAAGGAGAGGAGAGGAAAGTAGAGAGGAAGATGGCCAGAGCGGAAATCTTCTTATAATGGAACAACCGGGATTGTCTTCTAGTCCATCTTTCCAATCCACTTCTTCCTCCAAGATAGACTACTTGTATGAAGTTAACTATCTTCTAGAAGATGGTAAATATCCCATTACTGAAGTCTACCTATCTTTTAACTCTATGCCGGTGAGAACCTTTATCATTGAAAACATCAATCACAAAGCTTATAGGTTCCAAGAGTATATTCAGGCCTCAAAGTTTGATATTCAATATCTGGCCACATCCTCCTCAGATCTCCTCTCCTCTCCCTGCATCTCCCTTCATTCCAAACATACCCTTAGTTTTTTATATGGTTGTATATTTGGATAATGATTATTGAAATTTGATTTTGATGAAAACGCTTTAAGAGCAGGAACTTTTAGCAGTTAGGAAATCCAAACAAGTCCATTAGTTTGTTGATACGGACTAGAAGTGGTTCCCTCCTACCCCAAAGTAAGACCTGGATTCAAGTAGGTCTGAGAGAATTATCTTTTAAATCTGATTGGGACCATTTGGATGTTAGGTTTCAATACCAATATCTAGCCATGGTCTTTCCTAAGGGCTGGCATAATTATTAATAATTCTATACTTTGTGTTGTCTTAACAAATACTCTATCAGCAATATCTGTGTATGTATACGGTGTCTATTGTATTTATAATTGGAAGTTTTATCAAATATAGTTATACCTTGAAGTTTATAGCTGATTGCAGATTACCAATTACAAACATGATTGCTAGTATTACATAATCTTCTTATTGTTTGTAATTGTTTTGCAATTTTTCCTTGTATATTTGAATGGCTGATTAGATGTTTGTAGTTTATATAGTTTGTTCTGTTGAGAAGTATCGCTTTTGCAGCAGCAAATGGATGCTGATATTGCCATTTTTACTGTTGAAGATAACTGAACCAAAAGGGAGGAATGCAACTCAATCCATTCCCACAAGAAAGAGAAGGGATCCAGGAGACAAGGACCACAGTAAGAATGCTAGCAATAACTTTGATGCCGAAAGCTTTTCATCCTTTTCCTCAAGGGCATCGGCTGCAGAAAAGGACAGAGAAGAGTTGGTCATGTTAAAGGAACAAGTGGCGGATCTGCAAAAGAAAATATCAGAGAAAGACGAACTTCTGAAATCTGCTGAGATTTCAAAGAATCAGATGAATGCTGTCCAAGTAAAACTTGATGAACTGAAACAGCAGGCTGAGGAAAAGGACTCTTTAATAAAGTCCACTCAGCGAAAACTATCTGATGCTAAGGTACCAAACTATTGCGTATGTTGTTTTACTAGCATATTGAATCTGTCAAGTGTTTACCGTTGAGGGTGCTGATTTATGTTTTATTATTTGACGACAGTGATATATAAGAGAATATGCAGTTGTCTGACATGTTTTTGTTGCACTGAGATATTCTTGATTAAGTTTTTCAATTGGGATCATAGAAAATCTGACAGAAGCGTTAGGTTGAATATGAATTCAACACTTGAAGGTTTTTGTTAATCAAGGTTATAATATTAGTTTTGACATCAGTCTTGGTCTTAGTCCAATAGTTAAATAATTTTACAAAGGATTGAAGTATCAATAACATATTCATAAAATGAGTGTAGCTTAAATTACTTTTAAGATGGATGAGAGAAAATATAGGGAAAGATAGGATTCGAAACAAGGACATTTGCTTAAAGATAGGCACGGTCTTTATTGATGAAAAGATGAGAGAGAGTTGCTTGAGATAATTTGGTCATGTTTAGAGGAGAGAGATTAATGCACCAGAGAGAGAATGAGTTCATTCAATTTGAGGGTACAAAAAAAGGTAGAGGAGGACGAAAAATGACATTATAAACTAATAAAAGTAGTAAAAATAACATGTCAATTAAGGTAGTAACAAAGAGAACGACTTTGGGTAGACTAGAATGGCAGAGAATAATTCATGTGCTCGACCTTGTCTGTGTTGAAGATTTTGTGGCCAATTCCAAAATTTGGGACCAAGGCTTGACTGTATTGCAAGTGTAAATAACAATTTTGAAATTTTGATCCTTTTAATAACTGCACTAAATGTTTTTGATGTTCTATGATATGATTCTTTAAAAAAAAAAAAAAACAGAGCCTGCCTCCCCCACCCCCTTAAATAAACTAGGTTTGAGAGCATTTACACCAGCTGGCGTATAATACAAAAAGTGCATAAAGCGTGTATATATGCAAGCTATGTACACAAGTTATAATTGTGTACATATGCAAAGTTGCTACAGTAACTGTATATTTACACGGTTATCGAGCTTTGTATATATTTTTTTATTTATTTTTGTTTCTCTCGCTCTCTCAGTTGGTTCCTACCCAAACCAGACATTCTCTCTCTCTCTCTCTCGGTTGGTTCTTCCTCACCAATCCATAAATTTTCTCTCTTTGATTTGTCCCCAAGCCCAGAAATTAATCTCTCTCTCACTCACTCTAGGATCTGTTGTCAACCCAGAAGCAAATCCTAAGTAAATTTTTTTCTTTTTGAGCTTCGAATCAATGTGTTTTGATGAGTTTGAAGCTTGATTTGGGTTTTGAAATGGGTTCTGGGTTTTGGCTTTGGTTTGATTATGGGTTTCAGCTTCAGCTTCAGTTCGGGTATGATGGATTTGGTGTGAGATTTCCTTGGATTTGGGTTTTTAGATTTCTTGTTTGTGCTGCTGTGGGTGTGAGTTCTGATATGGGTTTTGCTTCAACATGGGTTGGATATGGTGTTGTATGTATTATGGTGGTTGTAGTGGCGGTGGTGGTAATGTTCAACCATCAACGATGGTGGTTCAATGATGGTGGTTCTTCCTGTCATACAAGGCTTTGATCAAGAACTTGAACTTTCTGAGGCTTTAAAGGAATCCATGGATACCTGGGTGAATACAAGCTCGGTTTGTGGTAAATCATTGGTTGAGGCATTGGAGAAGGTTAAAGTTGAAGATTTTGAAACACCATGCGTTATATGTATGGAGGATAATTTGATGGCTACTCGTTTACCTTGCTCTCATGTCTACCATGAATATTGTATTGTGAATTAGCTTAAGCAGAGTAATTTCTGTCCATTATGTCTGTTTCAGATGCCAGTTGAATGTGTCAAATTAGCAATAAATTTGTTTCTTTTTCCATCCTTTTGAATTGAGAATCCTTATACTTTCCAAGAAAAGAGATAGTTTGAATCTGAATTTTTTTTATTGAAGAGAAGAAAGAAAGTTGAACTGTAGGAGGAGGTAATAAAAAATAATGAAAAATGAATATTATATTGAAATAAATTTATAGAATAGACAGATTGATGTGGGTGTTTTGTAAAAGTAGTTGTGTAAAATAGAAAAAGTGTGTTCTTATGTTAAAATAGACAGCAAATTTTACAAAGACTGATGCAGTTGCTCTAACATCCTAACAAATCAGGTTGAAACCTAGCTGCCTGTTTTTGTAAAGAAAAAAAATTGAAAATATCGCCTTTCTTTTCCACAGATTAAGCTTGCAGACAAGCAAGCTGCACTTGAAAAGATACAGTGGGAAGCAATGACATCCAATAGAGAAGTGGAAAAGCTCCAGGAAGATCTAGACTCTGTACGAGGAGAAGTTTCATCATTTATGCTGTTGTTTGAAAGCTTGACAAATAATGATTCTGCTTCTCATACTGCTGATTATGACATAACACCAAATTATTTGGATTCTCTCTCTTCTGTTGTAAGCCCATAGTCTCCTCCTTTTTTTCTTACTTGAATATACTCTACTTTCCTTTTCTTTTTGGATGGTTATTGTTACAAATAATAAACTAATGAATAGCTCAAGGGATGGATAGCACAATCACTTGGGGACTACACCTCATGAAGCAGAAGTCATTAGTTCGAATTTCCCCTTCCCCTTACCTTTGGGGCAAAAACCTATTAAAAAGAAAAAAGCTATTAGCTCATGGGCATAGCATAAATGCTTAGCCCATCTGGCCGTGGGTTACCTAGCAATTGGCTATGGCGTGTGGGGATAGTTGCTAGTAGGTTTTACTGGCCAGAGACAAGTCCAAAGGGCTTTTCTTTATGAAGGTTCCCTATGTTATCCCAAAAAAAAAAAAAGCTATTATCTAAAACTTTACGAATCTTCTGGCATTTATATATCTGTACCGCTTCATTGTATCTTTTTAGCTGGCCTTGTGATTAATTCTCTAAATAATATATGGAGTATAGACAGAAAAAGAATATAGAATAAAGAAAAAGGAAAAAGAAAAAGAAAAAAAAGGAGTTCTGAGGTCACGGAGTTTCAGGAGTAATGGCCTATATAAGTTGTTGAAAGGAATTGATTTGAGTCTGCAGAGACTTTTCTATTGAGCTTGTTGGCTGTTGTATCTTATGCAATTCTGACATTTTTGTTTGCTTAAATAGGATAATCTGGATGAGATAGAGATTCAGAGAATGGAAGAAGCAAGACAAGCTTATATTGCTGCTGTTGCTGCTGCAAAAGAGAAGCAAGATGAAGAATCTATTACTGCTGCAGCCAATGCAAGGTTACATCTTCAATCATTAGTAATTAGTTCTGAAAGAAAATATTAAGCCAGGGATTTCTTGAGAACTTTTGAAGTATTTTTACACTAGTTCTTTAGGTATTGATAGGCTTCTCGGTGTGAATCATTGCTCTAATGCTCTCAGCAGAAAAGAAAAGGTATCTTATTGCTTTCTTCCCCCTCCCTTTGTTTTTCTCTACTTGTGTTGCTGGGCTGTTGATAATTATATCTTGATGATGTAAGTATGAAACTTTTATTGTATTTTTTCAAATATCTTTTCTATTCTTAAATGTTTATGTGAACTGATAGATGGAATATGTGCATCAGAGCCTCAGAGGTCTAGATCATTTCTGTTATTTAGATTGTTTGAAGGAGAAAACAGCTTGGCAGTTGTATTATGCGCTTCGACTGGCCAGCATTTCTTCTTGTTTGAGTCATCAACTTCTTTTTACTTTTTATATTTTTGATGAATATTGTGGCTTTTCATAGCATTAGCACTGGATCAGTCATCCAGTTAGTTCAGCTAAAATTTTGGTAACAAACCCAGAAAAGTAAAACCAGTATTGAGCTAGCTTGTAGCCAACCAAACTAAATGTGAGCTACAATGCATAATCAAATCTGACTAGCATTGTAGATTAGCTCAGAAAATATATATATATATATATATATATTTATATATTTATATATATATTGAAAGGCATTACAAATACCACAATGAAAGCTACCATCAATACACCTCCAACGGCTAGGAGGAGAAAACAGGGATATATACTAGAACCTCATATTGGAGAAGGTACAAAATAATTTAAAACAATAATAAGGTAGTAGAACCAGTCAAGCAATATATCAATAATAAGGTAGTAGAACCAGCCTAGTAGTATGTCAATACAGTTTAAATTATAATAAACACAAAGTTGAAAGTAATTATTATTGAAAATAGATAACAATACTTACACAAATAGTAGTTACAGGATTACAACATGATAAGCAACGAGGCTTGAAGATTAGTTCTAGTTACAAGTTTTGTAGGGAAAGCAGTAAGATAACAGTGGGAATTCTAGAGAGAAATTCTAAAGGAGAAAAGTAGGCCTAAAGAAAGTTCTGGCTCTAGAGAATTCTGAAGAAGAAAATAAGGAACATTCCCCTTTAAATAGGCAGAAAAAGCGTAGTGAACAGTAACAATGAACAATAAGAGCATTCACAGTAGAAGTTGCAAAAAAAATGCCATTTTGCCACACCAAAAGCCTACTTTATTATTTTACCACATCATTTTACAACATCCCATTTATCAGATGTTTTATCATTCAATTCTATACATTAAAATAATATTTACTACACATTAAAATAATATATTTTCTCTATATATGCAACATGTGAAGAGAGAGGAGAGAGAAAAGAGAATAAAGAAGTAATAAAAAAATTATGCAACATGTTACAGTACCGTCACAAATATGTGACGGTACTGTAGCATGTTGCATAATTTTTGACATTTGCAACATCTGATACGGATGCTCTAACAGTTTTCTTTTATATATTACTTTATAATAATTTATATATATATATATATATATATATATATATATTTCAACGTCTCTCGGTCTCTCCCTCATTAGTTTCTCACTCACATCATCAATGCTAACAAGTTGTGAGGTTTATAAGGTGTGGATGGTGGCGTGCTATTGTAAGGTGTAGGGGGTGGTCGTTTTGGAGCAATGATCCTAACATTATGGGTTGGGTTGGATTATGTGAGTTTAAAATTTTGCCAATTTGAACCCGACCCCACCTAATCCAAGTTTCATAAAAACTTTACAACCCAATCTAACCCATGAACTCATGAAAAAGAAACCCAAGGCATTTGGGTTGAGTTGGATTGGATTTTTAGATAGATACATGGGTTGCATGTGCACACCCCTACTCAACTATATTTTTAAAAATTAGTTTTTTTAAGGGGGGGAGGGGGGAGGGTTTTGGGAGTTGGGGTTGGTTAAGAGGGCTAATATATTAGACTAATCAAAAATAGAAAATAAGTCTATTACAAATGTAGTTGCCTTATCAATGGCAAGCAAATTCTCCATCACATTTAGTGGGTAGTAAAAAAAAGCATAAAAATGGAGTCCATACTAGAGCCTAACTTAGCCAATGCATCAATACACTAGTTTGCTTCTCTGTAGATGTGGTCAATCCAAGTCGAATGTATTGCCATCAACAGGTTCTTGAAATCAGTAACTGTAAGTAATGGTTCCAAAAGATGATTAGAAGTATAACTCTTCATAAGTTGGACAACAAACAACATTAATTTCAATAATAAGATTCATAATTCCTAGATTTGAAGCAAGATTAAACCCATCCCTCAAGCCCTAAAGCTCAGCTAAACAACTATTTGTGCAACTCCCTCTAGTGAAATTAGCTTTAACATATCTTTGCATCTAATAAGTTAATTTACCATCTTTTATATTTGAATACTAGGAGACATTTTTTGAAAATTAAAAGTTTAAAACAAAAACATTACGAAATTCCAATATCAAAAGTCATTGACATTAACACAACTGTATTTTTATTTGATATGTGTGTGGCAAGGGGAGAGGTGGAGTTCAAACTACATATATGAGACACCAAAAGGATGCCCATACTATTGTGTAGCACTGAAATCTCCATTCAGGTATATAGGGGTGTCAATGTTTGACACAACCTGCGAACACAACATAGGTTTTTGTGGGTTAAGGTTGGGCCTCAGCGACTTTGGGTCATAAATGGGTTGACTCGAAAGCGACACGACCCATTTATTAAGCGTGTCAAGTGAGTTGGGTCATATCAACTCGTTTTATTAATAGGTCGGGTTAGGGTTGAAGAGCTATGATATGATTATTAAATTGGTCGAATTTGAATTGAGGCATTTAGTCGAATACTTCTATCTCGACACGACACAAACCCAACACGCTAACCTGAATTGACACCTCTAGACTATATTTTGATCACATGCACAATGCATCATATAATTGTGCGTGTGATCAATATAATATAAATTTAATTGACTCTAATATTTTGCCACATCAGCTTTTGAGTCATAACAATTTTACATGCCATTATTCTCACACACACACACACACACACACACACACACACACATATATATATATATATAAATTCTAATATAGAATTTCATATTTAAACATAATCATAATAAATGCCTAATGATATAATATTTAAATCCATATAAAACACAATCACAATAAATGCGTATTAATAGTTATCATAATTATCAAATTTCATTATTATGAAATTTCATAATTAGACAAAAATAATAATAATAATAAAAGAGGGAAAAAATTATATTTATGTTAAAATTTCTAGTACATATAAAATCAAAAACATTTTACTTTCGATTGATTAAATAATATTATGTCATATAAGCTTTTAAGACCTCATAATTTTACCATAATTGAATCTAAATTTCATTATGAATTTAGACTTTACATTAAAATATTTGTGGATTACAGTAAGCTTAATTGGTAAAGTTTCTAATGGTTGAATAACCAAACAAACTATAGATACCTTCAACAATATCTTTTTTTGTCATACTCAAAGATTAGACAATTTCGTAGTTCATAACCTAGTTAAGCATGCGAGACATGCTAGTAGTTTAACTGTGTGAATGGAGGATGTTTATCCACACCTTCGTCATGTATTTCTAGTAGACTATATCTGAATTTATATTTAATGAAGTTCCTAGGTTTTCTTCTTTAAAAAAAAGAAAAAAAAGAAAAAGAACAAATGACTATTAATATATTCAAATTTAATATTTAAACAAAAAATAGAAGAAAAAAAAAATCATAACATCTTAAACTTTACAGACTAGTTGAATATAAATGCTATGCAAAATTGCAATCCACTGCTAAGTAAGTAACTCAACTTCTTTGGAATGTCCCAAAAAACTTCAGTTGGACCAGTTGGCAAATTTATTCAGCTTAAATGGTGTGTGCCAACTTAAGTAGGTTCATTACTTGGGGCCTAGAGGCATGGCTCTCGTCGGCAGCTTTGACTTCCCTCATTAATCATATCAAATGCCATATCGTTTGGCATAAATTTTGGAACTACCTTTTTTTTTTTTCTTCTGCTTTTGAAAAGCAATGTTTATGTGGCTTTTGGCTGTCAAACACAGGAAATATACATCCAAAATTCCAATCGCACGAGTAGGTTCATGAACTAAGAGTTAAAACTTAAAAGTGGGATATTCACATATGATTAAAAATCTTAAACATTAAAATCATTTCTATTTGTACGAATGAATGATAAGTACAAGTAGTTTCTTGATGTTCAATCCAGTCCTATGTGAGACAAAATTGAGGGAGAGTGGAAGAGAACGGAGAAAGAGAGAGACAGAGACAGCAAACTTCAGAATTTACAACACTGAAAGCCCACAAAACGGGCCTTGTGCTTCCTTAACTGCAGGCCTTCCGATTTTGGCATCTGCACAGGACTACCCATCCATTCCCAACCCAACCTGCATGGTTTCACCAACTTCATGACAACTACAATAGCAACAATGTTAGAGGACAACTTTTTTTCACAACTTACTAATGCAACCGGCTGAAATTGAAACAATATTACTTTCACATAAATTTAACACTGACACCCAGGGACGAAGCCAAGTTGGGGCCCGACCCTTATCCTTTAGAAAAAAATAAAAAGTAGGTATATTCTCTACAACTTTATATTTCATCCACTCTCTACAATTTTACACTGATTGTATTATAAGAACATTTTCATCCATTGTAATGAAATAGCATAAGGCCCCATATTGGCCAATCAATTCAAAATACATTCATATCCGTTTATGTATTATCGTGCAAAAATACATTTGTGCAACTATAATAGTCTAAATTTACACCGTTATTGTAGTTATGCAAATGAATATTTTAGTAATTCTTTAGATTGACGGTAGTGGGTTTTGGTTGAGGAAGAGAGAGATATGATTTGAGATAATAATGAAAAATTGATGAGGAATTTTTTTTAAAATTAAATGTAGTGTAAAATGGATAATTTCTTTTGGAGTGTTTTGAAAGTGAGTATGTAAAATAGAAAAATTAGGTTTTTATGTGAAAATAAACAATAATTTTTTCAAGAGTTGATACAATTGCTCTAATGTATAGGAAACAATGACGTTTTGTGTCTTTGTCTTATGTCTTTGTTGAGAGTTGGTTAATACTAAATGATCCGTATTTGAAATTTAATAAATTTTTTTTTTTATTAGAATCCAACCTCCTAAACTCAAAATCCTGGCTTCATCCCTATTGATATCTCTTGTATTATACACCAATTACAACATATCACATTAGCAGTTGTGAAAAATATTGTCCCTAAACTTAATGATAACTATATATAACTTGGATTAACCACGTGAAATTTAGAAACAACAACAAAGAATTTTGAACTTACACAGGGAAGGCAAAAGAGCGTGAACTGCCATCTGATAGATTGGATTCGCTTGATTCTACTGATACCAGGCCACGGTCTTCAACCTCCTCACTTTGATATCTCCTTCTGAATCCATGTGTAGGCGATTCTGTATCGAAGTATATGCAATCTTCTTCCTCATCCTACCAACAACATCAACAACAACAACAATAATAAAAACAACAAATTAAATTTTCAAGTCACATTCTAAGTTCTAACATGAAAATAATGATGGTGAAGGTAGGGAATCTATGTCAAACTCTTTGTTACAACCTTCATAAAAAGACACTTTTTGTCCAATGGGAATTCAACAGAGAAAAGGCACTACTATACCTTTTGGTCAGAGATCCTAACATCTCCATCATTTGTAGGGAAAATATCATGTCCATCTCTCTTCAACTTTTCCTCATTGCTATACCTTTCTACAACTGTTTTGGCTTCGTCAACATAATTAAGCTGTTTGTCCAAAACCAAAGAAATAAACAAAGTCATCAATCACATCAATCAAAAGTATATTTTTTTTTCCTAACTTTTGTTTTCTGCTTTTCTTGTCTCAACTTTAGGACATAGACTCAGCACTGTTGCTAACCTTTCGGTTTACAGGTCTTGAATTTCTGGACGTGCAGTCAAAGGGTTTGGAAGTTTCTGGCTTTCCATCTTTGACTACATCAAATGCTCCATCCTCTCTAAAGCAGAATACTATGTATTCTTCATCTGAAAAATGTGGCCAACGTGCTTCATCAGCGCCATTTTCAACTGGAATGTTGTTGCTGGAGTCTTTAGGTTGTTGTGTGGAACTGAGTTTTGGTCGTTTCTCTTTGCTGCGTTTTTTGTGCCATGACATTTTTTTGTTATTCTGATTGACTTTACTATCGCCCTTTTTGTCGAAAGACATATTTTTCACTGGTTGAGGTGATGAAGAACGATACGTATTTGGTTCATCATCTGTGAAAGAAATATATGACAATTCAATCAAATGAAGGGAAGGAATTGTAATTAATTGCCAATATGGTCAAACATGTTATGAATGAAAGAATACTATGACAAGCTTAAAAAAAGGCTAAAAATTAATAATGGACTTCTATGGTTATAATGATTTTCACTTCTGATAGAGAAAAGATTATCACCCAGCAAGAAAGAAACTTCAAAAAAGAAAAGATATAGAGGAAGTTCTTATCGGTTACCTATAGGAAACCTGCAAGCCAAGAAACAAGAAGCCCAGTCCCTCACTCTCCATCTGACAAACCTTGGAATTGTCCATGGTGTGCACATTTTGTACCTTCTTTTATGTTATGGTTTAATTGTGGTCTTTCAAAAACAGTTTAATGATCAGAGAGAAAGAAATGAAGAGAGAAGGGAATTGGCCAATTGGGTTTATTGGAGAGGGAAATGACCATTTGAATTTGAAAAAGGGACTGCATGACCAAGGGAGTTACAGTGTTAAACCCATTATGAGTAATGAGTCAGTTATGTTCTCTATACATGGTAAAAAGGAGAGAAATTTGTGGAGTCCCAGTTGACAACTGTCCACAATTTTGTTCTTAACTGTCGAAAACATAAATTTCAATTCTTATTCATTATTAATTTTAATGAATAGTTGGGAAAATGAAAAACTCATGAATGATAACAAATAAACATTTACTTCAAATGATAATTGATAAATAAATTAGGATAAGACTGCGTTTCACCTTAATGATGAGTTTTTTGTTTTTTGTTTTCATTTTTATAGATACAACAATTAATACGGATGATGAATTAGTGACTAGTTGACTACATGGCTAAACCTGGAAATAATGAGCTCGAAGGAAGCAATAAATCTCGTAAACAATATTGCATCCAAAAAAAAAAAAAATCTCGTATACACAAATTTTTCCTAGCATTTTGCACCACTTTGAATATGGCATGTTGTGATTAATGCATACTAAAAGCGGGGTCAATGGTAAACTAATGTAAAATTGATACTCCAATCATAACTTATTACATTACCTTGTTATGAAAAAGTTAAGGCATGTTTGGTACACTGTAATGATTATTACATAAGAATAGGAATAAGTATTACAAGGAAGGGTACTGTTAACGGGTGCCGTACAGCACCTGTTAATAATTCATTTAAAGAAAGTTTTTATGGGAAATGAAAAAAAAGGAATTAATATTTTGACAGCTTTTTTCATTTCCCATAAAAGTGTTATCAAAACTTTCCTAAAATGAATTATTAACAAATGCTATCCAGCACTCGTTAACATTTCTCTACAAGGAATACATTAAGTTGGAATGTAATAAGTATTACTATTCATTAGTTTGGTGACCATTTAAGAATAGAATCCTGAATATGCATCCACAATTTAGTAGAGTATAAAAAGAAGGTGTAATTAAATCATTTTTAATTCAAATTTCCTAAAATACACTTATTTTAAGGTGTTCAAAATAGAGCTAATTATTAACAATAAGGAAAATTTATTTATTTCCTTTTGAAGATGTGGTAACTAATGATTTTTTAGGAAATTTTTTTAAAAAGTTATTACACAAGGTGAAGAAATAGATATTCAATGCTTTTGATAAGGAATAATTATTCCTTATTTTGAAGAATAGCTATTCATAAGAAATAACTATTCATTGTAATAAAAATATAACCAAACAATCGAATAGTTATGTCATAGGAATATCTATTACATTACAGTGTTTATTACTGTTTACCAAACGTGCCCTTAATGGTTCTAATATTACTAAGATTGGACATCTGAAAAAGGAAAGATGATGGTTTGGTGGCACTAACCTAAGCACTCTGATGTTTAGTGGAAAATTCTTAGGTATTTCGAGAACACGAAAAAATAGTGCTTCATTTTCTCACATTCATGATGAATCCCACCATGAATTAATGAGTGAATCTCACCATAAATTTAATAAGTGTACCCTAACATAAATGTAAAAGGAGAGAGTACAATTCTCCGTACTCTAGGAATACCTAAGAATTACTCTTAATTAGTAATCTCCTAGGAATATTATAGAGAGTATCTTATAGAGAGTATCTATATCTATACTTCTATACTACTATTTAAGAGATTTTTCCTATTTGTGATTTTAATTTTTTTAGTTCAAAAATACCCCTACACCCCTATGTTTAAGTAGAAACAAAACCAAATGACAAAACTCTTAATTAGTAATCTCTTAGGAATATTATAGAGAGTATCTATATCTATACTTCTATACTACTATTTAAGGGGTTTTTTCTATTTGGGATTTTAATTTTTTTGGTTCAAAAATACCCCTACAATCCTATGTTTAAGTAGAGACAAAACTAAAGAATAATCTAGTAAAAATACAATTCTAATTCTCACTAAAACATTGCCTAAGAAATAGGGTTACTCTCTTGTTGATTTTTAAATTGATTTATCCACTTATAAATTAGATTCTTAAAATAAAAAATAGATATATAAAATAAAAACACAAGTTTTTTTTTTTTTTTTTGCTACAAAATAAACGTGTAATATATGTTCATTTTTTGAAGTTAACCTCATGACACTCCTAGTTGCATTAGTAGTTCTAAATGCGTAATATTAATGAGAAAACATGTGAACCTCAAATTGGAATGAATGAAAAATTATGACACTATTAAAAAAAAAAAAAGCCTCATCGCACGCACGAAGCACATGTGACGAGGCTAGTGTAATATAATAGTTGTCTCATACTTAATTATGGTGGAAGGACTGGGAAATTTTAGGGTTGATTATGGCGGAGGCTACTCCTTAATTTTAGCCATAACCTTGCTTGTGGTCAAAAGGATGTTGATTTCACTATCATGGGCAAGATTGGGGGAAGGTACCTTGATAATGGCAATGGTTTCAGCCTCTAGTAATTAATTCCCGGTGGACATAGCTCGTGTAGCTAATGCCTCGCCTTCCTTTTGGGAAACGTACTCATCGCTCATTCTGTTATTGGATTATCCCCTCATTGCTCCTCAAGTTGAAAGTGTATCGAGGATAGAAAGGCAGAGCTCTCATATTCCGAATTGAGAAGATCGTTCATAAAACTGGGCTTGTCAAACCAAGCATTTGATTGACCATACAATTATATTTCTTATAAAAAAAAAATAATAATAATGTGACTATACGATTAGATGATCTTGTCCCATCAAATAATACAAATCTCTACCCCATAATAAACATGTATAACTCTCAAAATTTGTTTAAATTCATGAAGTAATATGCAATTAATATTATTAAATATATTGACTCTCAAAAAAAAAATATTATTAAATATATCAACTTAATAATAATAAATCGATTTTCATGAAGAAAAACATTCCACTCATAAACTTTTAGTATTATTTTCTCTATAGTATAAGAAACCCTTAACCCATGACTGGTCTAAATTGTTACAAATGGTCACACTGTCACATTGTAATGCAGTATTGTCACATTGTACCCAATCACTGCATCCATTTGGTACATTGAATAAGTCCTAGCAAAGCAATACCCACGAGCAAGTCTGAAAATCCCTGTGCCTCCAACAACTGGCATTTCCCTCACTTCATTCATCACTGGATTCCTGCCCACCACGCTAAAAGAGCTGCCATTATATGGTCCACTGATGAACCCATATGTCAGTGTCATGAGAAGGCTGAACTCGTTGTGCTGTGAGGCCATGGCATAGATCCCTTGAGCACGTCCAATCACTGTTGAATTTGGGTTGGGTGTGACTGTTAATGGGTTATCCATGACTGAAACAGACCCAAACATGGCTGCAATTGGGTCTGAACCAGTGTAGTTGGACAACCGGCGAGCAACTTGGACTGCAGTTGGGTTTGGGCCACCAACTATGTCATGCATGTAGAATTGGATATGGGTTTTTTTGGGTTTCAAGGCCTCTGTGTCTGTGGTGCATGAAGCAACAAGAACAGCAATGAGAACCACAAGTTTGCTAGGTACAACCATGGTTAATACACTCAAGAGAAAATTGTTTTAGATGTAAGTTTAGGGAAGAAAGGTATATTCATGTATATAGCGGGGAACTGGATTCCGGGTTGACCAGGATTTGCAACATTTTCCAAGTTGTGGAAACGTCTTTTCTATATAGAATAGTGCCATTGACTTTAGGCTTTATGCCCATGCATGTTGAATTGAAATGGCCATTTGTCAAGTTTGCCGTGGTTCAGTGCCCATTTTGTTGAAGATTAAACCCAAATCAGGGGCAGGTGGATTTAGATGGCTGTATGTTTTTCCTAGTTTTCTAGTTTCTTCATTGGATCGAAGCTTCTCTCCTTCCTTTACTTCCTTATGATTCAAGCCCATGAAGCACGGTAAAGAATAGGACGATTTCAAAGTCATACAACCCACCTAATCTGCTTGAAGTCTACGTAGATTAATTTGAATTAATGAGTGTATCATTATTGGGACAATTCAAAGCCTGGAGTTGGAACTTGAAAGAGGGGGCAAACCCCCCACCACACAAAAGTTACAGAGAAAACTCAAAACTTTCAATTGTTCTTGATTGTTCTATTCTCTGTATTTTTTTATTAAACAAAATTTAGAAGCTGCTAAAAAGCACTCTTGGTACATTATATTACAAACAATCCATATCCAATGAAATTTAGGAGCTTGAGAGTAATATAGGATTTTGTGTTGTACAAGAGCGTTTTAGCTCAGTTATATCGATTAGATAGGTTGGAGTTTACCTCATTCACTTATTATAATTTAAAAAGAAAAAAAAAATTGTATTTTGTGTTTTGACGGATGTGTACTGATTCTCATGTCCTTTCAACCTTAAGCAATAATTATGAATATATAAAAGTGACTAGTCTCTTAATGAGAAATTATAGACCATTCACATTTGGGCGGCCTAAAAGAGCTCCAATGGGATAAAAAAATCTTTTGAAAAATTTTCAACCCATTTGACAATTTTGTTAAAAGATTATTTATTTTCATAAAATTGAAATATGAAATTAAGAGCCGGAATCATTCATGAAATTAAGAGTTGGAATCTTTTATTTTAGGTCTAAAACAACGACATTTAGTATTATATTGTGAGAGACCGGAAAATTGGGGTGTTCTAAAAAAAAAATAGATTTTTGTAGTGCTTTTTATGGCATATCTCTTTTTGGGTAAGTGGTGTAGAGTCGCTTCTTATTTTTTATACAAAAAAAGAAAAGAAAAAATAAATATTAAAACTACATGACTGAATTGTTCCTTTATCATTGATTGAATGAAAAGAATACATATTTAAAAAAAAAAAATTGAAAATTACATGGCTTTCGGTCCTAGTTACAATCTTTCCAAAATAAAAAGTAAAGATAAGACCTAGGTCTACCTATCTAAAGACACTAAATTCAGAGGTTAGGTTACGGAATGAGAAGGTGTTAGGCACCCATTCCTCCCAGACAGAGTTTAGTCTTCTAGACTCTCATGACCTATGCTATGAATGACATGTTGCACATATGAACAAAACCAAATTACATAGGTTTATTTATGAATGCATCCTCTTCTTTGTTAAAAATTCAAATCTGTTGTTGTGAATAAAAACAATTGAATTTGGTTTATAAAAATCAAATCTGTTTTTAAGAACTAAAAAAAATAAAATGGTTTTGATTCATAAAAGATCAGATCTGCTTTTAAGAACTTAAGAAAAATGGTTTTTGATTTAAAAATATCAAATCTGTTTTTATATGTGTAAAGAAAATATGAAAAAGATTTTTTTTTTATGAAGAGGATTTCATTCAAAAAACAAATTTATGCTACACAGATTAAATAAAACAAACACAACAATTTATGATCTTTTTCTTTATTTCAAAATTTTCCATGTTAAAAAAATCAAATCTGTATCTAAGAAAAATTCAGATCGACATCTAATGAAGATGTAGATCTATTTTTATTTTAAGAAAAATTCAGATCTACATCTAATGAAAATGCAGATCCATTTTTATTTAAAGAAAAATTCAGATCTACATCTAATGAAGATGTAGATCCGTTTTTATTTGAAGAAAAATTAATTGATTACATGCAGATCTTTGAAATTAAGAAAGAGATCATACCAATTATAAAAGATTCAGGAACATGCTTTCAATAAAACAATAATTAATAATTCATGTTATGGATAAAAAAAAATTAAAAAAAAAACATACATGCATCATCACAAAAGAGAAGCATAACAAAAAAGAGTTAAGAGACAACCTCTTGCATGGAGTGCTGTTCTTCTTGAAAGGATATTTTAGGATTCAAAAAAATTTATGCAATTATCTTTGAAACCTAAAAACCCTAGTTTAAGATAGAATACCAGAGAGGGAGATTAGAAATGTGAGAGTATGAAATGGTGTCTCTCCTAGAGTGTAAAAGAATCTCTTGAATTATGAGACCCAGTCTCTATTTATAGAGGCTAGAAAACTCTAAAAAATAGGCTTGGACGAATCGGGACTCATCCTTCTGCGAAGGTCGAAAAGGGTGTGCCTTATCGACACCCGAAGGAAATTGGGCCAAAGCCCAAAAGAGGGCCATTCGGCACTCCAAAAGTGCCAAATGGTACTTTTGGGCACCGAATGCACTTTCGTGTTCGGGTGCTTTTTGGACTTCCTTTTTAGGTTTTCTTGAGTTAGTCCTTGCACTTAGATGCGTTTTCACTTGTATTCTAAGATTTTTATCTCTTTTCTAGATAATTCAGGCTTTTTCAGGAATAATTATCTTGTAGATAAATACCCTATAATAAATCTTGATAAAGTTCAAATTTTCCACAATTTTGTTGTTATCCAATCATCCCTTTTATTCCTATGCAAGCAATCCTATTTAAAACACTAATTATCAATCAATCACAAAATTATTTAATTAATTTTAATTGTTTAACCAATCAGAATTAATTTAAAAAAGTTTTTTGAGTGATTGTGACTAGGCCTTTTGAAAAGGCTACCTACGTACCTCTTTCATTGAAGATCAGGTTCAAACGTAGTTCGAAAAAAAAGTTTTGAAAACTGAAGTTTCGAAAAATCTTCTTTTTTGAAATGAAGTTTTGAAATGAGTCTCTTTTTTTCCTTTTTTTTTTTTTTTTTTCTGAAAAGAAATCAATTTAATTAGAATGAGATTTTTTGAAATTTTATCTTTTTCAAATGAATAAAAGGTGATCCTTTGAATAGCCTCTTTGACCAATCATAATGCTCAATTGTTAGCTCGATCTCATTAGTTAGAAAGGATTTGAAATCATTAAAAACTTGTAATCAAATTTTCTTCTTCATTCTGAAAATTTTATAGATTAAATCTTCAAAGACAATCAAAGGAATGAAATGCTTGGGAATCACACATATTGGGAATAAGCAAGAAAGGGAAAAATCCTGAGTTTGAAGATTTGAAAGTTTTTGAGAATTTGGAAATTTGTTCTCTTGAGAGTTATTTTCTATTGGAAGCAAACAAAGTGAGTGTTTGGAGCTTAGAAAAAATTTTCTGTCACTTGAGAATTTGTGAAATTTGTCTTTTAAAGATATCAGCCAGTGAGACTTGATAATCTTGAGCAATTTTCCTTCTTAATCCAAGAGAAAATATCATCAGAGTTAAATGGGTGCTTTCAATCAGCAGGACTTTAAGGAGGACTTTAAGGAGGGCTTTATTCAAAGGTTGTAATGTAGGCCGGGTTCAGGTTATTGAAAAGAAGGATATAAAAGGCTCAAAAACTTTTATGATGTTTCCCCACTTATGTAATACTTTAAATTCAAGCATTGGAAGATTTTTCCACATCTTCTATCATTGACTCTTGTGCTAAAATCCTTGTCATGTTTATCATCTTTACATTGGTCTTCATTGATTCCTTTCATTTGATCTTGATTTTATAGCTTGACAACTTCCTCTTTTTGGTCTTCTTAGCATCTTATCTTGTGATCAGATCACTCACTTTCACTTTTGTTTGTCTCATTTTTTTGAAAGATTTGTTTTTTTTTTGCTCCAATTTTTGCCTAAACTGCCCTTTTGGGTTTTCAACTTAGCAGGCTCTCTCTTTTTTCTTTTTCTTTTTTTTTTCTTTATTTTTTTTTTGCCCTAATTTTGCCTAGACCACCCTTTCGGATTTTCAGCCTAGCGAGCTTTTCCTTTTTTTTTTTTTTCTTTGAATCTTTTTTTTGGAATTTTATTGGCTTTCACTCAACTGCATTTTTTCTTTCAATTTGACAGACTTCCATCTTTCCTGGATGAATTTGTATTTCTCCTAGATGCCCTTTTATCTTTTCTAATGCACTTTCATTTTTCTTGACTTGACTGAACGCACTTTTTTTTTTTTGATGAAATGTGTCTTATTTTTTCTTTTCCTCATCTTCCTCAGTTTGATTAGATTTTGCTCTTGATGAGTCTTCATTTTTGCTTATCCTTTTCAACTTGAAAGATCTTTCATGAAATCTCATATCTCTTGTGTCTTTTGATGAATCAGTATTCTCTCACAACTTGATGAAAATTCTTGCATTCACTTTTCTCTCTGTCTTTTTTTTTTTTTTTTTTTTTGGTTGAAGTCTTTTCTAGCTTGATGGCCTTCTCTTTTTTCTCACAGTTTAATGCTTTCTCAAAATCTTATCTCTCCTTGATGGATTTCCTTTCTACCTAGCTTTAATGAACTCTCTTTTCTGAACTTGATGAATCTTCCTCTTTTGAACTTGTCATATTGTCTTCACTAAGGATCTTGCCAAGTGGTGCTAAATCCACAAGGTCAACACTTTCTCATCTTGAGATTTAAGCATGCAAACTTAATTTACCCACCCATGGTTTAAGTTTTTTGTGGGTTCATTGTAAAACATGCTAATTGTATAGAGGCTCAAATTGGCTAGCAATGGATAATTATAGTAATAGGTGTCAAGGAATAATGTGGGTTACCAAAGGTGGCCTCCTATCCCTAGTGATGCTTACTTGTTAGCACAGTGTCTTAAGCTCTTTTAATAAGTTATTCTTGAAATAAGAGTTCAAATGCTCCAATGATATGACAAAATCTTGAGAGATTCGGATTGAGTGTATGTGGCTTGAGAAATTTGGATGAATGGATATATTTCTTTGATTGCCTTTTAGGAAATTTTCTTATCATATTTTGAATGTTTAGCAAAAGTCCTTACATGGATTGAATGAAGTCAAATCCCTCTTTGGAATAAATTGATTGATAGAGCAATTAATCATCATGATTTGGAAGAAGCTTTGTCAAATGGATCTTCTTGTGTTCTTTTGAAAAGAAGGCTTTTGAAAAAAAATTGGAGTCTTTGAAGGAACAAGAGAAAGATTTTTAGAAAAAGGTTACTAAGAAGGCCCAATGCCCCTAGTACAAAGGATTTTTTTTTTTGTGCAAATTTTTAATTTTTTTTTTGTTTTTTTATTATATATATTTTTTTATGTACATATGAACAACATGATGAATCAAATGCATCAAACACAACCTGGACTTTATTGAGCAAATAACCAACTAGAAAGCAAATCCTAAATAAACAATAAAAACAAAGAACCAAAATGAAATTGCAACAAAGTTAAGATGATTGGCTGATGATGATGGAGCAATGACTTGTTTGTCAATCAGATTTTCAATGACATGTTGCAGATTGATACATTTGTCTTTCTGATGGCCAGGTTCTTGATGATATTTGCAGAACTCATGTGGCTTGTAACCTTTAGGCAGTGGGCTTGGAGGAGGTCGAGGTTCAGCCAAGATGCCTCTTAAGTTTGAGCTTTTCGAACAATTGGCTCATAAGCATGTGTTCATTGAACTTTCTTCGAGGCCTAGAATTAACAGTGGATGATGTTTGGGGAGCTGCAATATTGATAGCATTGACCCTTCTTTCTGGACTTGTTATTTTCTTCGGGACAAGATCTACTCCCTTGATTATGCCATTGTTGATATCATCTTCCACTTGAGTACCAGCTATTATCAAAGCTTTGAAGTGAGGGAAGTATTGGGCAAAAAGGTGCTCATGCTAAATGGGTAACAGATTCTTAACCACCATTTGGATTTGCTCTTCTTCACTTGGCCTGTTCATCATTTGGGATGCCTTGGCTCTCCATTTGGTTATGAATGTAGAAAATGACTCCTTCGGTTCTTGTTTTGTGGTCTCGAGGTCTCTCCTTGTTATGTCCACTTCTATATTGTACTTATATTGCTTGTGAAACTCACGGCAAATGTCCTTCCAACTCCTTGCTCTAGCATCATCCAGGTTAAGGAACCACTTAAGAGTGGCTTCGGTCAGAGTGTTTTGGAACATTTGAGCAAGTACTTCTTCGATCGCGCCTAGGGGCTGTGTAGCCCTCATATACATCTTTAGATGGGACTTTGGGCAACCGGTCCCGTCAAACTTGTCCAAGGTTGGCATCTTGAACTTGGGAGGTAGTCTCACATTAGGGAAAAGTGAGAGGGAATCGTAGTCCATAAAGTCCTCCATTTTACGAGCCCTTCTAATCATCTCCTCCATTTTGTTCATTCTTTCGTTGATCTTCTTCTCATTCTTTATGGCTGGTGGATTATGATCAGTCTTGTCTTCCTCTTGATTACTCTTTAAGTTCTAAAACTGTTACACCATACGGTTCATGTCTTCCCTCAGCTGTATTTGAATAGCTACCATGGTGTTGAGTAGCTCTTGAGTGTTCATGGGTTCCTCGGTGTTTGGGTGTTCTCCCTCTTCTGCCATGGTGGTGGGATTTTTGGTCTTCTTGTGGCTTGAACTGTCTTGTAGGTCGAATATGGGATTGTGATGTTGCAGTAGTGGAGTATCTTCTATGCTTATGGGCTTCAGGACCATAATGGGAGTGTTGGGCTTGGAATTGGAACTACTAGCTTGAGTGTCAACCTAGGGTTCTATCTGCAGCGTTCCTTCGGATCATGACCAAATTCTTCCCTCTCTCTCTCTCTAGAATAGGCTTTCTTGGGTCAATTAAAGCTAGATCATCACCTATATCAACCAACCAAGCAAAACAAACACACACAATATGCAGTGCAATTTTAACAGGGACCGACCTAAGAGTAGGTTTTAAGTCATTAAGTTGTAGGGTGGATTTGTTGTTTCATTGTTTCCCATAGCTAGGACGTTGCACCTCCCAACTTGTAATGTAATGAACATTGCGTTGGTCCAAACGGCATGATTTTTCCTTTATAGCCAACATGAAATGATCTAGTGACTTTAGGCTATGAGTTGGTGAGTTCACCACTGGGTACCCAAATCTAATGAAGTTTGGTGATCCATAGTTACTCCCACCACAAGTTGTTGGAAGGGGTGCATAAATTGTTTGGATGGCACACAATATGACAGTTAAGGAAAGCTTTTAACAAACAATACAAACAACAATATATTATACAACAAAGTATCATACAACATCTCAACAAACATAAATAAACAAACAAACAACAATATCATGCAAGACCATGCAAAACTAGGGTACATATTTGGTTACTTAAGTCTAACACGAAGCTTAGCCCTCGACATCTCCAGCGGAGTCGCCACTGTGAGAGATCGAAAAATTGGGGTGCTCTCCAAAAAGAGAGATTTTTGTAGTACTTTTTAGGGCACTTCTCTTTTTGGGTAAGTAATGTAGAGTCACTACTTATTTTTTATACAAAAAAAAGAAAAAGAAAAACTAAATATTAAAACTACAGGACTGAATTGTTCCTTTATCATTGATTGAATGAAAAGAATACATATTTGAAAAAAAAAATGAAAATTACATGGCTTTGGGTCCTAGTTACAACTTATCAAAGAGACATGGCTTTTTGTCCTAGTTACAATCTACCCAAAATAAAAAGCAAAGATAAGACCTAGGTCTACCTATTCAAAGACACTAAATTCAGAGGCTAGGTTACGAAATTGGAAGATGTTAGGTACCCATTCCGCCAAGAGAGAGTCTGGTCTTCTAGACTCTCATGACCTATGTACCCCTTTTATGCATGCTATGAATGACATGTTGCACATATGAACAAAACTAAATCACATAAGTTTATTTATGAATGCATCATCTTCTTTGTTAAAAATTTAGATCTGTTGTTGTGAATAAAAACAATTGAATTTGGTTTATAAAAATCAAATCTGTTTTTAAGAACTAAAAAAAAAAATGGTTTTGATTCATAAAAGATTAGATCTGTTTTTAAGAACTTAAGAAAAATGGTTTTTGATTTAAAAAAATCAGAACTGTTTTTATATGTGTAAAGAAAATATGAAAAAGATTTTTTTTTTTTTTTTTTTATGAAAAGGATTTCATTTAAGAAACAAATTTATGCTACATGGATTAAATAAAACCAACACGACAAACATAACCATTCATGACCTTTTTCTTTATTTCAAAATATGTTATGTTAAAAAAATCAAATCTGTATCTAAGGAAGATACAAATCAGTTTTTATTTGAAGAAAAATTCAAATCTGCATCTAAGGAAGATGCAAATCCGTTTTTGTTTTAAGAAAAATTCAGATTTACATCTAATGAAGATGTAGATTCGTTTTTATTTGAAGAAAAATTCAGATCTACATCTAATGAAGATGTAGATCCGTTTTTATTTGAAGAAAAAGTAATTGATTACATGCAGATCTTTGAAATTAAGAAAGAGATCATAATAATTATAAAAGATTCAAAAACATGCTTTCAATAAAACAATAATTAACAATTCATGTTATGGATATAAAAAAAAAAAAAACATACATGCATCATCACAAAAGAGAAGCATAAGGAAAAAGGGTTAATAGAAAACCTCTTGCGTGGAACGCTCTTCTTCTTGAGAGGATGTTTTAGGGTTCAAAAAAATTTATGCAATTATCTTTGAAGCCTAAAAACCCTAGTTTAAGAGAGAATATCAGAGAAGGAGATTAGAAATATGAGAGTGTGAAAAGGTGTCTCTCCAAGAGCGTAAAAGAATCTCTTGAATTATAAGATCCAGTCTCTATTTATAGAGGCTAGAAAACTCTAAAAAATAGGCTCGGACAATTAAAATGTGAATCAGGACGCATCCTTTTACAAATGGGTTGAAAAGGGTGTGCCTTATTGGCACACGAAGGAAACTGGGCCAAAGCCCAAAAGAGGGCCATTCGGCACTTCAAAAGTGCCGAATGGTACTCTTGGGCACCGAACACACTTTCATGTTTGAGTGCATTTTGGACTTCCTTTTTAGGTTTTCTCGAGCCGGTCCTTGCACTAAGACGCGTTTTCACCCGTATTCTAAGATTTTTATCTCTTTTCTAAATAATTCAAGCTTTTTTCAGGAATAATTATCTTGTAGATAAATACCCTAAAATCTTGATAAAGTTCAGATTATCCACAATTTTATTGTTATCCAATCATCCCTTTTATTCCTATGCAAGCAATCTTATTTATAATACTAATTATCAACCAAGCACAAAATTATTTAATTAATTTTAATTGTTTAGCCAATCAGAATTAATTTAAATTAATCATGCGTGGTCGACTCTACCTAGACACAATGCATGCTAATCGTGTAAACTTGATCATGCTATATCTTTCAATCTGATGGTCCGATTTGGAAACTGGACACACCATTACGACCGTTAGAACCTTAAGATCATTTTTATAATATGCAATGAATAAATTAATGTATGTAATGCAAGAACAAATCGATGCATGTAATGCAAGAACAAATTGATGCATGTAATGCAATCATGATTTTTGGGGTACACGGATGGTCATTCTAGTCATCTTCCTTGATTAAATCATGGATGCAAAATCGAGTGTCTACATATATATATATATTAAGAAACAAAGCTAAACTTGAAACAACATTATTTAGATTATATAATTTTTTCCTTTTTTTCTCTCTGCCACATGTTTGAATCTCTCTTATCTCAACCTCATAAATTTTTCAATAACACTAAATGCTCTCAGTTTCTCTCTCACATCACTTCAACAAACCAACATACTTTCTCTCTTTCTCTCTCTCTCTCTCTCTCTCCACCTTTGCCTCCACCACTTGAAGCCACTATTCTCCATTGCTACCATGTAGCCCTTTCTTCTCTTTGTTCTCTATTGGTCAAAGCCACTAACCTACCAAATTGAGCTGGTATGGTGCATTGCACCTTGTGTAGATCGATGCCCACCCTTCCATAAGTGAGGTTTTGTGGGTGGAAACATTGCTAATGTTGCAGTTGTGGTGTCAAATTGTTTAGATGGGGAGAGGGGGGGGGGGGGTTAGGTTAAGGCCTTCAATGATTTTCTAGAGAAATACACAAATTATAGATGAAATGAGCTTAAAAGATGGTTCAATGTTGTTTGTGCGGGGAGAAACTAAGATAGATGCGGGCACCAAGTGCCATATTACAAAACAAGTATGGGTGTTTCTGAAGCTATTCACAATGTAAGCGGTTGGTTTTAATTTGGGGGGGTGGGGGGGGGAGGGTTGCATCACACCGACAAGGGCGGTTTCCCCTTATGCCTAATTGCATCTCACTTATGGAAGGGTGGGCACCGATCTACACAAGGTGCATTGCACCATAACAGTTCGATTTGGTAGGTTAATGGTGGAGAGTGACAACTGTGTCTTGTTAATGGTTAGGAGCATCAGTGGGGGAGGAGAGATTCGGCTTAAGTGCATTGATGGTCATGTTATTGGTGTCATGTTCATGGAAAAAATGTTAATGACGATGGTGTCCTAGCAATGGTGGAGAGTGAGAAAGAGAGATCCTACCATTATTGCGGCCACACTACCACTCCTGACCATCAATGCACTTAAGTTGAATCTCTCCTCCCCCACTAATGCTCCTAACCATTAACATGACACCATTGTCGCTCTCCACCATTGCTAGGACACCATCGTCATTCATCACCAATCACCATAGATGGGCACAAGCCAAACCAAATAAGAGAGAGAGGGAGAGAGGGAGAGAGGATAAAGTTATTAGATAGTGAGGCAATATTGCTAATAATAAGACTATTGGCCTTTTATAGTTTGATATTTTTTTTCCTCTTAACATTTTAAAATTTTCATTTTGGCCATTCCTCTCATCTTGGTCAATAGTCTGATTATGAATTGCTAGATGAATACTAAATAATTAAAACAAGCCACCCATTCCCTCATAAAAAAAAAAAAAAAAAAGCCACCCATATAATATTAGGTGTTGCCGTAAGCCACATCACCCACATCCTCAGACAAATAAATCCATAAGCACATAATGACATAATTTGGGATTACTACATTTTCCAACCACAAAAATACCTAAGGGTGTGATGAAAAAATTATTTCATCCAAAACACATAACACTCATCACAACCCTATGTATTTTTGTGATTGAAAAAAGTAGTAATCCTAAATTATAATAAATACAAATTATTAACCTTTACCTATATATATATATATATATATATATATAAGAGCCTCTGAGCATGCGCGTGCTTAGAGACTATTATTTATTAAAAAAAAAAAAAACAAATGGGGAAGTTAGTATTTTGCACAAAGGAAAAGGAACCAAACTGAGGTTAGTAAGTTATTATTATTATTATTATTATTATTTGTACAGAGGAAATATATTCATTAAAAGGAAAAATACAACACAGAGAATGAAAACCATAAACAAAGGCTCTAGGAAAAAAAAAAGAACTTAAAAAAACCATAGACAAAACCATAATACATGGATTAGAAAACGTACATACATTTTTGAAAGAATATACTCATACGTTACAAAGGTTTTTAATTTCACATTAGTTGACGTCACCATCACTGCCTTAGTTGTTCCAAAGTGATTGGGATAGAACCAATCATGATCTGAATGGGGAGAAGCCTTGGGGCCATGCCCATAGTATTAGGGTCATTCACATTTGAACCCTCAGTTTGAGATTTTTTTAACTTTCGCATTTTTCCTTGCCCACCTCTAGCTTCCTTGAAGCCTTTGAAGTTGACGAAACTTGACCGTTGGTCATGTGTTCATCATTTGGTACCTTAAGTTTGACGGAAGGGTAGTCAAGGGTGAATATCATGCAACAACCATTTGCTCCTCGTTCAATTGCAAGAAGTTTATGGAAGTAGACAGTCACTTGTGGAATCATTGTAAAACCTATTTACAACACAAAAATTGATGTATAAGAAACATAGTTGGAGATGAAAAGGAGAATGGGTCCCACCGAGCGTGCCAAAAGTTATGTTAACGAAAATTGTTAACTCATGTTTAACAAAAATTGTTAAATTATGTTTAACAAAAATCATTAAATTATGTATACTAAAACTGTCAAATTATGATTAACAAAAAATTTTACATTATGTTTAACAAAGATTGTCAAAGTATGTGTAACAAAAATTATGCACGTGCTTAGAGACACTTCTATTTTTTGGGAAAAAGTTAATAATTTGTATCAATTATAATTGGGATTACTATATTTTCCAATCACACAAATACCTGGGAGTGTGATGAAAAAATTATTTCATCCAAAACACATAACATTCATCAATCCCCTAGGTATTTTTGTGATTGAAAAAAAGTGGTAATCCCAAATTACAATAGATGCAAATTACTAACCTTTACCAAAAAAATAGAAGAACTACGTACATGCTCAAATGCTAGTATTTATAAATTAAAAAAAAAAAAAACAAATGTGGAGGTTAGTATTTTGCACAGAGGAAAAGGCACCAAACTGAGGTTAGTTTTTTTGTTTTGTTTTTTTTTTTTTTGTACAAAGGAAATATATTCATTAAAAGGAAAAATACAGCACAGAGAATGAAGACCATAAACAGAGGCTCCAAAAAAAAAATAAATAAAAAAAAACCATATACAAAACCATAATACATGGATTAGATAACATACATACCTTTTTGAAAGAATATATTCAAGCCTTACATGCCTACTAACTTCATCTATGTTGACGTCACCATCACCGACTCAGTTGTTCCCTAAGTGATTGGGATAGAGCCAATCATGATCTGAATGGGGAGAAGCCTTAGGGCCATACCCATAGTATTAGGGTCATTCACATTTGAACCATCAATTTGAGATTTTTTAGTTTTAGGAATTTTCCTTACCCTCCTCTTCCTTGAAGCCTTTGAAATTGACGAAACTTGGATGTTGGTCATATGTTCATCATTTGGTACCTCAAAATTGACGGAAGAGCAATCAAAGGTGAATGTCATGTGACAACCACTTGTTCCTTGTGCAGTTGCAGGAAGTTTGTGGAAGTAAACAGTCACTTGTGGAGCCATTGAAAAACCTATTTACAACACAATAATTGATGTAAAGAAACATAGTTGGAGATGGAAAGGAGAATGGATCCCACTGGGCATGCCAAAAATTATGTTGACGAAAAATTTTTAACTCATGTTTATCAAAAATCGTTAAATTATGTTTAACAAAATTGTTAAATTATGTTTAACAAACATTGTTACATTATGTTTATCAAAGATTGTCAAATTATGTGTAATGAAAATTGTTAAATATTGTTTAACAAAAAATGTTATTTAATAAAGTTCATCAAACATAATTTCACCCAGGCAAAACTTAGGTATAGTACCTTATATGCAGTTTGTTGGGTACTCCTTTTAAAATCTAGCCACGTATTCAACTTATCCAACTCAGCAAACACGGCGTTACACCCATGTTTAATGTTGACAACAAAATAAAATCCACCAAATTCGTTGACAGGATTACCCAAGAAAATACGGGCCACCTTAACCTGGCGTTGTTGTCGACATTGGCATCCGGTGAGGAACTTGTTGAACACGAACCTTAACAAAATAAATGGCCACCATAATCCACAGTTCCAGACTCGCCACTCCCAACCCAAGGGCATATTTAGTAAATAGTGTTTCCCATGGCCATCAATTCAAATTCGAATGGTTTGCAAACTAACCAATGCTATAGATATTAGATAAAACAAAATAGCCAAACAGATCAAGCACTGGGATTATTGTCTTCTTCAAGATTTTTACTCCCTGCTACTAGTTTTTATTTTATTTTTGTTTGTGTTAAAATATCTATATATAAATAATATAAATAAATAAATAACTCCTAAAAAAATTGAGTTTCTTTGGTGCTACAGTGGTCACTCTAAAATCTGCGTCGTTCTTTTCTACAAAAACTCACTTGGAATTCCAAATCTTAGGGCTTTATTAGATCTAGTTTGGAGAGAGACACTAATGGTGCTGATGTGTTGATGTGAGGCAGTAGGTTCATTTTGTATCAGTGTCTAATGGTTCCTCAACCACGTGAAGCAGATCTGTGGAAGGCTGCCTTGTGGCGATTCAATTCTACTGAGCCAGAGAGGCTGGGTTCTGGGTTTTTCTTGTGGGTTTTCTAACACAACTAAAGGGAAAAAATAGTAAAAATAGAAAAATAAAGAGATGTTAATGCCGTCAGTTTATTTAAATAGACACGTGGCTAAATTTTAAAAGGGGTACCTAAGGAACTGCATCCAAGGTATTGTATCTAAATTTTGCCCATTTCACCCATAGGCCTTGGCATATAGGTTTTATTGACGTGAGTAATGTCCATTCAAGATAATGTATCTTTTAATTACTGATGATGCACGACAAAATCAGTAGGCTGGATGCTTCGGATTTCAACGGCGGCGATGATAAATCTAACTGAAAACCTGGGGAGATGAACAAAACAGTCAGAGGCGACCGGGGTGGACCGGCCAGAAACCCTCCGATGGTAAAGTCAGTGTCTTCTCTAAACTTTGGAAGTCCCAAATACTTGGAAAAAATATTTCGTACCTTTTTGTTTGTCGATTGTTCTTCTTATATAACGCAGGCCAGGAACGGTTTACCAATGTAGTAACTGCTCTTATATTGGAGGATGTCGGAAGGTTCGGAAGTAACCTTCATAACTGTTATAGAGGTTATTCTATTAGGCCGTACATTTCGCAACACGGTCATAGGAGGTGGTTTCGTGGCAATGTCCTTGGTTTTGCATATGTTCTAAGTGCATAAGCCTCGTCTAGGGATGGTATGCAGTGATGATGTCTGTAGTCAATGTGGGCCGTTCAAGGGTCTTCCTGGACGGACGACCCTGACATGGACGAGCTTCCTGTGTCAAGGTGTCAAGCATTTTATTTGGACGACCCCCACGGACGAGTATGGAGTAGATAATTTTTAGGACACCATCAGTTGCCCCCTGTCCGTGGGTCGTCTAGGAAAATGTAGTGTGGTGTCGTTCCTTGGACGCTTGTGTTTATATCCATGTCCAAACTTGCCACGTGTCACGGTTTTGGTAGTGAAGATTCACGTCGACTCATTTTTCGAGGAGTGTGCCACGTGTCAGCATATGATTGGTTGTGACGTTTCAGGTACTAAAGTCTTCGCCTATAAATAGTGCAATTCCTGAGCTACCCTCTAATTTCTGAAAATTTTCTTCCCTGACACTCCTCGTCTTAGCGCCTCGTCTAGAAGTTTTCCGCGTCCATAGCCATCTAGATCCAGGTATTCTCCTTACCCTCGTCCTTAGGTTTCAACTTTCCAAAAAATGTCTGAAATTGTCCTCTCCTCGTCTAGTAATAGTACTGAGAAAGCCATAGACGAATTTCATGAACCCAGTAGCTTTAGTGGGTCAAGTGATAGTAGTAGTGGTAGTCATAGTAGTAGTGGAGGGAATACCTCAGACGAGTACACATCCGGGGTCCCTGGGGTTCCTCTAGAGGTTCTCCAGGAAGAGTTTAGGACGAGAGCTGAGTCTGGGTCGAGGGTCGACACCAGTGCCCCCTCATCATCAGCTCAGGACGACGAGGAGATCGTCTATAGCTGTGCTTTGAATATCCCATCTAGGACAGATGATAAAAGGTTGGAATCCTTGAAAGCTTGGTACCAAATTCCTGAAAACTTAAACCCTAGGTTGCCCGTCCGTGGGGAGTGGTGCTGCCAACCCCACTTTGGAGTTGGTATCTATGAGGCTTACCTCTTGGGGGGTTTGAGGTTGCCTCTTAATGCCTTCTCTAGGGAGTTGCTTTCTAGGTTAGGCTTAGCCATCTGTCAATTTAACCCCAATGCATGGAGACTGATAGTCTCCATGCAAGTCTTATGGAGGGAAGTCTTTGGGGGGGATCGTCCTCTTACTGTGGACGAGTTCCTCTATTGCTACAAGCCTTCTGAGATCAATCAATCCCCTGGCTTCCATCAATTCACAGCTAGAGGGGCAGATTGCAGGTTAATCCAATCCTTGGTTACCTCAGACAGGAACTGGAAGACGGAGTTTTTCTTCGTCTCTAGCCCCTGGGCTGGGAGGCCAAGTGAAGTTGATAGGGATCTACTTGGTCCCTATACAGGAGAACTAGGCAACCTTCGTCCTGAAGGTATGAGGTCGTCTGTCCTAAGATGTTATGTATGTTTAACATGTTTGTTCTCGTCTAACATTTTCTTTTCTCTTTCAGGTTTTAGACGACCTCATTTGAGCAAGTTCTACATTGAACGAGTTCAAAAGGCTCGTCTTTACGCTGACAGGACGTTCTATTTTCTGCTAAGCTTACGACGCCTTGCAGCTTGGGGTCTAGGTCCAGAGCCGTTTGTTGAAGCCATTGCTCACGAACGTACTGTCCGTAGACGTAAGTGTTTATTTTTGTACTCTTTTTAATCCTCGTCCTTACTTTGCTTATTCATTATCTTTATCCATGTTTGTAGGACTGGCTACCATGAACCAAAATAAAGGCAAGGAAGTGGTGGACGAGGTGGCTGGGCAAGGGGTTCAATCCCAACCTCGTCCATCAGCTGGCGAAAAACAAAAGGCTTTGTCCAAGGCGATCGATTTGGGAAAACTTCCAAGTCGACGCAAAGAGAAAAGGGTCAAGCATGGACCGTCCAAAACTGGGGTCGTCCAATCCGGCTCTGCGCCTCCTGTCCAACAGACTCCCGCCCATGTCCATGACATCGACGACGAGTTCGTTGATCCGTCGTCCAGGCACGCGCCGTCCACAATTCAAATGCCTGTCTCACCCCAACCCTCCAGCCAAGTTCCTCTGACCCTTCTTGAAGACGAGGACCTTGCTTGGGGGAGGTTTGAAAGGGTGGTGACTGACCAGGACGTGGCGGCGTGCTACAACATGTCCTTGAAGGACTTTGAGCACTCTGGTGTTCATGATCTTTTCAAAGTAATATTTTTCTTCGTCCTTGTCTTTTCTTGTCTTAACAATACTTTTCCTTATCTGAAAAGCTTAAATTTTATGTAGGCAATGTCCAAGTTTATTGCTGCATCTAGACAGGCAACAGAACTGGACAAGACGAGGATTTTGCTGGAGAGGAGGGTGCAAGAAGTTAAGGACGAAAGCAAAAGATGGGCTGGAGTGGCAGGCAAGGCCAAGGACGAGCTGAAGGAGCTGCAAAACCACGTCGAAGAGCTAAAGATGGACATTATTGAGAAGGACACTCGTCTTGATCATCTTCAGAAGAAGAATGACGAGTTGAGTGCCCTTCTTAAAGAGGCTAAGAGAGACGCGGTTGCAGAGTTCATGGCGTCCAAAGAGTACACTGATTCTTTGGACACCAACTATGCAACCGGGTTTGAAGACTTTAGGATGGACGTCATGGAGCAGTTTCCCAACCTCGACTTCAGCTCTATAAAGCTCAACCTTGGTGGCGCTGCTTCAAGCTCTCTTCTCCAGACGAGCTCTGAGGACGTTAACATTGAGGACGACGCCACTACTCAGCCAGCCCAAGACGACCCTAGTGCTGACCCTCCCCAATGAAGACTTAACTTTTCTCTGTATTTTATTTTATTTTTTATTTGAGCCATTGTTTAAGACTTTTATATGTAATGCAAGTACACTTTCCCCGTCCAAAGTTTTAGGACGGTGTTTTAAACAATGTTGAGGGTTTTTGGACGGTGGTTGTCCACCCTTTATGGCTAATGAATGCATCTTTGCTTATTTTTCAGTCATTGTATGGACTAATTTAATTCACATTTCAATAAACTTTAATTCTTGACTCGTCCTTCATGGGGACTTATGGTATGGACGAGCCTAGCTTGTGATGTGCTTAGAATGGGTCGTCCATAAAAAGTGCCTTTGTTGGCTAATATTATGCTTCGCCCATTTTTTGAACGAGCATTTGCCTAAGGACGAGATGTCAGTTTTTTCTTCAAAACGTTTAACTTTTTTAACTCGTCCACGCTTTAGGTTATTCTTAGTTGTTGGATTTTACACTTGCATTTCCTCGTCCATGTCTAGGTTGAAACGTTGGCGCATCAGTTTCTCCTGGTTTGGACGAACTTGCCTCATTTTTGCTTTATCCTGTTCTAAGGAAAGCTTATGGACGATACATGTATCAGCTCGCCCCTTGGTTAGGACGAATTTTGCTGGCTTTATCCTTATATTAAGGAAAGCTTATGGACGATACATCCTTGCGTCCAAGGATTTTCCTCGTCTTTAGTTCATTTTCACACATACTTGGATATACTTCAAAATACATCACATATATGCTTTGAATGGCACATACTTGAGAGCTGGTGCCTTTAGGGAATTACAAACGTTTTAACACAGTATGATGCGAACCTCAACAGACTCGCTTTGAGACCCAACAAACAATATTGGAATATTGCCCAAGAAAGCTAAAATTCAGATTTGATAGAAAACCCAGACCCAACGTTTATAAGAGAAACGCGAACCTAAAGTATAAGTAA